>JAYKYS010000039.1:0-295995 GCA_036924285.1 Asterella californica | reverse complement strand
TTAGGGCACATCATTTCCAAGAATGGGATTGCGGTAGATCCTGAGAAGGTGAAGAAGATTGTGGATCTTCCATTTCCGATCAATTTGACAAAGTTGAGGCAGTTTCTTGACATGGTTGGATATTATCGTAGGTTTGTCTTTTCCTTCTCAAACAAAGCAATAGCTTTGACTATGTACATGAAGAAGGGAGTTGATTTTGACTTGATAGTGCATGATCAGAAGGCAAAGGAAGCATTTGAGGAGCTGAAAAAGACATTAGTGACAGCTCCTATACTTGCTAAACCTGAGTGGAGTAAAGCATTTATTCTGTATACGGATGCCTCCAATGTAGCAATCGGATGTACATTAAGTCAGCTAGATGGAGATGGGCATGATCATCCTATAGCTTATGCTAGTAGGCAGATGGTTCCAGCGGAGAAGAATTACTCCGTGACTGAACGAGAAGGATTAGTGGTGATCTTTGGATTGAAGAAATTTCGACACTACTTGCTAGGAGGGAAATTTTCCGTAGTCACAGATCACAAGGCTTTAAAATATATCTTTAATAAGCCTAATGCCGAAGGTCGTATTGCTCGTTGGAAGATTCTTCTAACAGAATACGATTATGTGATCGAAGATAGACCAGGGAAGAAGCATGCGAATGCTGATCTTTTGTCAAGGGCTTATGATGATGAGGGAGAAGAACCGTTTGATGATTCATTTCCAGACGAGCATCTGATGACCATCACAAGCATCGAGGAGATACCGGATGAGTACAAGGAAATCTGGAGTTTCCTTGTAAATGGCTCTTTTCCAGAAGGTATGCATACCCGAGAACGTAACGCGTTGATCAAGAGATGCAAACCTTACACCATGGTGGAGGGAATTCTATTTCATCAAGGAGCAGATGGCTTACTAAGGAGAGCAGTTGGTCAGAAGGAGGCGTTCAAGCTGATGCACGAGTTTCACGATGGCACTGTTTGCGGAGGTCACTTTGCTGGTAAGATAACAGCTTTCAAGATTTTGGATGCGGGTTATCATTGGAGAGGGATTTTCAAGGAGTGTTTAGACTATTGCAAAACTTGCGACGTATGTCAAGCATTTGCTCTGAAGTCTACTAGAACACCTCCGTTAAGATCAATTTCAATATTAGGACCATTTGAGAAGTGGGGTATTGACTTTGTAGGTCCTCTTAATAAGACACCTCGAGGCAATAGATACATTGTAGTCGCCATTGACTATTGTACCAAGTGGGTAGAGGCTAGACCTTTGAGAGAGACCAATGAAACAGAAGTCGGTAGATTCCTATGGGAGAGGATCATCACGAGATTTGGATGTCCGTTAGAGTTGGTCTCAGATAGAGGAGTAGAGTTTGTAGGGAGCATGACTACTGCTATGCTACAACACTTTTCTATCAAGCCACGAGTAACGACCTCATACAAACCAAATGCTAATGGTCTTGCGGAGAAGACCAATCTTACACTTTGTATGATGCTCGCCAAAGATGCTGGTGTTGAAACTGCGAAACATACTTGGGATAAGAGGCTACATGCCATCTTATGGGAGTACCGAACGACAACAAAGACTTCTACTAGATACTCCCCATTTCGACTGGTTTATGGAGTGGAGTCCAAGTTGCCGATCCAATTCGAATTGGATACTTTTCAAACTATTCAACGAAAGTTGAAGAGGTCGAGAGGAGAAGACGTGGTCAGATCAAGAAGGGAGCAACTCATGGAGTTGGAAGAGACCCGAGCGGTAGCAATGATCCGGATGGAACGAGCTCAGGCGTATCAAAAGAAGAGTTACAACAAACGGTTGGGCAAGAGAGAGGTAAAACCTTTTCAAGTCGGAGATTGGGTTATGTTGTATGATGCTATCAGATTCAAGAGGGCTAGGAAGAAGTTTCTTCCGAGATATTTTGGTCCTTTTGTTGTAGATAAGGTGTGGAGCAACTTCACATATGACCTTCAGGAGCTGGGAGGAAAAAGATTTGATCGAGTAAACCATGACAAGTTGAAGTTGTTTCATCGACGAAAGTTCTCTCTTCACTCCGAGGACGGAGCGAAAATTTAGTCCTCTCTGTGCTGGGATAGGTACTACAGGCGCTTGAGGAACCACTTGGGAACCACTATAGGTGCTTGAGGAATCACAATAGGTGCTTGAGGTATTGCAGGAGGAGCTACAGGAACATGAGGAGCTACTCTCTGCTCTGGCAAGGTCTCTGGCTGCAGTACCATCCTACCACGACGTTGCCTAGCAAGAGTAGATACCGCTTCCTCCACTCTTCTCCAATCAGATGTAACTCCTCCTTCAGCTCCTCGATCAGCCAACATGAAGCAAAGTCTATCTGCTGTGAACTCATCCAGAGCCCCCAAAAACAACTCCGTCTTCCTAGCATCCAACGTCAACCTCTCTAGACCAGAAAGCTGAGAATACCTCTTCTCAAACTCACGAATTACCTCATTCAATCCCATGGAACGTCCAGGCTGACGCTCTATCCAATCCATGAGAGTTCTTCTAGTGACTCTTTCAGAGTCCTCTTCTAGAAACTCTTCTCTCAGTGCACGTTCAAACAGAATCCACCCACCTAAATGTCTTCTCTGTAAAACTCTAACCTTCTCTCTCAGTTCAGAGACAACAGTCAACTCAAAGCTTAGAATTACCTCAACTTCAGGTGCCTTGACCAACTCCATCTCACCCACATACTCCCGCAGGTACCTAGTAACATCTCTTCCATCAAATCGTCCACATCGACCAATAATTGCTTGTAACGCCTTCGTGGATTTCTGCTCAGCTCCTCCAATTGCAGGCTGCTGTTGAATCAAGGCAGCCAACGCCTGAAGAATCTGAGACGTGTTTGGCTGTGCTGCTGCTGTTGGAACCACCGTAGGTCCTCCTTGAGAGCCAATTCCATCCTGACCAGAAGTCCCTTGGGCAGGAGCACCCTGAGCAGCAGCCGCACTGTAACGACCTATGTTACACATAAGAAGTTTGTCTATTAGTAAGGTGTTTAGTTATAACTAAGTGTTGAGAATGTTTATTGGCTGCCAAAGTACTTTAAGGATGTATCAAGTTAGTCATGACTAGCTAAAAGTTAGTTATGGTTAAACTTAGCTGTACTTTTGGCAGAATTCAGATATTTGCTAAAGAGTGAGCACTACTATCTTGTCATCTTGTCTAAAAGGTAGAAAGGAGGTGGAAAGTATCCCTTATCTCCTTTTTGACTTGATGTTAGTGGTTGGATTAAAGTTGTGGACTTTGTGGGCATTAAAAACAAGAAGAGATTCCACATGTTTCCTTTTTAGTGGGTCCTAGTGTAGAGGGGGGGTGGAAATTCGAGATTCCTTGAGAATATTCCAAAATCCTTCTAGAAGTTGTTGACCTTGAAGGAATAAGCCCATGTGAAAAGGTAAAAAGCCCATGTGATCAATGCTTTTACCTTAAGTAATATCTTAGTAAAACCCGGTAAAAGTAGTTACGGCTGAGTTACCGGAGGGTACCAACGTAAAAACCTAGAATGTATAAATAGAGGAGTAGAGAAGAGCTCCTCATCCTTGTTTTCACATTGTCGTAATGACAACTTGAGTAATATAGAGAGTGTGGGATATTTTTAGCATGTGAGAACTTGAGAGACGTTGTTAGAATGGAGGATTTTTAGTTGATGTGTTTAAGGAGATTTTTAGTTGATAAGTTTGTGGGTGTATGAATGAGTGAACTCAGCATTTTCCCTTCAAGTTCATGGTGTGCTTCCATCAAAGCCATCAGAGGTGACCCCTGAGTGAGAGACAGGCCCGACATGTTGCAGATTCGTGGATGACGATCGTGGAGGTTGAGAGATCGGGGGGGTAGTGATCGATAGGACCGCGGAGGGTTTACATTTTTGGTTCCGCTGCCGGGACCTCACTTGAAGGGATCATTGAACGATGTTTAGAGTTCAGTTCTATATTCGACAAAAGGAGATTATGAGAGAGCACATGGAGAGAACGTTGGGAGGAGAGAGAGCTAACGCGATGTTAGCAACGTTAGAACCTTTCGTGTATCCCGTAGTGATATATGACGCGTTCGAAGTCATTCTTTACATCTTGTTCACTTAGAAAGGGTTTGAGGAGAGTTGAAAGAGTGTGCAACAAGAGTTGTAGAGGAAGGAGGAGAGAAAAGTTATTAGAGGAGATAAATTTGTGAGTTTAGAAATTCTGCTCTCTGGAAAATTTGTACAGTCGCTGTCAACTTTTCTGTGAATTTTATTTTCCTGTGATACTTTCCAGTGTTTTAGATTGGCTGATAACCTATCTAAGACAAAAGAAATCATAGGAAAAGGTGGTCTAGAGAGGGAGCAATGAATTTTCAAAGTTGAGGGGGTCTATTCGTGAGAGTTGAGGAATTCTGCTATCTGGAAAACATTTACAGTCATTGTCAGATTTTCTGTGAATTTTATTTTCCTGAGAAACTTTCCAGTGTTTTAGAGTGGCTGATAAGCTATCCAGGACAAAAGAAATCATGAGAAGATGAGGTCTGAAGAGAGAGAAAGAATTTTTCAAAGTGGAGGGGGTTGACAACCACGAGGGAAGTGAAAATATACAAATTTCAGTTCTCTGAAAATTTGTACAGTCATCACCATCTCTTTTGATTAGGGAAGTTTCTGTTGAAACTTCATGATTTAGTAGCTTGGAGGTTGAGCTACTGGAGATAACAAAAATCTTGGAGAGATCTCTTACCAACTAAGAGATACACGTTTCGGCATACAAGGAGGTCTTGAAGATACTTCATGGGGAATCCTGTTCGAATGACGAGGTGGAAGAAGAGACGTTTAGGAGTTCGAACAGAGACGGAGAAGCCCAAGTTGAGTATAGATGAGTTACGAACACGCATCTATAGCACTTGGGGTGCCCTCTTTACCCTATACGAAGAAGCTTCCGCGACCATTGGCACAGATTTGAAGAAAGCCGAGTTTAAAGCATCATTCACTGTGGAGGCCACGAATGCTCCTGGTGAAGTAGAGTTGGATTTTTACAAGAGTGAGTTCAAGATGTCTGTTGTGATTAGTACAAATGATGGTGAGGAGGATCATATCTTCGATAGTTAATTTTAGATTAGATTTTATTTCGTGTATAGCATGTATAATACACGATTTCCAATATAAAGCTCGGAAGAGTTAAGAAAGTGATGTAGAATTATTTTCCTCTATGATATTTTGTCCACTTAATGGTTGAGAAGGTGCAACATGAGTGGAAATTTAAAAGATTGGAAAGTTAGACTTAGAAACCTTCCTCAAGGTTTAGATGTCATAGTAAGTGTCGGAGAAAGTTCGAGAGAGATTATCGTCGAGTTTGAAAACCCTAGTACTAAACCTCAAGTAGAATCTCCGAGGAGAAGAGTAGAAACCGACTTGTGGTGTTATTTCTGTAGAGGGTTGGGACACAAAGTAGTGAATTGTCCAACTAGAATCAGAACCGAGAGAGCTAAAGAGAAGCGGGAGTTTACTGATTTAAGTCTTCAAGTGGGTCCATCGTCACCAGTGCCAATTCATCTTCTAGGAGAAGATCCTTGTCCAAGTTGTGGAGTGGGTGATCTATCCAGAGGACACAAGTGCGTCGATGTGGCCGCCCTACTTACGTCAGTAGTCGAGAAGTTGGACGAGACTCAAAGAGCTGAGACGGAGAAGTTGTCGACTTCAAAAGAGGACTCATCTGAGTTGTGATGGAAATCGTCATTCGGATGGTGGAGAAGGCGGTGATGCGACTCAGGCTCATGATTACCTTGGGAGAAGAGATGGCACAAGAGGTGTTGTTACAACCATTTCCTTTCATTTTACCTATGGTAGATTATTCGCGAATGGAATTGGTGATGTTCGTACTCTTTTAAGCGAGTAGTTATTGCACAAAAATTAGAAGGGTAGAAAGAATAGTTACAAGATGAGGAAGTTACCAGTGTTTCATGGGAAGGACAATGAAGATGTAGAACCATTTGTACGAGACTTCAAAAGGGGTTGCATCGGAAACAACGTGAGAAGGAAGGAAGAATGGGTGTTGTTACTGCCAGAGTTTTTAGAAGATTTTGCTCTTACGTGGTATGACGACCGAGTGAAGAGCAAGACACCTGGTGCAGTTGAGGACACATGGGAGACGTTGAGTAATGCACTCATCGAAGAATTTCTTCCAGAAGAGAGTTATGAGAAGCTCATGGTGGAGCTTACTCATTTGAAGCAACGGGACGACGAGAAAGTTCGGCAATATGCCGAAAGGGTGGATAAGTTGGAGCAACGGTTTCGGACGGTCCTACGGAAGAGTGGAGACAATGTGGAGCTAACGATGGGGAGGATTGGAGCAGTGTTGACCAAGAACTTGGTGGGAGGGTTGAGGCCTTCAATTCGAACCCAAGTGAGGTACGAGAAGCCAGCAACCAAAGCGGAAGCCATCAAGATTGCGACAAACATGGAAGAGAGTTTGGATGAAGGAGATATCATCCAACCTCATCATGCTGCTCTGGTGTCGACTCCGACTCCTGGTGTAGTCACAACGATCGCACCTGCACCATCACAATTGGTGATTTCTTCAACGTCAACTCCTACTCCAACGGTGGTGCCAAGACCGTTTGTCCCAACAACGATGTCTACTGCCACCTCTGATTTTCATGCCGAGCTGAAGAGCATCACCGATACTCTTGCGGATCTCAAGATAAACGTGGTGCAGTTACGAGAATGGAGGAACAAAGGTGGAGGAGGAGGTCAAAGAGGTTACGACAACAATCCCAACCGAGGAAATCAAGGTAACTTTGGAGGCAACCAAGGTAACTTTGGAGGAATCACTTGTTGGACGTGTGGAGGTTCTCATTTCCAGCGAAATTGTCCTAACAACGGAGCAAGAGGTGCCGAAGCCGTCAGAATGAATGTGGGTGGAGGAAATCCATCACAAGGACGAGACAAGGGGGTGGCTACTATCGATGTCGTACGAGATCTCATCTACGAGAAAGGAGAGAGTTCAAACTCTACTCATGCACCGATGGAGCTTTTAGCTCAAGAAAGGAAAAGAACTAGATTTTCTGATGAACCGGTTTTCATGGAGGAATCAACTAGTAGAAGTACTCATTCGAGTAATGTTTCGAGTACACCAAGGGAGCCAAGAAGGAAGCTGGGGATGGCGGATTTCACCATTTCATCTTCCCAAGCGGGATATGATGTGGTTGAAGATGTGGGTGCTCAGAAAGCCAACATCACTGTTGGACAACTGATCGCACTTAATCCCAGCTTACGAAGGGAACTCAGAGGAGGACTGAGTTCTAAGAGAAGCAAGAAGAAGAAACCCAAGAGCAAGACATCAAAGTCTGTGGGAGTTGGTGTGGTGGATGTGCATGCTTCAGAGGTATGCACTAGGGCTTCAAAGATTGAAGTCCGATTGAATGGTCACTACGTCTCTGACGTATTGGTGGATGGAGGGTCGGCTGTAAACGTCATATCGGAGAGGTTGATGAAGAAGTTGGGGATGGAACCAACTCGCCCGGCTAGCATTGTCGTGGGGATGGCTAACAAGCAACGGGTAAGACCTCTTGGTGTGTTAGAGAAGGTGGTCGTGTCTGTGATGGGAGTTCAAACGTTGATGTCCTTTCAAGTGTTAAAGGACTCTAGTTATGATTTGCTCCTAGGTAGGCCTTGGTTGAGAGCTGTGCGCACCACTGATAGGTGGCACAAGGGATACTTACGGATTGGGCCTAGAGATCATAGAGTGATAGTTCCTCTCTCGGGTGTTGGAGTTGTGACTTCTGACTCTGATAGACCCACTAGTGACTACTGGGAATCTGATACGGAGGATGATCAGAGTGTCTCAGAAGTAGATACCGGAGATTCTTACGATCAAGAATCCTCGTCTGAGGACGAAGGATTTGATCGAGATGAATCATTACATCAGCTTAGTGCTATTGATTTGTTGCCTCGACCAGCAGTGGAGAAAGATCCTGACAAAGAAGAGTTGAGTGAGGCAGAGATTGTGAGAAGACTCTCTACCCTGAAGTTTGGTATCAATGTCACTCAAGAGGAAAAAAGTAGATTCCTAGATATATTTCGAAAATATATCCATGTGTTTGCTTTCAGCTACAAGGATTTGAAGGAGGTGACTCTCGAGACTCATCGAATCGAATTGGAGGAGAACGCAAGACCAGTTCGACAGAAGCAGAGAAGGGTCAATCCTACAACAGCGATGATGGTCAAGGAGGAGATAGACAAGTTGAAGGAGGCGAGTTTCATCTATGAGGTGGAGAACTCAGAATGGGTTTCACCCATTGTGATTGTCAAGAAGAAGAATGGTAAGCTGCGAGTGTGCATAGACTATAAGAAGCTGAATGCAGTTACCAAGAAGGATTATTATCCTCTACCATTTATAGATGAGATTTTGGAGGAAGTTGCTGGTCATGAGTGGTACAGCTTTGGTGATGGTTATAGTGGGTATAACCAGATCAAGATAGCACAGGAGTACCAACAGTTGACTACTTTCACTACTCCTTGGGGAACATTTGCATTTCGGGTGATGCCATTCGGATTGTGTAATGCTCCGGCCACGTTTCAAAGGTTCATGAACAAGGTGTTTGAACCATTCATAGGGAAGTTTGTTCGGGATTTCATTGACGATTTCTGTGTGTACGGACGAAAGGAGGACCACTTTGATCATGTGATCAAAGTTTTGCAGCGGTTGGAGCAAGCCAACGCTTCTCTAAATCCAGAGAAGTGCATCTTTGGCTGCGAAGAAGGTCTGCTGTTAGGGCACATCATTTCCAAGAATGGGATTGCGGTAGATCCTGAGAAGGTGAAGAAGATTGTGGATCTTCCATTTCCGATCAATTTGACAAAGTTGAGGCAGTTTCTTGACATGGTTGGATATTATCGTAGGTTTGTCTTTTCCTTCTCAAACAAAGCAATAGCTTTGACTATGTACATGAAGAAGGGAGTTGATTTTGACTTGATAGTGCATGATCAGAAGGCAAAGGAAGCATTTGAGGAGCTGAAAAAGACATTAGTGACAGCTCCTATACTTGCTAAACCTGAGTGGAGTAAAGCATTTATTCTGTATACGGATGCCTCCAATGTAGCAATCGGATGTACATTAAGTCAGCTAGATGGAGATGGGCATGATCATCCTATAGCTTATGCTAGTAGGCAGATGGTTCCAGCGGAGAAGAATTACTCCGTGACTGAACGAGAAGGATTAGTGGTGATCTTTGGATTGAAGAAATTTCGACACTACTTGCTAGGAGGGAAATTTTCCGTAGTCACAGATCACAAGGCTTTAAAATATATCTTTAATAAGCCTAATGCCGAAGGTCGTATTGCTCGTTGGAAGATTCTTCTAACAGAATACGATTATGTGATCGAAGATAGACCAGGGAAGAAGCATGCGAATGCTGATCTTTTGTCAAGGGCTTATGATGATGAGGGAGAAGAACCGTTTGATGATTCATTTCCAGACGAGCATCTGATGACCATCACAAGCATCGAGGAGATACCGGATGAGTACAAGGAAATCTGGAGTTTCCTTGTAAATGGCTCTTTTCCAGAAGGTATGCATACCCGAGAACGTAACGCGTTGATCAAGAGATGCAAACCTTACACCATGGTGGAGGGAATTCTATTTCATCAAGGAGCAGATGGCTTACTAAGGAGAGCAGTTGGTCAGAAGGAGGCGTTCAAGCTGATGCACGAGTTTCACGATGGCACTGTTTGCGGAGGTCACTTTGCTGGTAAGATAACAGCTTTCAAGATTTTGGATGCGGGTTATCATTGGAGAGGGATTTTCAAGGAGTGTTTAGACTATTGCAAAACTTGCGACGTATGTCAAGCATTTGCTCTGAAGTCTACTAGAACACCTCCGTTAAGATCAATTCCAATATTAGGACCATTTGAGAAGTGGGGTATTGACTTTGTAGGTCCTCTTAATAAGACACCTCGAGGCAATAGATACATTGTAGTCGCCATTGACTATTGTACCAAGTGGGTAGAGGCTAGACCTTTGAGAGAGACCAATGAAACAGAAGTCGGTAGATTCCTATGGGAGAGGATCATCACGAGATTTGGATGTCCGTTAGAGTTGGTCTCAGATAGAGGAGTAGAGTTTGTAGGGAGCATGACTACTGCTATGCTACAACACTTTTCTATCAAGCCACGAGTAACGACCTCATACAAACCAAATGCTAATGGTCTTGCGGAGAAGACCAATCTTACACTTTGTATGATGCTCGCCAAAGATGCTGGTGTTGAAACTGCGAAACATACTTGGGATAAGAGGCTACATGCCATCTTATGGGAGTACCGAACGACAACAAAGACTTCTACTAGATACTCCCCATTTCGACTGGTTTATGGAGTGGAGTCCAAGTTGCCGATCCAATTCGAATTGGATACTTTTCAAACTATTCAACGAAAGTTGAAGAGGTCGAGAGGAGAAGACGTGGTCAGATCAAGAAGGGAGCAACTCATGGAGTTGGAAGAGACCCGAGCGGTAGCAATGATCCGGATGGAACGAGCTCAGGCGTATCAAAAGAAGAGTTACAACAAACGGTTGGGCAAGAGAGAGGTAAAACCTTTTCAAGTCGGAGATTGGGTTATGTTGTATGATGCTATCAGATTCAAGAGGGCTAGGAAGAAGTTTCTTCCGAGATATTTTGGTCCTTTTGTTGTAGATAAGGTGTGGAGCAACTTCACATATGACCTTCAGGAGCTGGGAGGAAAAAGATTTGATCGAGTAAACCATGACAAGTTGAAGTTGTTTCATCGACGAAAGTTCTCTCTTCACTCCGAGGACGGAGCGAAAATTTAGTCCTCTCTGTGCTGGGATAGGTACTACAGGCGCTT
This sequence comes from Asterella californica, assembly GCA_036924285.1. Classification (NCBI taxonomy): domain Eukaryota; kingdom Viridiplantae; phylum Streptophyta; class Marchantiopsida; order Marchantiales; family Aytoniaceae; genus Asterella; species Asterella californica. The sequence continues at coordinate 285,179 of JAYKYS010000039.1, read as the reverse complement.
GAGGAACCACTTGGGAACCACTATAGGTGCTTGAGGAATCACAATAGGTGCTTGAGGTATTGCAGGAGGAGCTACAGGAACATGAGGAGCTACTCTCTGCTCTGGCAAGGTCTCTGGCTGCAGTACCATCCTACCACGACGTTGCCTAGCAAGAGTAGATACCGCTTCCTCCACTCTTCTCCAATCAGATGTAACTCCTCCTTCAGCTCCTCGATCAGCCAACATGAAGCAAAGTCTATCTGCTGTGAACTCATCCAGAGCCCCCAAAAACAACTCCGTCTTCCTAGCATCCAACGTCAACCTCTCTAGACCAGAAAGCTGAGAATACCTCTTCTCAAACTCACGAATTACCTCATTCAATCCCATGGAACGTCCAGGCTGACGCTCTATCCAATCCATGAGAGTTCTTCTAGTGACTCTTTCAGAGTCCTCTTCTAGAAACTCTTCTCTCAGTGCACGTTCAAACAGAATCCACCCACCTAAATGTCTTCTCTGTAAAACTCTAACCTTCTCTCTCAGTTCAGAGACAACAGTCAACTCAAAGCTTAGAATTACCTCAACTTCAGGTGCCTTGACCAACTCCATCTCACCCACATACTCCCGCAGGTACCTAGTAACATCTCTTCCATCAAATCGTCCACATCGACCAATAATTGCTTGTAACGCCTTCGTGGATTTCTGCTCAGCTCCTCCAATTGCAGGCTGCTGTTGAATCAAGGCAGCCAACGCCTGAAGAATCTGAGACGTGTTTGGCTGTGCTGCTGCTGTTGGAACCACCGTAGGTCCTCCTTGAGAGCCAATTCCATCCTGACCAGAAGTCCCTTGGGCAGGAGCACCCTGAGCAGCAGCCGCACTGTAACGACCTATGTTACACATAAGAAGTTTGTCTATTAGTAAGGTGTTTAGTTATAACTAAGTGTTGAGAATGTTTATTGGCTGCCAAAGTACTTTAAGGATGTATCAAGTTAGTCATGACTAGCTAAAAGTTAGTTATGGTTAAACTTAGCTGTACTTTTGGCAGAATTCAGATATTTGCTAAAGAGTGAGCACTACTATCTTGTCATCTTGTCTAAAAGGTAGAAAGGAGGTGGAAAGTATCCCTTATCTCCTTTTTGACTTGATGTTAGTGGTTGGATTAAAGTTGTGGACTTTGTGGGCATTAAAAACAAGAAGAGATTCCACATGTTTCCTTTTTAGTGGGTCCTAGTGTAGAGGGGGGGTGGAAATTCGAGATTCCTTGAGAATATTCCAAAATCCTTCTAGAAGTTGTTGACCTTGAAGGAATAAGCCCATGTGAAAAGGTAAAAAGCCCATGTGATCAATGCTTTTACCTTAAGTAATATCTTAGTAAAACCCGGTAAAAGTAGTTACGGCTGAGTTACCGGAGGGTACCAACGTAAAAACCTAGAATGTATAAATAGAGGAGTAGAGAAGAGCTCCTCATCCTTGTTTTCACATTGTCGTAATGACAACTTGAGTAATATAGAGAGTGTGGGATATTTTTAGCATGTGAGAACTTGAGAGACGTTGTTAGAATGGAGGATTTTTAGTTGATGTGTTTAAGGAGATTTTTAGTTGATAAGTTTGTGGGTGTATGAATGAGTGAACTCAGCATTTTCCCTTCAAGTTCATGGTGTGCTTCCATCAAAGCCATCAGAGGTGACCCCTGAGTGAGAGACAGGCCCGACATGTTGCAGATTCGTGGATGACGATCGTGGAGGTTGAGAGATCGGGGGGGTAGTGATCGATAGGACCGCGGAGGGTTTACATTTTTGGTTCCGCTGCCGGGACCTCACTTGAAGGGATCATTGAACGATGTTTAGAGTTCAGTTCTATATTCGACAAAAGGAGATTATGAGAGAGCACATGGAGAGAACGTTGGGAGGAGAGAGAGCTAACGCGATGTTAGCAACGTTAGAACCTTTCGTGTATCCCGTAGTGATATATGACGCGTTCGAAGTCATTCTTTACATCTTGTTCACTTAGAAAGGGTTTGAGGAGAGTTGAAAGAGTGTGCAACAAGAGTTGTAGAGGAAGGAGGAGAGAAAAGTTATTAGAGGAGATAAATTTGTGAGTTTAGAAATTCTGCTCTCTGGAAAATTTGTACAGTCGCTGTCAACTTTTCTGTGAATTTTATTTTCCTGTGATACTTTCCAGTGTTTTAGATTGGCTGATAACCTATCTAAGACAAAAGAAATCATAGGAAAAGGTGGTCTAGAGAGGGAGCAATGAATTTTCAAAGTTGAGGGGGTCTATTCGTGAGAGTTGAGGAATTCTGCTATCTGGAAAACATTTACAGTCATTGTCAGATTTTCTGTGAATTTTATTTTCCTGAGAAACTTTCCAGTGTTTTAGAGTGGCTGATAAGCTATCCAGGACAAAAGAAATCATGAGAAGATGAGGTCTGAAGAGAGAGAAAGAATTTTTCAAAGTGGAGGGGGTTGACAACCACGAGGGAAGTGAAAATATACAAATTTCAGTTCTCTGAAAATTTGTACAGTCATCACCATCTCTTTTGATTAGGGAAGTTTCTGTTGAAACTTCATGATTTAGTAGCTTGGAGGTTGAGCTACTGGAGATAACAAAAATCTTGGAGAGATCTCTTACCAACTAAGAGATACACGTTTCGGCATACAAGGAGGTCTTGAAGATACTTCATGGGGAATCCTGTTCGAATGACGAGGTGGAAGAAGAGACGTTTAGGAGTTCGAACAGAGACGGAGAAGCCCAAGTTGAGTATAGATGAGTTACGAACACGCATCTATAGCACTTGGGGTGCCCTCTTTACCCTATACGAAGAAGCTTCCGCGACCATTGGTACAGATTTGAAGAAAGCCGAGTTTAAAGCATCATTCACTGTGGAGGCCACGAATGCTCCTGGTGAAGTAGAGTTGGATTTTTACAAGAGTGAGTTCAAGATGTCTGTTGTGATTAGTACAAATGATGGTGAGGAGGATCATATCTTCGATAGTTAATTTTAGATTAGATTTTATTTCGTGTATAGCATGTATAATACACGATTTCCAATATAAAGCTCGGAAGAGTTAAGAAAGTGATGTAGAATTATTTTCCTCTATGATATTTTGTCCACTTAATGGTTGAGAAGGTGCAACATGAGTGGAAATTTAAAAGATTGGAAAGTTAGACTTAGAAACCTTCCTCAAGGTTTAGATGTCATAGTAAGTGTCGGAGAAAGTTCGAGAGAGATTATCGTCGAGTTTGAAAACCCTAGTACTAAACCTCAAGTAGAATCTCCGAGGAGAAGAGTAGAAACCGACTTGTGGTGTTATTTCTGTAGAGGGTTGGGACACAAAGTAGTGAATTGTCCAACTAGAATCAGAACCGAGAGAGCTAAAGAGAAGCGGGAGTTTACTGATTTAAGTCTTCAAGTGGGTCCATCGTCACCAGTGCCAATTCATCTTCTAGGAGAAGATCCTTGTCCAAGTTGTGGAGTGGGTGATCTATCCAGAGGACACAAGTGCGTCGATGTGGCCGCCCTACTTACGTCAGTAGTCGAGAAGTTGGACGAGACTCAAAGAGCTGAGACGGAGAAGTTGTCGACTTCAAAAAAGGACTCATCTGAGTTGTGATGGAAATCGTCATTCGGATGGTGGAGAAGGCGGTGATGCGACTCAGGCTCATGATTACCTTGGGAGAAGAGATGGCACAAGAGGTGTTGTTACAACCATTTCCTTTCATTTTACCTATGGTAGATTATTCGCGAATGGAATTGGTGATGTTCGTACTCTTTTAAGCGAGTAGTTATTGCACAAAAATTAGAAGGGTAGAAAGAATAGTTACAAGATGAGGAAGTTACCAGTGTTTCATGGGAAGGACAATGAAGATGTAGAACCATTTGTACGAGACTTCAAAAGGGGTTGCATCGGAAACAACGTGAGAAGGAAGGAAGAATGGGTGTTGTTACTGCCAGAGTTTTTAGAAGATTTTGCTCTTACGTGGTATGACGACCGAGTGAAGAGCAAGACACCTGGTGCAGTTGAGGACACATGGGAGACGTTGAGTAATGCACTCATCGAAGAATTTCTTCCAGAAGAGAGTTATGAGAAGCTCATGGTGGAGCTTACTCATTTGAAGCAACGGGACGACGAGAAAGTTCGGCAATATGCCGAAAGGGTGGATAAGTTGGAGCAACGGTTTCGGACGGTCCTACGGAAGAGTGGAGACAATGTGGAGCTAACGATGGGGAGGATTGGAGCAGTGTTGACCAAGAACTTGGTGGGAGGGTTGAGGCCTTCAATTCGAACCCAAGTGAGGTACGAGAAGCCAGCAACCAAAGCGGAAGCCATCAAGATTGCGACAAACATGGAAGAGAGTTTGGATGAAGGAGATATCATCCAACCTCATCATGCTGCTCTGGTGTCGACTCCGACTCCTGGTGTAGTCACAACGATCGCACCTGCACCATCACAATTGGTGATTTCTTCAACGTCAACTCCTACTCCAACGGTGGTGCCAAGACCGTTTGTCCCAACAACGATGTCTACTGCCACCTCTGATTTTCATGCCGAGCTGAAGAGCATCACCGATACTCTTGCGGATCTCAAGATAAACGTGGTGCAGTTACGAGAATGGAGGAACAAAGGTGGAGGAGGAGGTCAAAGAGGTTACGACAACAATCCCAACCGAGGAAATCAAGGTAACTTTGGAGGCAACCAAGGTAACTTTGGAGGAATCACTTGTTGGACGTGTGGAGGTTCTCATTTCCAGCGAAATTGTCCTAACAACGGAGCAAGAGGTGCCGAAGCCGTCAGAATGAATGTGGGTGGAGGAAATCCATCACAAGGACGAGACAAGGGGGTGGCTACTATCGATGTCGTACGAGATCTCATCTACGAGAAAGGAGAGAGTTCAAACTCTACTCATGCACCGATGGAGCTTTTAGCTCAAGAAAGGAAAAGAACTAGATTTTCTGATGAACCGGTTTTCATGGAGGAATCAACTAGTAGAAGTACTCATTCGAGTAATGTTTCGAGTACACCAAGGGAGCCAAGAAGGAAGCTGGGGATGGCGGATTTCACCATTTCATCTTCCCAAGCGGGATATGATGTGGTTGAAGATGCGGGTGCTCAGAAAGCCAACATCACTGTTGGACAACTGATCGCACTTAATCCCAGCTTACGAAGGGAACTCAGAGGAGGACTGAGTTCTAAGAGAAGCAAGAAGAAGAAACCCAAGAGCAAGACATCAAAGTCTGTGGGAGTTGGTGTGGTGGATGTGCATGCTTCAGAGGTATGCACTAGGGCTTCAAAGATTGAAGTCCGATTGAATGGTCACTACGTCTCTGACGTATTGGTGGATGGAGGGTCGGCTGTAAACGTCATATCGGAGAGGTTGATGAAGAAGTTGGGGATGGAACCAACTCGCCCGGCTAGCATTGTCGTGGGGATGGCTAACAAGCAACGGGTAAGACCTCTTGGTGTGTTAGAGAAGGTGGTCGTGTCTGTGATGGGAGTTCAAACGTTGATGTCCTTTCAAGTGTTAAAGGACTCTAGTTATGATTTGCTCCTAGGTAGGCCTTGGTTGAGAGCTGTGCGCACCACTGATAGGTGGCACAAGGGATACTTACGGATTGGGCCTAGAGATCATAGAGTGATAGTTCCTCTCTCGGGTGTTGGAGTTGTGACTTCTGACTCTGATAGACCCACTAGTGACTACTGGGAATCTGATACGGAGGATGATCAGAGTGTCTCAGAAGTAGATACCGGAGATTCTTACGATCAAGAATCCTCGTCTGAGGACGAAGGATTTGATCGAGATGAATCATTACATCAGCTTAGTGCTATTGATTTGTTGCCTCGACCAGCAGTGGAGAAAGATCCTGACAAAGAAGAGTTGAGTGAGGCAGAGATTGTGAGAAGACTCTCTACCCTGAAGTTTGGTATCAATGTCACTCAAGAGGAAAAAAGTAGATTCCTAGATATATTTCGAAAATATATCCATGTGTTTGCTTTCAGCTACAAGGATTTGAAGGAGGTGACTCTCGAGACTCATCGAATCGAATTGGAGGAGAACGCAAGACCAGTTCGACAGAAGCAGAGAAGGGTCAATCCTACAACAGCGATGATGGTCAAGGAGGAGATAGACAAGTTGAAGGAGGCGAGTTTCATCTATGAGGTGGAGAACTCAGAATGGGTTTCACCCATTGTGATTGTCAAGAAGAAGAATGGTAAGCTGCGAGTGTGCATAGACTATAAGAAGCTGAATGCAGTTACCAAGAAGGATTATTATCCTCTACCATTTATAGATGAGATTTTGGAGGAAGTTGCTGGTCATGAGTGGTACAGCTTTGGTGATGGTTATAGTGGGTATAACCAGATCAAGATAGCACAGGAGTACCAACAGTTGACTACTTTCACTACTCCTTGGGGAACATTTGCATTTCGGGTGATGCCATTCGGATTGTGTAATGCTCCGGCCACGTTTCAAAGGTTCATGAACAAGGTGTTTGAACCATTCATAGGGAAGTTTGTTCGGGATTTCATTGACGATTTCTGTGTGTACGGACGAAAGGAGGACCACTTTGATCATGTGATCAAAGTTTTGCAGCGGTTGGAGCAAGCCAACGCTTCTCTAAATCCAGAGAAGTGCATCTTTGGCTGCGAAGAAGGTCTGCTGTTAGGGCACATCATTTCCAAGAATGGGATTGCGGTAGATCCTGAGAAGGTGAAGAAGATTGTGGATCTTCCATTTCCGATCAATTTGACAAAGTTGAGGCAGTTTCTTGACATGGTTGGATATTATCGTAGGTTTGTCTTTTCCTTCTCAAACAAAGCAATAGCTTTGACTATGTACATGAAGAAGGGAGTTGATTTTGACTTGATAGTGCATGATCAGAAGGCAAAGGAAGCATTTGAGGAGCTGAAAAAGACATTAGTGACAGCTCCTATACTTGCTAAACCTGAGTGGAGTAAAGCATTTATTCTGTATACGGATGCCTCCAATGTAGCAATCGGATGTACATTAAGTCAGCTAGATGGAGATGGGCATGATCATCCTATAGCTTATGCTAGTAGGCAGATGGTTCCAGCGGAGAAGAATTACTCCGTGACTGAACGAGAAGGATTAGTGGTGATCTTTGGATTGAAGAAATTTCGACACTACTTGCTAGGAGGGAAATTTTCCGTAGTCACAGATCACAAGGCTTTAAAATATATCTTTAATAAGCCTAATGCCGAAGGTCGTATTGCTCGTTGGAAGATTCTTCTAACAGAATACGATTATGTGATCGAAGATAGACCAGGGAAGAAGCATGCGAATGCTGATCTTTTGTCAAGGGCTTATGATGATGAGGGAGAAGAACCGTTTGATGATTCATTTCCAGACGAGCATCTGATGACCATCACAAGCATCGAGGAGATACCGGATGAGTACAAGGAAATCTGGAGTTTCCTTGTAAATGGCTCTTTTCCAGAAGGTATGCATACCCGAGAACGTAACGCGTTGATCAAGAGATGCAAACCTTACACCATGGTGGAGGGAATTCTATTTCATCAAGGAGCAGATGGCTTACTAAGGAGAGCAGTTGGTCAGAAGGAGGCGTTCAAGCTGATGCACGAGTTTCACGATGGCACTGTTTGCGGAGGTCACTTTGCTGGTAAGATAACAGCTTTCAAGATTTTGGATGCGGGTTATCATTGGAGAGGGATTTTCAAGGAGTGTTTAGACTATTGCAAAACTTGCGACGTATGTCAAGCATTTGCTCTGAAGTCTACTAGAACACCTCCGTTAAGATCAATTCCAATATTAGGACCATTTGAGAAGTGGGGTATTGACTTTGTAGGTCCTCTTAATAAGACACCTCGAGGCAATAGATACATTGTAGTCGCCATTGACTATTGTACCAAGTGGGTAGAGGCTAGACCTTTGAGAGAGACCAATGAAACAGAAGTCGGTAGATTCCTATGGGAGAGGATCATCACGAGATTTGGATGTCCGTTAGAGTTGGTCTCAGATAGAGGAGTAGAGTTTGTAGGGAGCATGACTACTGCTATGCTACAACACTTTTCTATCAAGCCACGAGTAACGACCTCATACAAACCAAATGCTAATGGTCTTGCGGAGAAGACCAATCTTACACTTTGTATGATGCTCGCCAAAGATGCTGGTGTTGAAACTGCGAAACATACTTGGGATAAGAGGCTACATGCCATCTTATGGGAGTACCGAACGACAACAAAGACTTCTACTAGATACTCCCCATTTCGACTGGTTTATGGAGTGGAGTCCAAGTTGCCGATCCAATTCGAATTGGATACTTTTCAAACTATTCAACGAAAGTTGAAGAGGTCGAGAGGAGAAGACGTGGTCAGATCAAGAAGGGAGCAACTCATGGAGTTGGAAGAGACCCGAGCGGTAGCAATGATCCGGATGGAACGAGCTCAGGCGTATCAAAAGAAGAGTTACAACAAACGGTTGGGCAAGAGAGAGGTAAAACCTTTTCAAGTCGGAGATTGGGTTATGTTGTATGATGCTATCAGATTCAAGAGGGCTAGGAAGAAGTTTCTTCCGAGATATTTTGGTCCTTTTGTTGTAGATAAGGTGTGGAGCAACTTCACATATGACCTTCAGGAGCTGGGAGGAAAAAGATTTGATCGAGTAAACCATGACAAGTTGAAGTTGTTTCATCGACGAAAGTTCTCTCTTCACTCCGAGGACGGAGCGAAAATTTAGTCCTCTCTGTGCTGGGATAGGTACTACAGGCGCTTGAGGAACCACTTGGGAACCACTATAGGTGCTTGAGGAATCACAATAGGTGCTTGAGGTATTGCAGGAGGAGCTACAGGAACATGAGGAGCTACTCTCTGCTCTGGCAAGGTCTCTGGCTGCAGTACCATCCTACCACGACGTTGCCTAGCAAGAGTAGATACCGCTTCCTCCACTCTTCTCCAATCAGATGTAACTCCTCCTTCAGCTCCTCGATCAGCCAACATGAAGCAAAGTCTATCTGCTGTGAACTCATCCAGAGCCCCCAAAAACAACTCCGTCTTCCTAGCATCCAACGTCAACCTCTCTAGACCAGAAAGCTGAGAATACCTCTTCTCAAACTCACGAATTACCTCATTCAATCCCATGGAACGTCCAGGCTGACGCTCTATCCAATCCATGAGAGTTCTTCTAGTGACTCTTTCAGAGTCCTCTTCTAGAAACTCTTCTCTCAGTGCACGTTCAAACAGAATCCACCCACCTAAATGTCTTCTCTGTAAAACTCTAACCTTCTCTCTCAGTTCAGAGACAACAGTCAACTCAAAGCTTAGAATTACCTCAACTTCAGGTGCCTTGACCAACTCCATCTCACCCACATACTCCCGCAGGTACCTAGTAACATCTCTTCCATCAAATCGTCCACATCGACCAATAATTGCTTGTAACGCCTTCGTGGATTTCTGCTCAGCTCCTCCAATTGCAGGCTGCTGTTGAATCAAGGCAGCCAACGCCTGAAGAATCTGAGACGTGTTTGGCTGTGCTGCTGCTGTTGGAACCACCGTAGGTCCTCCTTGAGAGCCAATTCCATCCTGACCAGAAGTCCCTTGGGCAGGAGCACCCTGAGCAGCAGCCGCACTGTAACGACCTATGTTACACATAAGAAGTTTGTCTATTAGTAAGGTGTTTAGTTATAACTAAGTGTTGAGAATGTTTATTGGCTGCCAAAGTACTTTAAGGATGTATCAAGTTAGTCATGACTAGCTAAAAGTTAGTTATGGTTAAACTTAGCTGTACTTTTGGCAGAATTCAGATATTTGCTAAAGAGTGAGCACTACTATCTTGTCATCTTGTCTAAAAGGTAGAAAGGAGGTGGAAAGTATCCCTTATCTCCTTTTTGACTTGATGTTAGTGGTTGGATTAAAGTTGTGGACTTTGTGGGCATTAAAAACAAGAAGAGATTCCACATGTTTCCTTTTTAGTGGGTCCTAGTGTAGAGGGGGGGTGGAAATTCGAGATTCCTTGAGAATATTCCAAAATCCTTCTAGAAGTTGTTGACCTTGAAGGAATAAGCCCATGTGAAAAGGTAAAAAGCCCATGTGATCAATGCTTTTACCTTAAGTAATATCTTAGTAAAACCCGGTAAAAGTAGTTACGGCTGAGTTACCGGAGGGTACCAACGTAAAAACCTAGAATGTATAAATAGAGGAGTAGAGAAGAGCTCCTCATCCTTGTTTTCACATTGTCGTAATGACAACTTGAGTAATATAGAGAGTGTGGGATATTTTTAGCATGTGAGAACTTGAGAGACGTTGTTAGAATGGAGGATTTTTAGTTGATGTGTTTAAGGAGATTTTTAGTTGATAAGTTTGTGGGTGTATGAATGAGTGAACTCAGCATTTTCCCTTCAAGTTCATGGTGTGCTTCCATCAAAGCCATCAGAGGTGACCCCTGAGTGAGAGACAGACCCGACATGTTGCAGATTCGTGGATGACGATCGTGGAGGTTGAGAGATCGGGGGGGTAGTGATCGATAAGACCGCGGAGGGTTTACAGCACCCTGTACAGCAGCACTGTGATCCATTTTTCACCCAATCTAGCCAATTCTCCAAATCGATCACCCCAATTGCTCTCAGTGGAAGCACCAGATGTCGGAGCGAGAGTCTTTCTTGAGGAGGGCGGACCTCCTGACTGTGATCGATCCAAGAAAACCGCCAGAAGAGAAAGACGAGTAGCCGCTGACGATGAGATCTCCAAAATCCTGCTTCTTGCGTCCGCCAATTGCAAAAACAAGCACTCAAACACACCTTGGGTACACAGATGGGTCTCTCAAGATTTAATTAACTTTATTACAATGTCGTCTGCACCACCAATTTCTCCAACTGTACAGAAAATCTCTCTCTTCCTCTCCTGCACACCTCTCTTCACCCGTCAAGCCAAAAGTCTACCCTGTACGTCTCAATCTGAACCTAATAGAGAAATTCGGGCCCCTGAATCTTATTCCTCTCCTTGCCCCAACTGAAACTCTCAGAAATCTGATCCAACGTCGATCAAAAGTTTCCTGTAAATTTCCAAACGATCTCTCTCAATAGAACTGTCTCCTGAGAGTAATTTTTCCTCAAAACAGTTTATTTAAACAATGTCCAAGCCTAAAACTCCTGCTTCTCTCTCTTATGATGCTCTCTCAATTCAATCTGTGAGCAATTTGACCTTCTCCAGCCTCCTAGCTTTTCCTGCGTGTCCTCAACCCTCAATCCCTAATCCTCCTCCTTCCGCTTCAGTTCTCTTCGAAAACTCCCTTGAAAAAGTGTGTCCCGATCTCCAGCCGTCGCAGGTATTAAACCTAAAAGTTAAGGCCCCAGCTTAAGCTGCCCCCCTGCTGTCCTTATAAGTGCAGTCACTTATCACAAGCAGGGCCCTAGCTTAAGCTGCCCCCTGCTGTCCTTATGCGTACAGAGCATTATTTACAAAGTTTGCCCCTTTTTAATACAAGTTTCACAGTTGTCTCCACAAACTCTACCCCTACACTAATAAAGGTTCACATAACCTCATTCTCCATCGCAAGTCTACTCGATGCTTATTTAACTAATTAGCAAAAGTTTCCTGTGCTCTTGATGCCATCCTGAATATACTACAAGCCATCCAATGTAGGCCGAAGCCCTAACACTTATGAGGCTGCCCCACAGGGCTTACAGCCCCCCCCCCCCATATGCGCACCAGGTATCTCCCATAGTATATTCAGGATGGCATGCGGAGGCTTAGGCCAGGAAGCCCACGATTAAGGGAGATACCGGTCTCCCGCCCCTAGGTATACAAGACATGGCTGAATACCCAACATAGACTCTCATCCGGGAGGCCAACATGCCAGAATAGGAACCAGAGGCCAGGAGGGATTGATCCTGAGACCACTTCCCTCCTAGGCAAGCGCCCTATCACTGGGATGGCCTTTGGTTCCGTTCTAAAAGCTTTTAAAACTTGTACATATGCTTTTACTGTAAAAATCTTCCTGCAAAGTCTTTACTAGCCTTTTTTGTGCTAACTTCTCTATACAACTCCGTTTTAAACGAGTAAAGAGTCAAAACTATAGTACTTGTGAACACCTACACACTCACGCAATCAGATTCTGAGTTCGAGTCACGAGTCAGAATCGACAGATTTCCCTCTATCGCATATTTCTTAGTTTAAAACACGTGCTAACTATGAATTAAAGCACTTTCTGTCAAAACTGGAAGCATGAGGTCGCTCTCCTCGTCGAGCTCTGCATTCTGGTGCCTTTCGACCTCTTCCAAGGTGATATTCCAGTCTAAGCTAGGGGGCAGCTTGTCAAGCATGACCCCAGCTTAGCTCCTGCCCAGCTTGTTAAGCTGGAGGGCAGCTTCCTTTACACAATATAGAAAAAACATCTCTTTGCAATACTTTTCACTGTACAGACCTATGTACAATACGACATCGTGCTGCCAACAACCAGAGGAGAGAACTCTATGGTGCTTGTCCCAACATCAAGGTAACTGTGGGTGACATCAGTGATGTTCAAAATTTCTTTGTGCAAGACATGTCAACCTATCCTATCATTCTAGGGCAGCCTTACATTACTGCTGTTAGAATGGAGACACGAGTTATGGATGATGGTTCAGCCTATGCTAGGATACGTAGTAGAGACGGTAAGAGAGCTGTTCAGTTTTTGACCGTTGCTGCAGAACATGAGAAGAATCGTGATAGCTTGAGAGATCGTGCACTACCTAAGATTACTCAGGAGTTTAGAGAGTCTAGGGGTTTTGGCAGAGTACCATTGAAGAGCGAGACTTCAACGGTACAGTAGAGATAAGATTCTCGTCTGATCCAGTAGAGCAGGAAGCTTTATCCACTAGCTTCTTAGGGACTGACATCGTGTGGATCAGTGTGTTATAGGAAGGTTGAGAATCTGAAGAGGTTTGAGAGGCAACATGTGAAGTATATACAACAGTCTTTGTGGGATAGTGGAGAGTTAGCAGGAGATGAATACATATCTGGGGTGTTTGAAGAGCAGTATTTGGTAGATACTATAAGGGAGTTGAAATCTATAGTAGAAAGTTCTATAGATGATGTAGATAGAGTGGTGAGAGTGAGCTCCAAGGAGCTTTATGATGTAATTGATAAGTTTATAGATCGACAAGAGGTGTATGTGGAGACCAAGTACAAGTCAGTGGCAAAGAAAGTCAAACCAGTGGCTTTGCCTTTACCACTCGATTACAATCAGAAGATGGAGCAAGCTGCACGAGAACCGACGCTCAGAGGACCGAGAAGAATTGGGCACCAGTTCACAGAAACAACACTGAAGGAGTTGAGGATTGGAGGTGATGGATTTCTTACTGAGCAAGAGAAGAAGAGCTTCAGGGAGATGCTATCTAGGCATGGTAAGGCGTTTGCGTTTGAGTCACACGAGGTAGGATGTGTAGATCCAAGTGTAGTTGCACCTATGGTAATCTTTACTATACCGCATGTGCCTTGGAATCTACGTCCTATCCCTGTACCTAGAGCTCATCTACCAAAGCTGATAGACTTGCTCAATGAGAGGATTAGGATGGGTATCTTGGAACCATCTATAGCTCCCTACTCTAGCAGATGGTTTACTGTTCCGAAGAAGAGTGGAGCTTTGAGATTCATTCAAGATATGCAGCCAGTTAACAAGGTGACTATCAGGAATATGAGTATAGGACCTATTGTAGACGAGTTTGCAGAGGCTTTTGCTGGTCGTGCTATCTATTCAATGGGAGACTTATATTCAGGTTATGATCAGTTTCAGTTATCCTCTGAGAGTAGAGACTTGACTACAATGAGGACACCTTTGGGATTACTAAGGATGTGCACCTTGCCACAAGGTGCTACCAATTCTGTAGCACATATGATGAATGGCATGAACAAAGTTTTGAAGGTTTCCGCCAATTCACTCCAAGAAGATACCCTTTATGTACTCCGGGGGAACTCTCATCCATATGCAGATGTGTACTTGATCATACCCCTAGAAGATTGTAGTACCTTTCTTATAAGTTTTTCCTTGAGAAGACATTTCAACGGGAGTTGCTAGTCATACAGATCACTTTGCCTAGTCAGTAATATGTACTAACAAAAATAACTACACATACATACTGACAAGCCAAACAGTAATCTAAAATTAAGTTTTTTAAGTTTTTCTCATTTGGATTTGCTACTCTCATATTGGCACCGAAGCAAGTTTCAGTTTTTGATGTGACTAAGCAACATGATCGGTATGAAAGCAACTCCAGATCAGAGTGATCAAACAAGAAATTATTAGAGATGTCTGATCAAGTCTGACATTCGTTGTGAGTTCTGTTAAAATAAATCTCTGCAACCATATGCAGAACTTCTCAATTATAGTATACGCATAAATCTAGTTTTGAACTAAAATTTGCTTCATCAACCCCTAGAACGTTTGTCCGGCTTGATCAGACTTCTTTAGAGATTTATCACTCGATCAAGCCTCTGACTTGCAGCTTGAAATTCTGATATATAAATGTCTGATGTATGCGTATCGTTTGATGAATCTATAAATCAATCGGAGCTATGTAGAATTTTGAGAAAACACACTTGAAGTCAACATCACTAGCTTTCTCAATTATTAGTGACAGTTCGACATACCTCGTGTATCGGAACAGGCTGCGTCCAGTCAAAGGTCCGATCAAGTGACTAACATTAAGGGAGGTCTGGTCAACCTGACAAATGTATAAAGGGGCTGATCAAGCAAAATTTTGGGTCTCGAAGATTCGACTAGAATTTCAAATTCACTGGAATTTTCTACATATATATTTAGATCCTTCTCTGTAGAAATGAATTAATTAGTTCATTTTATCTTCATTTCAGTTCTTTATCTTTTTATATCCAATAAACCCCATACACAGTTGAATAACTGATTGACTCACATGAGATAACAATTACGTTTGGTCGAGTATTAATTCGATCATACTTAGTTAGTCCATTGGCTAATATTTTGGGCTTCTTGGAACATGTTAGTTACACATAGTTTTTGCATATATAATGAGAAATTAACTGAAGTTTTAGTGTTGAATTGTACATGCCACTTTCGTTTCATTTCCTTTCGCTCACGCTATATGTGGAGATATGATTCATATGGACACAGAGTTACAGAGTTAGTAAGTGTTACGAATACCAAGTACCAGAAAACCTCTAACACTTGTGAGAAGACAAGGGAATGACTTCGAAGGAAACGTTTCTGGAAATATAAAATATATCCTCTTTTATATTTTGGAGTGGTTTCATGTACGACTGATCATCCTCCGTAGTGGATTATAAGGCAAGACATTTTGATACACTATGATGAGTTGTTAAGTTATGATTTTCATGGTATTTAAACAATAGTTTTGAAAAACACGAATCAGCCGTTAAATCTTTTTGCAAAAAATAAATTTTTATATTTTTTACGTTACGGGAGCCAAGATCAAGGTCGTGACTTCTCATTCCTAAACATCTCACTCTCCTGGATTCAACTTATGAGAGTGGCTCCGCATGTACATAAACATGCTCATATGCCATCAACGAATGCAATTTAATAACTTTAAATCTGCAAGTAAATTACGTATTACATAATCCTCTGAAGGGAGTGGTTTATGTTGATAAACCATGATCCTTCGGAGATAACACCAACTATGGATGCATATGTGAGAATATTACAGTATCTACTATCAATGTAACTATGTGAAAATCTAGCCTAAACAGTAGCATATTATAGGATCCTATATATGGGCCTGAATTGTGGTTTATAAATTTCTAAACCCTTGTCCAGATTGAACCAAAACAGTAGAAGTTTGAAAGAAATTTGTTTTATCAACTCCAATACGTTTTGTTGGGCTTGACCAGACCCTCCATAACAACGTTTTCACTTGGTGGGTCTCCTGACTGTCTAGAGCCCGTAGTTTCTGTACTCGAGCCATGTCAAATTGTCATTAATGTTTACAGAAGCCAGGTGATGTTAACTTTAAGTGAGTGTTCTCAACATGTTGTATTGGATGTCGCACTGGTTCTACAATTTGCAAATTCACTAGAAGATACGCATATTTCAGACACCTGTATACCGGAATTACAGACTGTTGCAAGTCCAGAGGTATGATCGAGTGACGAAACGCTAAAGAGCATCTTATCAAACCTCACAAACCTTATGGGGGCTTGATCATGCAAATTTCTGAAAGATATGATGATAGTAGAGTTTTCCGTAAATTCTCTTGTGAGTTTCGTCTTGACACTGAAAAAACTCAAATTGGTAGTGCCTTTCTCTGTCGATCGTAAATGCACAAACTTTTGATTAAAGACGGACGGTCATCTTGAGTTCACTCTTCTTTCTACTCTCCGTGCACAGTTACAAGTCACATGTTTTTTGGCTACGAGTCTGGAGATAGTCCAGTTTCTCCTCTACTCTTCTCTTATCTTTGTTACTTCCATTTTCTACACGCACATGTATCAACTGTGTTCGACTGCAAGTCTTAACACGCGATCAATTTTTGTGATCAGATGTTTAATTGCATTTTGGAGTTTGAACCCTAGTTTGCACTGATCCCAAAGCCCGAAGATCGTGAAGATTGAAGTGGACAAGAGTTTTTAGTAAATACGAGACCTACACAGTTCATCTCATAAGACTCTAATATATTGATCCACCAGGAAGTTGAATACAGTCCAGTAGGTGAATGACTACGTAGTAACATCCTTAAAGTAATCCTAACTAAATAAGGATCCATCTTGATAGATAGTTGAATAACTAATGTACGGAGCAACTATCGTAACGTTAACTCTATTTTCGCATCCTTGTGACCCATGAGTCAACATAAATTGTCAAAAATTTCAGTATCCATTGTAAAGATGTCGCTCAACGGACGAAAGCTCCTTCTATCTTTCACGGGGTTGAAATTAATTTAATTAACTTTTTGCTCACTATGATGATTACAATAATACATATAAATAGTTTCATTAACTATGCTGTACATTATCATACATTGGTAACTGAAATGTGACCTTGTTGAATTTAATAAGAACCGTCACTGAAACAAAATTTCTTAAGAGAATCAGAAAGTGAAAAGCTAAATCTTGTTATCTATAAATATTTTATAATAGAAGCATTTCGCTAACAATACATTATGTAAAATTATAAATATTTTATACAAATCATACACTTTTCAGATGTAAGATTTTGGAAGTATTTCACTCACAATACATTATTTATGCAAAGTTTCATTCATCGATGTTTAGTTCTCCTCTGTTTCTGCTAAGTGTAATGCGTGAATAATTAGATGCGCGAATAGAGTTGACGCTATGGTACATCGTGAATCCTTGACAGGAAATAAACTTAAGTATGAACTTTCGCTTTTGTGTTCTCTTGTTGTTAAAACCCTATAGTATTTGTCAAAATTTAATTTCTCTGAAGCAGTACCAC
This sequence comes from Asterella californica, assembly GCA_036924285.1. Lineage (NCBI taxonomy): Eukaryota > Viridiplantae > Streptophyta > Marchantiopsida > Marchantiales > Aytoniaceae > Asterella > Asterella californica. The sequence continues at coordinate 267,803 of JAYKYS010000039.1, read as the reverse complement.
GATTTATGATTTTCTCTTCTCTTAACATCAACAACCCTCAACTGATAATGTTCTTCATTCTTGATTTATTTATCTTACAATAGCATTTAACAGCATGCTTTTTAAACTTTACTCCACTTTATTCTTGGATGTATTATGTTAGAATAATTTTGAGTGCACCGTAGATTTCAGAAAGAACTTTAGACTAAGTTTATCATTTTATTTCAAACCTGGACGTAAATGCGAACTAATGAAAAAGAGATTGTGTGGAACTTCTTGTACAACGTTCCACACAAGAAAATATCTTTTGAAACGCCAATACTGTGTTCTGTAGTGATATTCTAATATTCTCTTTGATTTTTAACACGTGAGTTAAAATATTTAATGCATAAAGTATTAATATAGTTTAGATATAATAAACTTTATGAAAGTTACGTCTGATAAAGTAAAAATTTTATGTAACACCACTGTTGGTGGTACGTAAGTTATACATCTATTTACCATAAAAAATTTCGGTAAATAAATACAACACACCCCCTGCGGTTTTCCTTTGTTTCCTTCTGCTTTCTTAATTGATTTGTTCCTTTTATCAACATGTTTGATTTTCCCGTTCTCTTTTTTATATATTCCCTTCTTCTTTTTTCTTCTTAAACATTTCCGCTAGATTCAGAGGAACAAATTATTACTATTGCTTCTACTTTAAATATTTATTTATTATAGAATTAATTCTGTATTAATTTATGACGGGGCTCTTGAAAATAAATTCCGTTGACTTCAACATAAATAATGATTAATTCAGGCTTTAATTTACACCTTATTTTATTGAAACTACTTTCATGGGTACTCATTCGTAATATCTCATCATATGGACATTTCACACTCACTCTGTCTTGAATTATATGAACTTAATAAATCATTATTATGATCATATAGTTTTGCATGACTCAATCATCCTCTAGAGCAATTAGTTTTGATCAAGACTTTGCACACAGCTCTCCCTCTTTTGATTAATGTTCCTCGGTTCTAGATTCCAAGTGATCAAGGATTTAGGAGCAAGACTTCATATGTAGCCAGATGTCACATGCTTATTCCCCCTCGGTTTCTCAAATATAAATTCCGAGTGAGAGTTGAGCAGATTCACACGATCAATCAAGTAACTATATAGTATTACTAAAACAATTCAGAAGCCAAAGTCAGTTTTAGACATAAATTAATCAATGAATATACTAGTCATATGTAAAATATAATATACTAATAGATTACACAACAAGAATAATATGTATGAAGCTAACACTAATACATTCTTATGAGATGTCATATGGTCATGTTTAAAATCTTTAGCTTTATTTTACTATGCAGCTGTTATATCAAATTAAAACTCACCGTCATGGTATTATAGGACAAATATTTTTTCTCTTTTGAGAAATTAATGTATTGCTTGGGTCTAAAAGTCCCTATTTCTGAAAACTCATTCTCAAACTGATACAGCAATGATCATAGATTATATCAACGACTTCTGCAGAGAAGTTTTTGTCCCATATCAGAAAATCTGATATCTTTGTTGTGTCCTGATCTTCACATATATTCCTGATGGTAAGGTTTGTGTAACTTATGTACATGAGTTAACTTGGATGATATATATAATTTACCAAATATAATTTTGAAAATATAAATACTATATCAAAGTTTTGTATAATATATTTTAAATATAAATATAAATATATTATGAATTAAATGCAGAAAAAAATATACTCAAAATTATTTGAAATATTCAACACACATTCTTGAAATAGTTTGCATATTTTGAAGATATGTATTGGATTATTGATAAAAAAATTATTCATAATTCACACATGATTATAAAATAATTTGTACTTCTGTTTTGGACAAATCGTTCTAATAAAGTGGACACTGGATTGTCCATGAATACATTGATCTATGTTTTACTGAAAGTTATGTATTATTATATTTTTCATATATCTTTATTAGGACTGAAATATCACACGGCAACAAAGAGAATTATTACTACTAATCTCAACTCGAACACGCATCGTGCAACTTGGTGGACCAAAGAAAAGGAATTCTCCTCTACCGATCCTCCTAACATCTATATCAAAGCTTTAGCACCAGCCGGATCTAAATGTCTGTGCTCTTAGGAATAAAGCTGGAGCTTGACTTGCTAATGTCAAAAAAGTGGATTGACTGTTACGCTACTTAAGAAACTTATTGTGATACTTGCAATGGCTAAAACTCTTCAAGTTGGTGTACTCTCTAGTGAATACTTGGATCACCGATGAAAGTCAACCAACTTAGTAAGTACTGACCAATAAACAGTTGGTAATCAAAGAGGAACATGATGAGATATAAGACTTGATTGCTCAAATTAAAATCATGCGATAAAGTCCCATCAGATTAAAGAGAAGGACAGTCGCCTAGTGAACTCTTCATTATGATTCTTGGAAAGAAATTGTATCAAAAAATGTGACAAATCTGAAAATCGATACGACTAATGCTATAAAATCATATTGCCGTAGTGAGGTAGGGCAGTAACAGCACACAGTCAATTCAAGCTGCTTTTCCTTTATGATTCAAATGATAATAATCTATAAATGATGTGCCAAATATGATGATTGTCAAGTCCTAGTGCCATGTAGCCTAGCAAGTCTAGACGCAGACGTTTTGTGCCAGTGCTCAACCTCATACCATGTGTCCAGATCACACGAGAAGTATGGATCCTCTTCCTAATCTGTAGCTGCTGCAGCCATTGTATAGAAAGGGGACAATGGGAGTGGTGGCTTCTTGTCTTGATGCTTTCGATTCTCGTGGTCCTTTGGCACTCTGTCATGTGATGGTTTGATTTTTTTTTTTTTCATTTCGGTTTCTTTCTCGTTCTTCTAGTGATGTGGCCCTGGTTAATACTTGTGCGATGAATTCAGATGAAACAATTGGATCTAGGGCAGATCACATCTAGTCTCTTGGGGTTCGCACTCCATCCCTATCGTTCACTCTTTCTCTCTAGTACGCTTCAATCTCTTGTGATGTGTTGCTGATCTTGAGTATGATTGTTGAGTGAGCATCCTACTTATAATATAGCGCCGTCTACCTCAAATGTTTACTTTAAAAGTTGTTCATTTGAATCATAGTAATGTACATTGTGACTAATAACTGACTGATCATCAAAGCGAGTCACAGTGAAGATACCTGTGACTTGATCTCTCTATTCATATGTATGTTATAAAGGAAAACAGTTCTCTATTGAGCTATTCATTAGCATTTTGTAATCATGTCAGACAGTGCAATAAATTTAAAACACCAGTATTATGCGCTCTCGGAACCTTCATGTGTTTGGTCAAGAAGAGAACCTATCTTTAAACTTTTAATGTTGGTATCTTTCCTCCTTTGGCTTTGTGTACTGTTGGATGGTATGGCAGAAGAGATTCTTTTTGGTCAAGTGCTAAGTCTTGTAACAAACCCCAGTAGCATAGAGAGACAGGGTAGTAATAGCATGCAGTCAATTATGACTTCAAGTACACGAGATAATTCTCTGGTAGGTAGATAGGGATTGTAATGCAACGCAATCAACTATTAATTTTGAAAGCTATTCAACCTTTGTAGATTACACATAATGGATTCCACCTGAGCTTCCTCTTACAATCCTCCTTACAATGCTTTAGTTGTCAATATTAGTATCTTTTTAGATCTGTGCATTCTTACATACAGTCTAGTCAATTGTGACCTGCCAATACTCGGTGAAGCACGTGGAGATCACATAATGACTAGAACTTGCTCATGGAGTGAGGTTCTGAAGAGCGTAATATGGAACAATGTTCTAACTTCACTTCATGTCCTCTCGCGTATGCTCACTCTTCTAGATAGATTCTAGCCATCTGCAACCATCAGTCCAATGTCTACTCCTGTAGACGTTGTGGTGTTAGGTTTTGCGTGAAGGATGTCCAAGAAAACACGAGGTTCCTGACTATGGATGTGTTGTATGCTGAACAGAACCAAGACAGAGAAAAACAACCATGAAAACGAACGTTGCAATATATACCAACTCCCAAGAGCACACTACCGATATGTATGTACACTACCGGTTCTTTCTCTTTAAGAGCATAAAACAGAGAAACAGAGTACAGTGATCTATACTCTACTTCAAAACCCCCTAAAACAAGTCTCTAAATCTCAACCCAGACCCAAAACTATCAAAGCATAGCTCAAAGCAAGAGAAACATCCTTTTGCTAACAAAAAGAGCTGCACTTGCATCACACGATTCAAACTGAAGTCCAAACAACGTCCACGTACAAGCCTTTAGCTAAAGCTAGCTACCACAAGCTATAAATAGCTAACTAGATCTCTAGCGAACTCCAAAAGACAAAAATTGTAGCTAAAGAACCAAAAAAAGTCTACTTGAGAACTTTTTTCTCACCAAATGATCTTCAGATGTCGATAGGGTCGCCTTCCTTGACTTTGTTGGTCCAAAAACCTTCAGTTCCAACTCATGACAGCCGAGATATTGTCAGTTCTCAATCGCATGTGATCGAACCTTCAAAAACTCCTCCCTGCAGCTTAAAACCGCACACACCGCTCAAACGGATCGCTTGATCTGATATCTGTCTTTTTTATAGGTAGATCCAGCTACCCTGAACTCAATGAAACTCCAAACAAGCCGTTTGGAGCTCCTTTTGCAAAACCACGCAAAAAAATCGATCGCATGATGTAAAAAAGTGACGTAAATGGACTCCATGCGGTTCAAACTCGCTCACTACACCCAAACCAACAATCCAATTCATGTAATATCTTCTCCCTTGCGTAGATGAAGACTCCTTGATCGCGTAGGCACCAAGAATGAAGAGCTTGGCACAGATCGCGAAGAACAATCCAATCTCAGGTCGTAGACGAATGAAAAACCGACGTAAGCGTTTCTTTGCGGGCCAATTTCATCTAGAACTCATACACCGCCCGATGAAACTTCATATCATCTTCAATTTCCTGAAGAACTCGGACCTTCTGATCCCGATGGATCCAAGGACAGTAAGTTTAGACATCGGAACAATCCGAACGATCCAACTCTCCTTCATAGGTTACTGAAGCTCTCTAAATCTCCCTCCTGCGTCTCAATTTCTCCAAAACACACACTTCGATCTACCTCTTCATGAACCGTCTTAACCAGTACGTAGCCTACACAGATCTGAACCCAACGACACCTTGCGCGTTTGCATTGGACCTCCAAATCCCTCGAACCGTTCGTTGACAGATAGCAACAACAAGTTAGCTCTTTAAGCTGCTCCTTTACGTTTGTCGCTGTACGTACAAGTTTTCTCAGATTATGAAGAAGTAGACCCCTTGCGTCCTTAGTATAGCGTCAGGAGCCGTAATTATCCAGTCAGCAAAAGTAAACTAGAGCTTAGCTTGATTTTCTCTTCTTCTTCTATCCATTGATGCGATAAAAGTGAAGATCCGAAATTGTGCCAAAAGCCCGTAAGCTGAGGCTTAGCTTGTTTTTCTCATCTTTCGAGTCTTGTAACTTCTCCACTAGACGTCTAAATGAAGTAGAAAAAGTGTCTATGGAGTGTTGACAAAGAGCTCTCTCCACTGATGCAATGAAATTGAAGATCCGAAGTTGTACCAAAAGCTCGTAAGCTAAGGCTTAGCTTGTTTTTCTCATCTTTCGAGTCTTGTAACTTCTCCACTAGACGTCTAAATGAAGTAGACAAAATACCTATGGAGTGTTGACAAAGAGCTCTATCCACTAATGCAATGAAAATGAAGATCTGAAGTTGTGCAAAAATCCTCATTTCTAGTCTCATGAGTGTCTTTGGAGCGACAAAGTCGAAGTCTGAATTTCAGGTAGGAACGGGTCCATTACACGACAACGTTGAGATGTATCATGGGTCCACGGTTCCATCGCACTCACGTGTTGAGCAAGATTTGGAAGTTGTTCATTGAATATCAGACCTTCACATTCCATATTTTCTTATTTTCATCTCACACCAAATGCAATAGTCAATTAGATCCTCGTTCGTCTTGGATCGTATTACTCTAGATTAAATGATGAATGTTCAAAATAATAAACGTAGAGCTACTTTCAACCGACCTGATCCGATCTCAGTTCTCAAAAATCCCGAAGAGAGTACATCATTGCACACGTTATATCTGATTGTCTCATTTGACTTCATATTCATTGCACGTAGTAGCTGTTGGTTACACTGGACTGATGCAAAAAGTCATCAGATTATGATACACGTCATTGAAGATCATACTACTTAGCGAAACACGGTGGGGAGATATCAATGATGGGAGCAACTTAAAAATCAAACTCACATAGCCAGTTATCGTAGAATCATGTGCAACATTACCTGATGTTAAACATGAGCTTGTCAGCATGTCGGGATGTTTTGTTACAAATATGGAGAAAAGGTAGCACAAAATGGATACGAAGTTTCAAGGTTGTGGATCATTATTGCCAATATATCTCCCGTCAGATGTTTTATGACGAGATATACTAGAGAAGACAATGATCTATATACCTGATCTGCAATTACAAATGACAATTGATAAACTGAAGTTCTATCGAGAACAAGCTCAACTTTGCAATGCAGATATTGTACTAGCGGTTTATCAACAAGACCCTATCACAATCACTAGCTCAGGAAACAGACTCTTCCATGGAGAACTTGTCAAATAGTGGCATGATTCTTATGCCACCGAACGTGCATCAACATATGTTTGGACCAGAGTTGAGTTAGAATGGAGAACTTGAATGTGATTTTCATCATGGAGATCATGTGGAAACATCTTCACGTGATGCCAAAAAGTTTTAATCATTGCACAATAGTTCATAAGCTTTTTATAATATCACAACATGGAAGATGAACATATTTTCAGATTTTCATGCGAAACCTGTGAATACAAGCAAGGCTGAAGATGCCAATAGTTTCACTCTTGCAGAAAATCTCATAGTAGATGCAAGTCGATTGATAGACAGACTTCTGACTGAAGCTTGGGATCAAATTTTCGATGATAGTGAGGAATAGTGTCATGTCAATTAATTTTCTTCCTTTTAGTGAGCTTGGTCAAATAAATTTCTTTTCTCTTAGTGTGCTTAGTTTTGGACATGTTGGATAAACAGTAACACCTTTTCAGTTACAAATAATCGAACGAGTCTTCAAAAGAGGTTCAAGTATTTTTCACCTATCTACAAAGGATTGAGATAATGTCTACTTCCAAAGAGACGTATGTACTAAACTTTTTAAGTCACCTCTTAACATCATCTTCTATGTAAATAGTTTAACTTTACTGTGAAGTTTGCTTTCTGTAATTACACAATACATAGTTTACAATTGAGTTTGCTTGTATCAATTGCTACTATCAGATCTGCACTGATATTGTTGATTCTAGAAAATGTTGGTTTGTCAACTGATGTTTCTACTGATCCTGAAAAAGCAACGTGTAAACTGTCCAGTAACAATAGCAAAACATTGCTATAGCCATGAGGGCGGAGCCAACAAGAGAAAAAAGTTTGTGCTTTACGTGAGACAAAATCATGATATATTTATTGAAAACTTTCAGTCCTTTTGTACATATGAATTGGAGCTCATGAAGAATGTATTAGACAACAATAAAGACACAAAAAGAGAGTATGTGGATTTGATGGAGGAAGATGTGTCACTTTATTATGCAAATTTTGGAGTCTTAATACGGTCATGTCAGAGGAAGAATTTCACAAATCTATCACTCTTGTGATTGCAGATATGATTGTACCATACACTGTTTGTAGGATGCTCTTCTGTAGCTAGAGTAACCCGTGAAGGATTTCTGTCCATAGTAAATACAGTTAATAATTGTCCATGTGTGTCAACTATGGAGAAAAAGAGAATACTCTCGAATCTGCTCACGAATGAATCAATTGATGCAATATTTGTCTTTTTAGCGCTGAGTAAGATATAACTTAGCACAGAATTTTTATCACGTGTTAATTTTAATAAGCCATTTCTAGAAGACTTACAACAAGCTTCCACTGAAGTTGTTACCCTGTTCAGTGAACCAGAGGTTTACAAGTTATACAGATTCATCACCGATGAAAAGTACAACCAAGGAACTAGATGTTATATTAGTTGTCCTTCATACAGACAAACTTCCTTATCCCGAGCAGCAACTTGCAGCAAGACCCTGCAGTTATCTCATTATCCAGATGTGAAAATGCTTTCTCAAGTATTATAGTTAGCGAGTTATCACATGTATGGAAATTTATAGAACATATTTCGAAATGTGTTTTATGTGTTACAAAATCAGATTTCTAGAATTCATTTTATCTGTAACAATCATGAAGACTCCAATATGTATTATGAGTTTTTACTTCACTATGTATTGTTGTTTTACCATGTTATAATATGTATACTTTACTTGGCTGTTCACAGTGTATCATTTTTTGATTATGGGTTATTGTTGTGGTTGTGGTTGATATGCTATTAGAGTCTTACATCGTTCATGTGACATATAGGAGCCTTCATAGATATTTTCGATCTTTGTAAACTCTGTTCTGCAATATAGAGCGTCTTGGATATTAATAGATATATATATGTGAACTTTAAATGTAAATACATATTGATTTGTCGATTGACAAGTAGAAGATGTAGCACAGTGAACACAGTACATAACAGTACTCTTTGGTAGGCAGAGCTGTGATCGTTCAAAATTCTATCCATTGAAACAGACTGTACTCTCGTAACATGGCTTGTTGGAAAGACCCATTTTTCATTTTATACACTTTGCATGAGTTCATTTTCCCATCCGTCAGTACAGGTTTTTCCTCTTTCATCATCTTGGTAAAGACCTTTGCTCTATACTTCATGGTTTCTTCATGTTCAACTTTCGTCTCACAATACGCCGGTGAGCGCTGCCAGATGGAGTCTAGGTGAATACACCTAGATTCCATCTGTAATATGCAGCAAACGACGTCTTTGATTGACTTGGAGATAAGCAAAGACGGAGGGCTCATACCCAATATAACTGATCAACACTTTAGTGCCGGCTACTAATTCTTGGCTGCGCTGCATAATTGCTCGCTGGTCGAGATCTTCGAGACAGTCTCTCTTGTCCAACTGCGTCACTCACATTTCCATCACTAACTATGATCCAGATCCTTCTTCGGTTGTGCTTCCGCTGCTTGAATTGTGATTAGTTGCAAGGGCATGGTTAGTAAACCCAACTGCAACAACATGCTTGTATAGCTCAGTCGCAATCTCAGCTGAGACTCGTCTGGCTGTGGCTCGATCAGTTCAGTTGAACTCAGTTTGCTGTTCTCGCCATGATGTTTCGCACCAGCCACTCCTCCATGGACCTCATGAGCGAGCAAGCACGAGGATGAGTCGTGGAAACATTACCAAAATCTGAAGAAATTGTTGGAATCCATTGTGACCCCAAGTATTTTTGCACGTCGATATCAAATATTTCATATCTTTGAGAGAATCATGTATCAACTGTCCTTCAAAATTGCTCTTGAACCTCAACCCTACTATGGACGATGATTCATCAACATCTGTTGCTTTCTGTCTTGTGCCACCACTAAAGATCGATTGTTCCATACTAAGGTCACAAACGCGCTTTACTGTTTTTGGCAAAACTCACTTACAGATCGAGTGAAATGGTTCTAGGCTTATAACAATAGACCTCGAGACGGATAAAAGATGTCCCAAATGTTTTCTGTCCAAACGCTCACAGTTGAGTTACTTTGGGACTCATTGTGAGTGTGAGTTCACTCATTGCATCAGTGAGCTGACACGTATCCAATTTCATTGTATTGAGATGCTAGTTTGTCTTATATTCTAATCTTATCTTATGGTGTGTTGAGGATGAGGATTTTGTCATCTTCATATCTTTGAGAATCTTCTTGTCTATGAGAATAATTTAGCTGCTCCGACAATCTCCGTCTCCATCATGCCTAGTAAACTCTGAATCACCTTCATGTGATATTAATTTACTCGATCAGCAAGTATAGACGAGGTCCAGATCCCCTTGTAGTCCAACTTATTGTCCAAGAAGTTCCTCTCCTGAGTTCTTCTCGCTAGAAATGAATTTCCATCGTAGTGTCTAAGATCCATCATAGTGTCTCATGTCATTTCATCAAAGAATTCTTTGCTTTCCAAAATGTATTATACTCTATTACATATGATAACAGATGCTTGTCTCTACAACAAAATACGAAAAATATCTAATGAGTAAATTGCCTAGTAAGCTACAACTAGAACTTAAACTGATGCTGATTCTAAAAGTGAAATGAGTTTTTTCATTTGTACTTGATTTTTCTCTACCGCAACATTCATTGTTTGAATATTGTCACCATTATCGTCACATCTCTTGTCACAGGATTTATGAATTTACATCAATTGCTGTATACTATACTGTAGATCATCTGTCTCTGCAAATGTTTCTCTAAGTGCTTGAATGATTAACTGAAAGTCTATTTTCATCTGCCTCGAGTACACATGTGTCTGTTTATTAATACTTGTGAAACCTACCCTACCTTGTCAGAAAATTCAAAAAGCTATTCTTACTAACAGTTTTCACATCTATGACTGAAGGTAATGAAAATGTTAATGGATAATTGTTCAATGTCAAAAAATGAACTGCTTCTATCTTCAATGCTTTTGAGCTCTAAGATTTGAGGTTCGTTTCCAACGTTAAATTCCATAGATCACTTGGCTTCGAAGTTACACTATCCAACTAGAGCGCATTATCCATTTTCATAAACTCCTCTGCACTCATGCACTACAGTCTTTCAAATCTGAAATTCTTACTGCACTTGAATAAGAAACACGTTCGTGCTCACTCATTTGAAAGAGCTCTAGTCAAGCTGCCATGTAAACTCTAGTAAACTTTCTAAGTAATTTTAGTGCGACTATGACCTGCGAGCAAGCCAGTGACTTGCCCTCCACTCCTACAAGAACGCTTATCGACTACGGACCTACACGTCATAGATGCATAGGTCCATAGTTGGTAGGGGTATGTTTAAGTAGTTTTCAGAACTTGGAGATGCTGCATGTTCTACTCCTTTTTTTGAGATATGTTCAAGTAAATTTCTCAGACCATCCAAAACAGTTGGTTACGACATTTCTTGAGTGATTTCACTTTCTGTTCCCCTCTTGACTATGGTCAGGTTAGTAGCACCTACGTTACAGAGCCTAGTCTTGTTGTGACCAGAGCCAATCTCTCTAGAAATTTTTCTCTATTTTTTTGCTTGTTGTCTTTTTTCCTTCTGGTCGGAAGCTAATGAAGATAGTTAACAAGTGATATCATGAAACAGTGACCAGAGAGAGAGTAATATGTATACTCTATACTGTTTTTTGAACATTAATTTAATAATAAATAATAAATAATAATCATACAGAGAATTGCAAAAAAGTGAAATGAAAATCTATAAGTGAAGTCTATAGCAACGCACCTCCAACCATTGCTTGTTCTTCCTGACGTTTCTAAACTATTATAAAGTATTCAATTAATACTTCAGTTTATTCAGTCTAACTCTTTGGTCTAAGAGTTAGTTAATTTAAAGTTAATAAATTAACCTTGCAATCCTCTTCAGTCGAAAGATGGGAGGGGTGAATATGCAAGAGATACTTCTTTCCGACATACATAGTTTGCTTGTACACAAGCAATCACTATCCAACTTTTCTAGAGTCTAGATAGTCTTAACAGTTAAAGTATATAGTGATCTCATCGAATAAAATACACATGGTAATGAAAATGAACTATTAAAGTGACAATAAACTATTGCTCGAAACAATATATGGTATAGAACTGAAACGGTTAGATTTATATCGTCAATATAAAAACCGAGCTTAGACTTATTGGTCATTTCCGTATGTATTCGCATAAACTAATGGTAGAAAGAATATTCCTGTTTCTTTAGAGAATCCTCCCTTTGAACTTTGAAATCCCCAAGTACCAGCACATCTTCAGCAGATAGAGTAAAACTATGATAATCAAATGGACGATCAGCATATATTATAATTATTTACTGTCTTAGAACGAGATATAAGAAGAATAAGTAGACCGGCAAACCATGGTCCAAGCTTTAGTCACTGCTAAAATTCCTGATATCTATCTTATCTTTTGAGAGCATATCGTTTGATCTGAAAAAACGGTTGGGAGAAAGCATATAATTTTGTCACTTGGTTCCACAGCAAGACAACTATAACATTAAAATAAGCATCCCAAGTGAGGCGGGGAAGTTTCAAGCGAAAAAGACGTAGAAGAACTCTAGGCTGGCAGTGATCTTTCGTTGAGTATGTAGACTGGGGAGAGAGAAAAACAAAATATTAACTTGTGAAAAAAGTGTTTTCTTTTATCTCCAATGTGGATTGTACACTCAAGATAAGGCTAGTGTATGCGGGGCTCAACTTTGGGGAACTTTTGTTTATTTTGTGTTCCAGTAAATTCTCTAATTTAAACTTAAATAATTAAAAAATATATATAGCTATCTATGTAATATTAATTGTTAGCCAGCCCTAGATTCACGAGGAGTTCTAAAGATAATCCATAAGCATAGCTCGTGCACACACGCTTCCTGAACTATTAGGGCCGTCCTCTTACTGCTTAGAAGAAAATGGGAATTCTGAAACTTAATTCATTCCCTAACCTCCCGACCGTAAAGGGTAGGGAATAAATGACTGGAATAATCTAATAGTGTACTTCCCTAAAAGTACAGTAGTCCATAAACCAGTTCGTACGCGGAGGCTAACACTAGAGTGCCTATTTGGCATGAAAAGCTGTATAGGACAGGTTATAAAACCTATTGAAGGAAAACAGTTTCATCCGGAGGACTTCTTTTTGTGCATTAGAAAACTAAAAGAAAAATGTAAAATAGCTATGAAGAAAAGAGTGAGAGCGATGACACATCTTTGCTGATTCTTACAGGTATCTACGGAGGTGCTCCCATTTACGGAGAAACCTTTTACACATGTGACAAGAATGGGAAAGGTTTGAAGGGCCATTTACGGGACCTTTTTCCACGGGTTTGGGTTGATACTTCCACCATATTTGTTTCTTTGATTATTTATACTTTTAAAGTACGGCAGTTCTGGTTTATATCAATAAATGGTTTACCATCATGTATTTTTCGTGTTTATTTTAAATATTTTCGTTCTCTACAAAATAAAAACCGGTTCTGGTTATGAGAATTTCATAAATACCGTCACTATGATTGTGATTTAGTTACTGATGTTATAATTCAAAACCATTCTTTATAAGTAACCATACCATAACCATAAAGGTGTCTTTGTATAACCAAAGGCCAAATTCATTCCTAAAATTAGAAGATTTAGCTCTGTAACCTGCTTGGACTTCTTGGACTTGAGTCTACATGGCGTCTACATTATGCTGAGATGAAATGGGACTTGAACCATATGATTACCTCACTCCCGAAAGTAGTGGCCATTGCGAACTGAGAATCACGGCCAGATCCAAACATCACCTATAAGCATAGCGTGCAAACACATATATCTGAAACTACAAGACAAGAATCCTATTATCAAATGATCACTATTCATGATAGATACTAACTTTTATTTAGATATTTTATTAAAATTAAATAATACATTAATGAGCATGCTGCACTTTTTCCATTTTCACAGAAGAGGTGAATATGCATGCTGGATAAACTTCTGAGAACTTCTACTCGCTGACTGTTTCCGAGGAAATATGTAAATGTTAACTAAAAATCATAGACCAAACGAGTGAAAAACTGTTAACTGAAATATTAACTATTACTCCATACTGAAATGTTAACTGAAATGTTAACTATTACTCCATACCTGGAAAAACGAAAAGGTCAAAAGAAAATCATAAGTCATGAGTAGACTGCCGCATTGCTGAAGGTACAAGTCAGAGAACCTCAACTATTAATGCATTCATTTACTTCCAGTTTAATCTATTACGGAAGGGTTAGGTAATAAATTTAACCCCTACATAATTACCTCCTCCATAGAAAGATGGAAAAGATGAATAATATACATATTTGCCAAATAACAGCATCGTATTTTTTTGGGTTCTCTCATTAAGACCAAAATCTAGAAACAGAACTTCTGTGAAGTCAATCGACACGACTCGAAAGTTGAACTTCTACTTGGAGATCATCATTCAGTTATATCTTTTGTGATCAATGGAGATTAAATAATAATATGTTCAATATGTTAAACTTATGTCACAGTTGCATAGTAGATATGATTGTCACATGAATTGATGTAGTTAACATTTGTTTCACGATTTGATGGATATTTATTGTCCGTGTATTTCATTCCGAGTAATAAAAACTCCATTATTTATGTGACTCGGAAATCCTAGAAGAAAAGCGGCAAACATTACTCTAATCAAGAAAGGTTCTCCTTTACTGGGTTCTTAAAGCCCAGGTGCCTATTCAAAAACCAGGAATACTCCATTCTGCGGTGGGCGGTATGCGAACAAAGAAATCTAACCATTATACTCAAAATATTTTTGTTAATATATTCATTTTTCGGTTAATCACATCTGTTAAGTAAGGACTTGAATAAAATCTCTTTAGAGATTTACAGTATATATTTACTTCAAAACTTATTATTGAATATCTAGTGGAAAATATAGAAATGAGATTTTGTTGATTCTAAAACAAAACAATATCTTCTCTCTAATCTAAAGAAAACACAAAGAAAAGATAATATTCTTTTCTTTGCTTGTATACCAACACCTGGGGTTTAAAGAAAATGCGGACACTTACTTTAATGTATAAGCATTCGTGTTATCAGAATATAGCTTACCAGTTATATTCTTATATTTCCCCGACAAGTATCTACATATATCCAAAAATTTGGTAACATTTCTGGCCTTAATTTCTCGAACTCTGATCCACAGTCTTTTTCGAGTCTTAACTCTATAATCTAGATCTATTCGTCCATTGTTCGAATTCAAGCCAATTAATGCCAGATCGATGACCTGGCAATTAATGCTGTGCAATGGCAGCAGCTTCCGACTGTGGAAAGCTCCACAGTGTAAAGAGGACTAAAAACAAATCAAACAAAAAGAATTTCTCATATTTCAAGATTCGTACAACGTGCTCCTCTGGATATTATTTCTCAATGAAAGCATTGAGAATATTTGAAAGCATCTAATGAGGATGTCGTTATTACCATCTTCTATGAAAATAACCATATTTATAGTTGATAACTGAAGACGCTATAAAAGATAAACATAAGTCAATAGGCTTATAATCCTCTGTAAAAATATTTTAGATCCAATTCTACTAATGGTTTCAAATTGACTAAATTAGTAATATCCATCAATAAAGCCCAAAATTCTGCAGGCACAGATTTATAAATACATGGCTGGTTGCTAACATGCACTTTTCATATTTAGATGAAGTGACATTTTGACCTGTTGAACAAGTTGTTGCAAATCAAGAGTAAGGTCAAATAATGCAAGTTTAGATGGGTGAAATCAAGTCCGGAAAACATATTACGGTTGCGGTCAAGTAAATTCCCTGGAGAACTTGAGTCTACATGACTATGTACAGGTGACTTGAGAACTCATTTTTTCCTCATCTGAGTGATGGAGAATTTTGTTTTTTTAATTCTTCCCCATGAATGACCTCATCTGTACTGTATCATGTGACATTTGTCATTTGATACCTCTCATTTCAGACTGATCAGCAATGTGGTTAGAAAAAGGGGAAAATGGAAAAGAGAAGAAGATAAGATGTGGTTATTCAAGTCCTGTGAAGAACGGCATGCCACATTCATGTGAGCAGTTCTTCTTCTTATATAACATTCTTCTGATTTCCATTTTCATTTTATTTAAATATATATGTTACGCTTCTGCCTCTGACGGGCTTCTCTTACTCATTTCTCGTTCATTATTCTTGACATTTTCTTGTATGTTGGTGCTTCCGAACCTCTCAACTCATATGCTCGTGCATTTTGTCCATTTATTCATTATCTTATACTCTTCGTTGCATGGTTTTACTCGTCAAATATTACCAGTAGTAGGTTGCTGAAACATGCAGTTTAAAGATTTATGTCCTGAAGTGTCAAGTCTTCATTCCGCTTGCCACAATGAAGCAGAATGGGAGTTCTTTAATAGCAATTTTCCACCTGCTAAAAAGTGTATAAGTAAAACACTAACAAAACTTTATCAGACTGTAAGAGGTCAATAGGAACTCGAAACGGCGGACTGGCAAGAAGCAGCGGCAGACTGTATAATCGTGCGTTACTGTTGGCGGAAGCAGTAGAAAAGGGGACGCTGAGAAATTACACGCAAATTATGACGGGATTTCAGTGCAAGCCGAACTGCCTTTTTTCTCGCTACAGGCTATCGTTATGATTTTTAAAATCGTCGGGGACTCTGCCGTCGAGCTCGGGGAGTTGACGAGTCCACAGTCGTCAGAAATGGACGGGGATGCCTGACGACCATTTTCGAGGCGCTTACTGTCGATGTGCTTGCTGATTGTACGATGCCTGACGGTCGTTCTCGAGGCGCTTACTGTCGCTCTTCTTGCTGACGGTTCATGTCACAGTTGTTCTTGCCGTCCCCGTTAGACTTCTATGCCGGGGCCTTCGCAAAACTGTCGTTGTAATCGCGCCACGGCGTGAAACATGTTTACCGTCACATTCGATCTGTTGTAACACCGTGTAACCTCGTGTCGCTCGCTGCTGCCGAGAGAAGCGGGCAACGTAGCCAAGCGAGCTGGGTGCAGGAAAACAACGTCTTTTTTCTCGGCATGCACGATCAACGTGGAGTCGGTCGCTGCTCGATCGTCCGAGTCGATGATCGTATCGGTCCTTGTGTAATTCGTGTGCTCCAATTTCGTGCTGCTTCACTGCTGTTTTCTGACCTCGCATTTCTGTTTGTTGCTGGTTGGGAATTCCTCATACTATTAGCGGTTTCGATTTGTCATTCTGTCTCGTTTGCTCGGTTCTTCTTTAGAGGAGAACCGAGCAATCGAGAGTTGCTTCAGAGTTTGACGTTTTGCATCGTTGTGACGTCATTACAGTGGGAGATTACGCTTCTTTTCACGGCGGGTCGTCGTCGTTACACGGCAGCACGATGACGGCGTCATTGTTTGTTGGCTCCTTCGATTCTTTCGGTTTTCTGGTCCTCCCGCTTTCTTCTTCGTGCGGAATTTTCATGCTGACTGATTTCCTGCCGCTGCTGTCATCATCGCAGCGGGAGAAATGTTTTCTTTCACTGCGGGTTGCTCCTTTGGACGTGACGCGTTGCTTCATTTCTTCGCCTCATTCTCCTAATCATGTTTTGCCTTCGCGGTTTTCTTTGTTTCCTATGTTGTGTTTGTCGCTTCTTGCTTCGTCAACACTACGTCAACGGAAGACTGTTCTTTTCTATTATCTTTCTGCCTGTTTTCTCTTCAGGTCTGTCGCCGTCTGCTGAGTCACTACGACGACGAATCACCTTAGACGAGGCCGCTGGAGAAACGCCTGCTACATGTTCATCCTCTACGTGCATTTGCTACTCGACCTTTAGCTCCGGGCGATCCCCGTCGATATTCTTCGCATTTCGCTGCATGCAAGTTTCTTTCTTACGTCTTCCGCAACCTTCGTCCGGTCGAGGTACTGTACTCTGAACGTAATGTCTGGCGAATCGCATATTGAGGATGTTATCACCGTTCCCGACGATGATAATGTCATAACCGTTTCCTATGAAGAGAAAACAGTCTCCGATGATGACAAACCTTGCACTCCACTTCAGTCTTCTCGTTCTCCCAGTCCTCCTTTTGTACCTTCGACTCCTCCGTCTCAGTCGACTCATGTTTCTACCTCACCGTCTTCCTCGTCAGTGCCAGTGTGCTTAGAACGTTTCGAGCCTATTTGTCTCCACCACATCCAAGGATACAGATGCCGACTGTTACAATTTGCTCGGCCAACTGTTCTTCCTCCGCATCCTTTGCTCCCTTCTAGGTACCTCTCGTTTTCTGAAACAGATCTGTATGTCACCAGAACGTACGTCTATATAGACTTCCACTTCTGTTTGAAACCTCCCGAGTTCTCTTTGGCAGGTTCCGATTACGTCAAACTTTCATACGCTTTCTCTGGGGCTACTCAGTGCTTTCAATGCATTATCTGACCTTTTCTGTATGTGAAATCTGAAGATTTATGGCTTATCCTCAAGGATAGAAACTGTACCTTGTTTTCTTATCCGAAGTTCCTTCGACACGAGGATGAGCACAACCTTCTTAAACCTGTAGTGTCTTCTGTATATATGTACAAGTTTCAATACCAGACTTTATAGGATAGGTTGTAGGCATTTGGAGTTTCCATCCGATGCAGATGCGACAGACAGCTCGCGCCACCCGATCCAACAGCAACCCACCTCTTCCTCGCAGCAGAAGACTCTCCCTGAGAGTCTTGAAGTCTCCGTTACTATCGGCATGTAACACCAGGGGTTGCATAGTAGTAAATATGTGATAAGTTATAACTATGTGTGGTGAGTCTTCTAAATAAGTCCCAAGGCTAGACCATACTCTAAGTTAGTGACAGATAACTAGGAGTAGTCACAGTTAGAATTGGAGGTATTTGAAGATAGAATATTAGAATATTCTAAATGTGAGAACTACTATTTTGTTTGGTTGTGCATAAAATGACAAGGATGTGAAAAATACACTCTTGTCTTATGCGTGACTGATTTTTATTGGTTGTAGAGACTTAAGGGTCAAACAATCAAGAGGGATGTTGACCTTTTTGACTTAATTATGTGTTAGTATTTTGTCTTGTAAGGAGCAATCCGAGATTCCTTTCAAAGATTCCTTTATACTTCTAGAAGGATCTTAATTATTAGAGTAGAGTCAAAAGAGGAGAAATCTACTCTTGACTTAGGACTTTTACCTTTGACTTGGTCTCGGTAAATTGCAATAAATGAGATTTACAAGTAGTTACCATGGTAAATCTGCAGTAGTATAAATAGAGGGGTTGTGGAGTGATCCCTCAACCTCCCTTTGCCTTGTATTTGGAAGCCGTTAGGCCATATCTATAAAGGGTGTGTTTTTCTCATCTCTATGCCTCCATGAGAGTTTTGGTTCCGAGTGAGGAAGTGAGATGAGTATGTCGAGAGTTGGATTTAGCAGAGGCCTCCTAGTTCTATGATGCGCCTCACCAAAGGCCATCAGCGGTTTACCCTGGGTGAGAGACAGGACTGGTAGCACGCTTGAGGGTCACATTTTTGGTTCCTTTGCCGGGACCTCACTATGAGGCTTGAGAGATATGTTTCGTGTGCAGTTTTACATCAGACAGAAGGACGTTATGAGAGAGCATATCGAGAGAACTCTTGGAGAGGCTAGAGCTACTGCCATGCTAGAGACCTTAGAGCCATTCGTGTATCCGGTTGTCATCTACGATGCATTTGAGGTCATCTTGTACATTCTGTACACATAGGATGTTAGAATCAGCTGAAGAGAACGTGTCGAGTGTTAGAGTTTAAATCTGAGAGTAGAGTGGTTCATATAATCCTATATGTTCATGAGGGTAGAGGATCAGATCACTCTTATCAGGTTCTTTGAGTGATAGTCCTTATCGCTGAGACTAAAAAGAGGAGAGACTAAGAGTCCGAAGGTGTAGACGATTCGCTTTCTGATCGAGTTTACAGTCACCGTCATTTTCTCTGTATTTCTCGGACGTCCTTGAAACTTCACCACAGACTGGAGAAGCTCCTGATCTATCTATTGATCCAAAGATCACTAGTTTTGGAGCTACAGAGCTCAAGATATCGCTGTCAGAAGTTCAGCTGGTAGTCCAATCGAGCAAAATCTGCATGGGGTCGAATTTAAGTCAAGATCATGGAGGGTCAGAAAGAGTGGGTAGTGAGGCTTAGGAACCTTCCTCAAAATCTTGATGTCATAGTGGGTGTGGACGAACGTTCTAGAGAGTTAAAGGTCGAATTTGAAGAGAGAACGGAGAGGAACAAGCAAGACTCTTCCAAGAAGAAGTTGAGGGCAGAACCGTGGTGCTACTTTTGTAGAGGGTTGGGTCACTATGCAGCAAGTTGTCCTGTGAGATTCAAGAGAGAAAACCCTCGTGAAGGAAGGAGTTCTATCGATCTAGGTCTCCGAGTTGGTCCATCGTCTCCTTCGCGTGTTTTTAAAGACGAAAACATCTGCTCAAATTGTGGAATTGAAGGTTTGCCAAAGGAGCACGAGTGTGGAGACGTGATTGCCCTGTTGGCATCTACGTCTAGAAGATTGAGAGAGGAGCAAGGAGTTGAAACGGAGAAGCTGCCATCTTCAGACAAAAATTCAGCTAACGCATGATGGAGATGGTAATCCAGATGGTGGAGAAGGTGACAATGAGGATGCGACTCATGCATACGTTCGATGAGGAGATAGCGCAAGCGATTATGGTGGAACCCTTTCCTTTCTTGCTATCGATGGTTGATTATGCTCGCATGGAGTTAGTAATGTTCATCCTATATTAGAAAACGAAGAGAGATATCGTGTTGAGGAGAGGAGAAGACATCAAGAATTTAAGATGGGGAAGCTTCCGGTTTTCTATGGAAAGGATGGTGAGGATGTAGAAACCTTTGTGCGAGATTTCAAGCGAGCATGCATAGGAAACCATGAGAGGAAGAAGGAAGAGTGGGCATCACTATTGCCTGATTTCCTAGAGGATACCGCATTGACTTGGTATGAGGAATACAGAAAGAACAAGACTGAGATGGATACATGGGAAAGCTTGACGGAGGCTCTAATTGAGAACTTTCTGCCGGATGAGAGCTATGAGAAGCTCATGACCGAGGTGACCTTCTTGAAGCAAGGAGATGCTGAGAAGGTGAGGGTTTATGCAGAAAGGATCGAGAAGTTGGAGGCTCGTTTCAAGACTATATTGAAGAAGAGCGGTGATAATGTGGAGGCTACAATGGTGGGAATTGTGGCCATGCTTACCAAGAACTTTGTGGCAGGTCTGAAGCCTCAAATCAGAACTCAGGTGAAGTACGAGAAGCCCACCACTAAGGCGAAGGCGATTGAAATTGCAGTTAGAATGAAAGAGAGTTTGGAAGATGATGACGTTCTTCTAGGAGAAGCAAAGGCGGCGAGTGTCACAGGGATTACACTCGGTGGTAGAGCTGCTCAAAGAATCCTGACGCCTGCTGTGGTTAACACATCTGCTGTGGTTGCTGTCAACCCTCCGGCGCCTAATCTTCAAGATGAACTAAGACAGATAACAGAAACATTGACGGATCTGAAGATCAATGTAGTGCAGTTGAAAGAGCGGAGGAACCAAGGAGGAGGAGGAGGCCAACGAGGTTATGGAGGAAATTTCAATCGAGGGCCTCAAAATGAATTCGATGGTATCTCGTGCTACGGATGTGGTGGTCCTCATTTTCAAAGGAATTGTCCACACTGCATCCAAAATGGAGGACGGAACAATGAGGGTACAAGAGGAAATATGGGCGGAGGAGTCCCGCCACAAAACAAAGACAAAGGAGTTGCCACAATCGATGCGGTGAAGGTGCCAAACGTTTATGAGAGAGGAGAATGCTCTTACTCTCAAGTGGAACTCTTAGCTCACGAGAGGAAGAGGACGAGGTTTTCAGAGGAACCTATGATCATTGGGGATTCTCAAAGTAGGAGCACTCGTTCTAGCACTATGTCTTATTCTCAGAAGGAGCCTAGGAAGAAGCTGGGAATGGAGGATTTCACCATTTCAGCTGCTCAACCTAGATATGACGTAGTGGAGGATGTTGGCACGCAAAAAGCCAACATAACGGTGGGTCAATTGATCGCACTCAACCCAAGCTTGAGGAGAGAGCTTCGAGGAGGATTGAGCTCGCGAAGGACCAAGAAGAAGAAATCTAAGGGCAAGATCAACGTCTCAAGTGCGAGAGTTGGTGTAGTGGATGCTCAGGCCTCTGAGGTATGCACTAAAGCATCCAAGATCGAGGTTTGTTTGAATGGACACTTTGTACCTGATGTATTGGTGGACGGAGGTTCTGCTGTGAATGTGATATCTGAACGTTTGATGAAGCGGTTGGGGATGAAACCCACGAGACCGGCGAGCATCATTGTTGGTATGGCAAACAAGCAAAGGGTGAGACCTCTTGGAGTCCTAGAGAAAGTAGTGGTGTCGGTTATGGGGGTACAAACCTTGATGTCTTTTCAAATTCTGAAAGATTCTAGCTATGACTTGCTCCTTGGAAGACCTTGGTTGAGAGCCGTTCGTACAACTGATAGATGGCACAAAGGTTACTTGAGGATAGGACCTAGCGATCATCGAGTGAAGGTGCCTCTCTCAAGTGGTGGCTGTGTAACTTCTGATTTTGATAGACCAACCAGCGACTATTGGGAGTCAGAAACCGAAGACAGTGGAAGTGTCTCCGGAGTAGATACAAGTGGTTCTTCTGACGAGGAGATGTCAGAAGGTGAGGAGTTTGATATGGATTGCATCATGCCTCATATTGGAGCAATTGATTTGCTCCCTCGTCCATCTGTTGAGAAGGACCCGGACAAAACAAAATTAAGTAGAGAGGAGCTAGAGCGAAGACTAGCAACCATCAAGTTTGGTCCCAGGGTGACTTCGAAAGAGAAGAGAAGATTCTTGGAGATATTCAGGAAGTACATCCACGTGTTTGCTTTCAGCTATAAAGATCTGAAGGAGGTGACATTGGAGAAGCACCGGATCGACGTGGAGGAGGACGCGAGACCTGTTCGACAAAAGCAGCGAAGGATCAGCCCGCCAACAGCAGTGATCGTCAAAGAAGAGATTGATAAACTGAAGGAAGCTGGGTTCATTTATGAAGTGGAGAATTCAGAATGGGTATCACCCATCGTGATCGTGAAGAAGAAGAACGGTAAGCTTCGCGTATGTGTGGATTACAAGAAATTGAATGCGGTCACGAAGAAGGATTACTACCCGTTGCCATTCATCGATGAGATCTTGGAAGAAGTCGCAGGTCATGAATGGTACAGTTTTGGAGACAGTTATAGTGGATATAACCAGATCCATATAGTACCTGAGCATCAACATCTAACGACTTTCACTACTCCGTGGGGTACATTTGCGTTTCGCGTGATGCCGTTCGGATTATGTAATGCCCCAGCTACTTTTCAACGGTTCATGAACAAAGTGTTCGAACCGTTTCTTGGGAAGTTTGTTAGGGACTTCATTGATGACTTTTGTGTGTATGGGCGGAAGGAGGATCACTTTGATCATCTGATCAAAGTCTTAGAGCGACTGGAGCAAGCTAATGCATCCCTGAATCCAGAAAAGTGCATTTTTGGATGCGAGGAGGGTTTGCTATTGGGGCACATCGTCTCCAAAAATGGAATTGGAGTGGATCCAGACAAGATGAAGAAGATAGTCGAACTAACATTCCCTACTAGCTTGACCAAGTTGAGACAATTTCTTGGGATGGTGGGATATTATCTCACCATGGGTAGATTCATCTCATCTTTTTCCAATAAAGCTCAATCGTTGACCAACTACATGAAGAAGGGTGTAGTCTTCGAGCTGATACTTCAAGATCAGAAGGCTAAGGAGGCGTTTGAAGAATTGAAGAAGGCATTGGCGATAGCCCCAATCCTCGCCAAACCTGACTGGAGCAAGTCATTCATTGTTTATACTGATGCATCCAATGTTGCGATTGGATGTACCTTGAGTCAGTTAGATGAGAATGGACACGACCATCCAATAGCTTATGCTAGTAGACAGATGGTGCAGGCTGAGAAGAACTATTCTGTGACAGAGAGAGAAGGGTTGGCCGTGATCTTTGCTTTGAAGAAGTTTCGGCACTATTTGTTAGGAGAAAAATTTTCTATAGTGACTGATCACAAAGCTTTGAAGTACATCTTCAATAAGCCCAACGCGGAGGGAAGGATAGCTCGATGGAAGATCCTCATGGCAGAATATGACTACGTCATTGAGGATAGACCGGGGAGGAAGCATGTCAACGCAGATTTGTTGTCGAGAGCTTACGACGAATTGGGGGAAGAACCATTAGATGATACTTTTCCGGACGAAGACTTGATGACCATCACGTTGAGCAACGAAGTGCCGGAAGAGTACAAGGAGGTGTGGAATTTCCTTTCTGATGGATCATTTCCTGAAGGTATGCGAGCGAGAGAGAAGAATGCTCTAATGAGAAGGTGTAAGCCATACACCATTGTTGAAGGAGTTCTTTTTCATCAAGGTGCTGATGGACTGCTACGACGAGCTGTGGGTAAGGAGGAAGCTGCGAGGTTGATGCTGGAGTTCCACGATGGACCTGTATGTGGTGGTCACTTTGCTGGTAAGGTGACGGCTTTCAAAATCTTAGACGCTAGATATCATTGGAAGGGTATTTTCAAGGACTGTTTGGAGTATTGCAGAACTTGCGATATGTGCCAAGCCTTTGCCAAGAAGTCTACTAGCACTCCTCCCTTGAGATCAGTTCCTGTGCTAGGTCCGTTTGAGAAATGGGGAATTGATCATGTTGGTCCTTTAAACAAAACACCTCGTGGCAACAGATATATCGTGATTGCAACCGATTATTTGACCAAGTGGGTGGAAGCCAGACCACTTAAAGCCACAAGTGAGGAAGAGGTTGGCCGTTTCTTATGGGAACGGATCATTACTAGGTTTGGATGCCCTCTTGAGTTGGTTTCTGATAGGGGTGGTGAATTTGTGAGAAGCATCACAACCGCTATGTTGGAACATTTCTCCATCAAGCCACGAGTGACAACTTCTTACAAACCGAACGCTAACGGGTTAGCTGAGAAGACCAATCATACCTTGTGTGCGATGCTGGCCAAGGATGCTGATATGGAGGACGCGAAGCACAACTGGGATAAGAGGTTACATGCAATCTTATGGGAGTATAGGACTACTACGAAGACTTCGACGGGGTACACTCCTTTTCATCTTGTTTATGACGTGGAATCGAAGTTGCCCATACAGTTTGATTTACCTACCTTTCAAACTGTCCACAAGAGGTTAAAGAGGTCGATTGGAGCAGCAGCTGAGAAGTCTAGAAGGGAGCAACTATTGGAGTTGGAGGAAGCACGAGTGGTGGCAATGATTCAGATGGAGAAGGTGCAAGAACGTCAGAAGAAATATTACGACAAGCGTCTCGGTAAGAGAGAAGTGAAGCCGTTCAAGGAAGGAGATATGGTAATGCTTTTTTATGCCATTAGGTATAAGAGAGCTAGGAAGAAGTTCCTTCCATGTTACTTTGGTCCTTTCATTGTCGAGAAGGTATGGGGTAATTTTACATACGACTTGAAAGAGCTAGGAGGACGGAGGTTTGACCGGGTGAATCATGACAAGCTCAAGCTCTTCCATCAAAGGAAAGTCACCGTTCACTCCGAGGACAGAGTGAAAACTTAGTCCGGGGGTAAATGTAACACCAGGGGTTGCATAGTAGTAAATATGTGATAAGTTATAACTATGTGTGGTGAGTCTTCTAAATAAGTCCCAAGGCTAGACCATACTCTAAGTTAGTGACAGATAACTAGGAGTAGTCACAGTTAGAGTTGGAGGTATTTGAAGACAGAATATTAGAATATTCTAAAGTGTGAGAACTACTATTTTATTTGGTTGTGCATAAAATGACAAGGATGTGAATAATACACTCTTGTCTTATGCGTGACTGATTTTTATTGGTTGTAGAGACTTAAGGGTCAAACAATCAAGAGGGATGTTGACTTTTTTGACTCAATTATGTGTTAGTATTTTGTCTTGTAAGGAGCAATCCGAGATTCCTTTCAAAGATTCCTTTATATTTCTAGAAGGATCCTAATTATTAGAGTAGAGTTAAAAGAGGAGAAATCTACTCTTGACTTAGGACTTTTACCTTTGACTTGGTCTCGGTAAATTGCAGTAAATGAGATTTACAAGTAGTTACCATGGTAAATCTGCAGTAGCATAAATAGAGGGGTTGTGGAGTGATCCCTCATCCTCTCTTTGCCTTGTATTTGGAAGCCGTTAGGCCATATCTATAAAGGGTGTGTTTTTCTCATCTCTATGCCTCCATGAGAGTTTTGGTTCCGAGTGAGGAAGTGAGATGAGTATGTCGAGAGTTGGATTTAGCAGAGGCCTCCTAGTTCTATGATGCGCCTCACCAAAGGCCATCAGAGGTTTATCCTGGGTGAGAGACAAGACCGGTAGCACGCTTGAGGGTCACAGGCCAGACTGGTGGGGATCTCGACCTCTGTTGTTGGGGGTCGTTGTGTGATTTTCTACAGCGAGAATGTGACTCTGGCCTCATCTCGGTAGAGCGGGGAGGAGCATTGCTGCATCTGCACGTCCAAGGCGTAATGTCTTTGCTGGCGACCAGTCCTATCGATGTAAAGAATAGACTAGTCGCTGTCCTGGGTTGGAAGGGGAGTGGTAGACCTTTGGGAGGCAAAGTCTGCGTGAAGAGACTGAATAACAGGGGCCTTCATACCTTTGTAGGTATGATAGGCTACTGCATGAAGGATAAATCTGAGGAACATCATCGGTGTTGTATGAAAAATATTTCGGACTGTATGCTCGCAGATGGGGATCAGCTCTTTACACTTTTGGGTGCAGCCGACACGAAGAACAGGGTGGAACTTAACTTTAACAATATTCTCCAGTGCGCTCTACAGTTTAACAAATATAGGTGCCGTCATCCTCTCGGCAGTACCATGCGCACATGTTTTCGGTCTATGATGAGGTCCGGCAAGTATTCCCCATCGTGCAAATGGTTGATGGGCAGTGGCATACAGCGGGCGAGGAGTGAGACTCTATGAAAGTCCATTGTACATCCCGAGACAGTGACGATGGCAGATATAGACACTATTTTCTTTTCCAATCGACAGGATCGTCAACGTTACTTCACAACTATAACTCCTGAGGAGGAGGACCGATCCCTCGATCTCCCTTCTCCAGCGATCGATGCTTGTCCACTGTTCGAAGCTGTTCGATGTTTTCCTGACTATATTTTCTTTTGCAGTGCTCTTCTTCGAGACAGAAGTTCGTTGCGAGCGACGGGAGGTAAGTTGCTCGGTTGTTTATGCTGCCACATTCGGACCGTCTAGTTTCGTCACTTACATGACGTTTGTCTGCAGCAGGAGCAGATATTCCGGACAACGGATCCAGCGACATTGAAACGAGGCCAGTTACGGGCTTGGGAGTATAAGTTACGTGCAGTATAAGTGAGGACATTGGACCAAAGGGAGCGTACGTGCAGCAGCAGTTGATGTTCGTGCTGACGCGTATAAGTTTACAGACGTTTCTATAGTGTTTTCTATAGCATTCGGAGTGTAGTAGCTAAGTGTGAAGACGTTAATAGTACTGTTGTTGTTGACAGTCTGTTCACGACAGTGTACATAAAATCCGAGAAAAGACTGATAAGAGCGATACATGTTATCTACCGCTCATCGATGTAAAAACTATTTTGACTATAAAGTTATTCTGGCCCACCGTGGTCATTTCTCGTAAAAAAAAATACCGGTCATCGAGTACAAGGGGATACAACTTAACGGGCGAAGGGAATATATATCCCCATGGGGGAAGGTTGCCTGGAAAGTTATCGCCCAGGTGCACATTCGACGTAAAAAAACGTTGTTGTAACAAGGAACCAGAAGGAAGTGCGCGGTAGGGAAAAGAAGTAAGTGCTCAGAAAGGAAAAAAGGGAAAGAAGGGAAAACATGCCGGCTGAGAGGGAAAAAAAATACCGAATGGGCGGCCGAATAAAATCGATAACAACGCCGGACAAACAGAGAACGAGTTTTTATCGGCTCGGCAGAAAGTGCCGGTATGTATTAAACGCTGGCTTAGGATAAAGCGAACTGGAAAACTGTAAAAGCGTGGAAATGGAATAAGAAGGCCAGTTATGACGTGAATTAACACATTTTTGCACAGCGTTTTTCTAAATATCCTACTGCAACGTCACTAGCAGCAATGGTAAGGTAACGTGAGAAAGAGAGAAACCATTTGGAGAAAACCAAATTTATCCACTGGTGTAATGTTGCGGAATGCTTGCGACTGGCGTGTCTTAATT
Source organism: Asterella californica (assembly GCA_036924285.1). NCBI lineage: Eukaryota > Viridiplantae > Streptophyta > Marchantiopsida > Marchantiales > Aytoniaceae > Asterella > Asterella californica. The sequence goes on along the minus strand of JAYKYS010000039.1, from coordinate 239,851 downwards.
TGTCTTACGAATATTATATCGGTCTCTTAACACTTGCATATTCATTGCCAGTCCGATGTCAGCCAGGTTGAGGATTTATGTTTGTCTCCATACTCCACTCTGAAGTTTATCTACAAAGTCTTCACGAGGGCTACAAGGTGTACGGGTGTATGTCTCCACGTTTTTCGAGAAGTTCTGTAACAGAAATCACCCCCGTCGATGTATCAGCTTTGCACGGCAGGAAGATCCATACTTGCACAGAAGCTTTGCCGGTCCATGTTTGCACAAAATGTCAATTTTAGTAGTGGTGAAGTTCCTTGGTAGGAGTAGAGTTCCAGTTCCTGGCACGAACGAATCCATGTACAATCTGATACAAACATAAAATCAGACTTCTCAACCAAGTTGTAAATGCCAACAAGCAATAGCTTGTTGGCTACCCCATCCGCCTGTAGCCCGGGCGTCATGGGGTCGAGTCCTCCTGGCAGGGGGACTCATGCTGTGCAAGGGCAGCAGCATACGGTTGCAGAAAGCCCCACAGCGAAAAGAGACCTAAAAAAAACCAAACAAAATAAAAATTAAAATTAAACACAAAGTTGTAAATGCACGAAAACCTATACAAACTTTCCTATGGTGGATCTTCGAGGATCGGAAGGTGTACCGGAATTAAAATATCACTACAAGCCACTCCATCTGACAGCGGCTTAGGCTTATAAGGACACTGGACACTCAAGAAGACCTTCCTCTATACATGTATGATCACATTGTCCCAGTTCGTCCCTTGTATTGAGTTTTAATATTTTGAAAACTAATAATTCCATAATTCAGTTCAGAAACAATCACATGTTCTCTTACTTAGTCAGGTGCCACTGAATAAATAAAATAGCCGTGTAACTCTTTCAAAAATTACAGACATTTTTCTCCTGTTCTGGTGTCAAGTGAATAGTCCCTGTAGAGATTCATCAGTTTTTGTTTGTTTCTTCAATCTAATGATACAGGATTCGAGCTCTAGTGAGCAGATCTGCGTATACAGACGGTTGTCATTATATTAAATTAATATATCAGTAAAATATCTACTCCAAGGTAATATAGGTATAAGAATTCAAGGTTTTGTTCTCTTCTTTTCTGAAATCCAAAATATGAAGTCCATTATAAATTTTTACCTTTATTACGATAGAAGTTAAGATTTATAAATTCTTCTGTATTAACCTTGCATTCTTAGCACCGAGTTTTATTCATCCATTATCCATTTTCTAACCGCTAGAAACCAGCCGGCTGCAGTAAATAGTTACAGTTTCTCAAGATGATTTAAGTTGCTTCATAACAGATTACCAACAAACACTAAGTAAACTTGCAATGGAATTGTTGGGTTATTCGTTAACGACTTTGATCTAGATCTAATTTAACTCACATTCATGGTTATTCATCTTCCTTCCATCTGAAGATAGAAGAGTACAACAAGCTTAATTCATTACCTAACCCTCAGGAAAAGTTAAGTGACAAATTCTTGGCATGCAATCGTACTCTAGAAAATGCATTTGTCTATGTTCATTTTATAGATTATTTGTGCATATTGTCATGAATATAAATCTAAATATCATTTAATATTTAACATAAATAGATTTGATATTCTTCAAAATTTACTTAGATTTCCTTATAATATTTATATAATTTTGAATAACATAAAGAGAAAAATTCCAGAAGTTCGACCGAGTATGGTTATTAACTCATTCCGCCCCTCCTCAGCATCCTTTTCTCTTCTCACAATATGCGACGAAAGTCGTTCCTTCTTCCCGGTTGTTACAATCCACGTATATGTATTCTGACGCATTGCAACAAGAAGAAGCGCGACGCAATGGATACCTAAGGATTGGAAGACCCCATCAAGCAACAAATAGCTACGCTTATAATGGAAATGCGAAAATATGCGTTAGTGTTTTGTCATCTCTCGCTTTCTGGGTTTCACAGCACCACTCTCCATCCCCGGCTCGCACTAACCCTATGCTAATACGACAACATACATTATGCTACAAAAAGCTCCATTCCTTTCGAGTTCTCACAATCGACGTATAACTATGCTATAACTAACGAAGAGAATGAGAGTGAAAAGTTTCCCACTACATGAGCAGTTACTCCTTTTCCTGGTTACGGTTCTATGCGCTTAACTTTTCTGATCTCTTTCCGTGGGTCTGGTCACCGGGTGCACTATTCTTTCCCTTTCGAAACCTATGATTGATCGCTGAGTGGTTTGGAAATTAACTATTACCTTTGGTAACATTAAGATTAGTATGATTTAGTTTCTCTAGTTGGCGCTCTAGTCTCGTCTGATGACTTGGTCCAGCATATGTGAAACCAGGCCCATGCTACGAATGTAAGTCGAGACAGTGCGGAAGGTCTGAATCTTTTACCTCACACTCCAGTGAAGGCAGGGTAGTGTTATTAGATGTCGTTATTTAGTGGGAGTTTCATCGACCGATAGTTACACTCTGAACACTGCAAAAATGATGCCACGAAAAGTTATTCATGGACTGGATGTCGTCCATCCAAAAAGTTTCCCTTGCCCCTCGATCAGGAGGAAAGTCCAGCTTCCTGTTTTCCAATATGAACGCCTTGAGCAGAAAAGGTTTTCTTCAGGTGAAGCTCCAAACTCTCTCCTCCACAGATTGTGGTGCAATCTTTTGGACTCACAAGCTAGTATGTATACTAGGTAGAAGAACAAAGGACTGGAACGAGAAAACCGAAATTGATCGAATATTTAACTAACCCGCCAAAGAAATGAAGCTAGAGATCGGGGAAGGTTAACAACGAGAGGGAGGAGCAGCAGCAGCAGGAAGAAAGGCTTCTGTTCAGACCGTTTTCAGTCACTTCTGTATATACTGTCCGCTGGATATACGGTGAGCAGCAATAGAAGGAAATACCTTTATTCAGATGCTTGTTCTATGTACCGTCAAGACGAATGTAAAGCACTGTGTAATATAAGATTCTCCAACGTGCAAAATTAGAGGCTTATTAGGTATAGTACAAAGCTATCAGGCATACGTCCTAGCACAGCATATCCAGTGGCCCAAATCCCAGCATATCTTCAGCCAGGGCAAGGATCCGTTATCGAGCATGAACAGCGGCCACATGATCGGTCATTGACAAATTGATTTCCGAAGACGCTGGAGAATCTCCAGATTATTATTTCTACCTGACCAACAATTATGCTCGATCAGCTTAGTCGACACAACACATGCCAGTCAGTCAAGATCCTTCCAACCAACGAGTGCAGCCGCTTTCTCTCGCTCTCTCAAGTGCATTTGTAAATTTGTGTTCTACACAGCAACCTCAGTATTCTTGTTTCCTGACCTTGGTAGATGGATCTTCAGTTGGAAGCAACTTGATCGGGAAACGTGATGATATAACCGGGATAATATATGGGAGCAGAGTTATCAAAGATCGAGGAATGGAATGCAAAAGCCTAGAAATTTCATAACACAGACCGACGAGTGTCAATTAACTCACTAGATTGTCTGTTGCGCAAACAAAAACAACAACCACGAGACGATACTTGATTGATGTTAACAAGAGAAAGTCGCAATCTGATAAAACTGAGTGCCACCTAGTAATTTGTAACCTTGGCCGTTGCGCGAGCACTTGTATCGGTTCGTTCATATAAATATGATTGCTCATGGGGGTGAAAAGTTAGAAGTTTGACAAAGAGATGGGAGTAGGAGAACAGTCGACGTAAGCGATGAGGATGTAGACTGAAAGGTAACGACATCGCTCTGAGGAGTCGGCAAATGATTTAATAATGGTTTGACAACCACCACTTCCACAACACGGGCAAATTTATCCGGACTCTCAAATAAACCGGTTTTCCGATGTCCGGATCTGCTGGGCCTTCCTTTTGGGCAGTCGTTCTCTTCGAGAGATAATTAACTTCTCCCACGAAGTCTCCGAGTAAGGCACGATGCAAGCTGTGTAGTGCCTCATATCTGACGTCGATGGCCGGATCATGCAAACAGTTAACGTCCTTGTTGATTATCTTCATAAGCTCTTCATCAGTGGCAGATGTTGGTGCCTCCTCTTGCATATAACTATAATACACATCAAGGGTAGAAAAGCACTTGAGAAGTTGCTTCCGAAACAAGAAGCTTGATGATTTGTAAGCATCGTTTGTTCTCCATTGGCAGTAATAACTTTCATCGCGGTGTCGAGGCGAGAGTTTCCTGGGAAGGGCGAACCTTCTAGCTGTGATACGATCGTGAAAGGGAGGACGAAAATCACACACGAAATACGGACCGCAAGAAACCACACCACCACGTTCTCGATCTGGCCAAGATAATAGATCTTCAACTCCAGGTCATTCAGATTGCAAAGCTCATGTTCAGTAACTCAGAATATCAGAAAACTGCTCCTGTGAAGCACCAGCGCGTTCACCTAGAAGCTTCCCGTTTTCTATTCAGAAAGATACACGTACAAGTTCTTGGTCTCCTCTCTACTCGATTCTGCTCTCTACTCTCAATCCCTCGATATCAAAACTTTGATCAAGCAGAAGATCTCTTCAGACGTAACCTCTGTGTAAAATTTCTCTCCTCAGCTCTACTGTTTCTCTCTACTCGATAGCTCCCGCACGGTAAAACTCTACACTGCTCGATGATCGACACTCTCGATAATGCGATAATGGACAATGCCCTGAGAATTCTCTCCCTCCGGAGTACACCCCTCTGGGTTTTCCTCCACCCTACGTAACCTTCAGTGTCACCTGGCAAGGATAAAAGACGCCCTAAACAGATGGCAGCAGAAAAATAAATCACTGGTAAAAAATCTACACGTAAGAAGACTATTTCACTAAGCTTTGCAGGTTCATCTGTACGGACGGCCACCGTCTCGGCTGTACAGTCTGCATCTTCCACCTCCACCCGAAGTAACTCCACCACGGCTACCTTTGGCCACCGGAATCACCTCGTTCTGACACGTGGAGGCCGAGTTATCATCATTGTCGTTTTCCGGCTCCCTTAAACTTTGAAGTACCGTAAGTATTGCCTCAGGTATCAGTTTCACTTGATTTTTCGACCCAAGTGAATAATATTTCGAACTCTACATTTTTCTACAAAAGAATTGGTACCGACTTGGAGTATCTTTGATGCCATCTCGCTACCCCAGGACTTAGAGGGCCGTAACCGAATTCGTACTAATTACCCCGCCAACCCGAAGGTGAGAGGTCCATTTCGAAACCCGGTGGTAATCTCCCTCTAGCATCCACACTAGGTGACTGCACTAGTGCAGGGGTAGACGGAGGCGTCCCGCATTCACGGTACGTTTAAGGGACATCTAGTGTCCCGCCCCTAGGCAACTTGGTGCCCCTCATATTCCCCCCAAGGGGCCAGCCTACTCCAAGCCGGTTGTGAGTCTGAAGGGATTTGATCCGAAGACCTCCTCCCTACAAGTTTCTCAGCTACACCACGGAAGCTGATCTCACAACTGGTTTTGAAGACCAGTTTCTAAGCTAATATGCTAGAAAGCTGCGGTATTTCGTCTTTCCTTTGCTAACACGAAGTGCCATAACTTTCTCTAGACATGCTCTTTTTGTACATTTCGAATTTTAATCAAATACTACATACTACAATCTACATGAGAAAAATCTAAAAAGTATTTTTCGAACTCACTCTGATTTATGGTAAATTTCCCGGTATCAGAAATCTTGTAGAAAAACTCCAAGTAACTTTTCGCCTGCAACTCTGTTTGCAACTTTTGAACATACCACTGTGATCAGCGCGACGAGACCTACGCCGTGGTGTTTTCAGATTTTTGAATGGACACCTCCTCCAGAATCGACTTCTCTGAGGTCTTAGCTTCACTCAGAGAGACTAACTTCTAACTGAGAGGTGAATTATTCACTATGTGGAATAATTCACATCACGACAGCGGATTCAGAAGTGCTTTCAGAATCGTCAGAAGCAGTGTGCCGTTCTTCAAGTCCATTGCTTGAGGCAGTTACGGAATCTTTACGGTTCTCGTGATTCAGATCGTTGACAATATCACGTTTTTCCTCGTTCTCGGAATTTCTAAGTTGAGTGAAACGTGGAGTTCACTTTGACCACGTGAACAAGATTACTCTGTGTGGGAACCAACGACCCTTCGACGTCAGCTATGCCTTCTTCTTGCAATTCGCTTGTACTTCTCTCGGCACAACTGTCTGCTAACATTAGACAACTATCCTCCTCACCATTCGTCGAAGGATCGCCTCATCATCGCTGTTTTCCACAGCTGGGATTTTGGACGGCCGCTCAAGGACTTCCTCGTAGGATGTTCCGCTTAGCCGGGGATCTTCAAAGGTTTTAGTGGCTGCAACTGCGACTTGCATCGCCAACTCGGGACTCTTCTCTTTTTCCACGTTCTCGAGGATTGATCTTGCTTGTTTCTCTTTTTCAAGCCTGCGAAGTATTGCTTTTGCAGTGCTCCGTAAGCCATTGTGTTGTCCATTCAACTTCGTCGTATTACTGTGATGTCTTGGTATTCCCAGAATAAATGGTTGAGTGTCACAAGCACCACCACCATCACAATGGTTTGCATCAAAGGAGGTTAAATCACTTGAAGATTCTTTCTCAAAAACACATTCCAGTTTGTCTGAGACTTAGGAACGTGATTTCGTGTCACAATAAACTGATTCTTTAATGTTTGCCAAATATCTGAAACTGACTGTAACTTCGGTTTTGTCCTTGCTACCTCCATGAATGACTTCACAATAACGAAAAGCACAACCGATCAAAGCTCCGACTTATTACTTAATATTTCTCCACAAGTGAACGAACAATCCTAATATCAAGATAACTGCACACAAAGGAAACACAATTTTGTGAGAGGTACTGCTTTAAGGGAGAGAAATATGTAGAACCCAAACCACAGCAAGGAAGGTAAAAGAGACTGTGAACCTTAGTTATGGAACGGCAACATAGGCTCATGTACCAAAGTCAATCACCGTACAGTTGATGGATTCAAGGGCCTCGTGCACAGAGCTAAGTGATTTAATCCGAACTATCAATTCCTCTCAAGCAGAACCTGTAATACAATTTCCTGAGGTATCAACCTTTCTCTTCAAATTCAATTAAACCCGTAAGAGGTAATGAACAGAAGTACACCCTACCTAACTAGAACATACATGCCTAGGATGCAAGTAAAAACACTCGGAGTTACAACATAGGTTGTAACTTCCTAAGGTTTGAGCCCCTATCACGACCCTGTGAGCTCCATTTAAGTAACTGAATGGTGACGGTCGATAAAGACATGTGAGTAGATTGTGTACGCTTCGATCATGTTGCAACAGAAGTCGCGAATTACCAAAAACGACACGTTGGAGGTACATGTCCGAGCCCTTCTAACGATAAGAACGAAAGGCACTCAGTAAACAGATTCCCCAAAGTCATTTGGATAATACAAGAGATAAAGAGAAAAACCCCATTTGACATAGAAATTCCCCTGTTTCAGGAGATCGGTTTCAGGAATACCAATGAGTTAGATGGTGCACTACCCATATGCTGTTACTCTGAGAACAACAAAACCTAAATCCTGAAGCTTGATCGGCACGAGTTCTGTAGAATACAAAAATTCGCTTGATCACACACCCCCAGTAGGTTCTTTGAGCTGGATCACACCCTTCTTACGATGTATGGCTTAATCACAACCCTGACTTGCTGTTGCCTGTAAAACCAGTCACTTTGTGATGTTATTCACATGTGAGACTCCACATATTAAATTTCAGAGCATGTATGGTCTAACTATTTTGAATAATGTTAAAAATTCAAATTACAGTGATATTTAGTCAAGGTTGGAAGCACTAAAATGATGAACCAAAAGATAAAATTACTGGTTCTACTGTCAATAATCCTTCAGGGGTATGATCAAGCTCAAGGAACCTATTGGGGGTGTGATCAAGCAAATTTCTGCGCCCAAGAAGACACCAAACTTAATTGGCGACAAGGAAAACGTCTAGTGCCGATCGCAGTAGCAAGCTGCTTCCGAATAGCGTTGGACCAGATTTGGTGATTCTAACCGTTGCGTTTCTGAACAAGCTAATCTACCATCATTGATAGTCAATCAGCCAATGGCTGAGCGCGGAGCCCGGCATAAAGGTTCTAGGTAAAAGTCATCAAGGCACTTAATCAGCAGAGCTTATCTTACTGTAAAAAGTACGAGGGTGCACGACAGTTCGAAGACATGAAGCTCAAGAATGAGTGAAGGTGATGAGAGAAAAGCAGTCTCTAAAAGAAAAGGAGTGTGCGTTTTGGAATGTTCAGAAGGAGAATTCATCGATTTTGCTTCTATTTAGTATTTTACTGTCCAGATGCTCGAAGGTCTTCTACATGAGAGGATCAGCCATGCGAACGTACTCCCTGGGCTCACACCAATCCGGATAAGCTTCGTAGAAGACATTGTAACCGCCGTGCAAAATACATGCGAGGGAAACCGAGCTCCGGATAGAGCTCAATGTGATTCCTGTGATTCCCGATAGATGTGACGCTTCTTGTCAAGATTCCTTGTATGTCTGAACAGATTTGGTGCTCAAGATTCCTTGCATGTCTGAACAGATTTGGTGCTCGGGCAGATGAGAACTCACAGTGTAATATGACTGCAACCTTCTTCCCCACTTGAGTACAGCCTTTAGATACTGCTCGGGTCTGGGAGACTCAAAGCTCTCCCTTTATGTGACCACCAGTGTACTCGAACTTGTGGCGAGAATTATAAGCACGACATCGTTTGGAAACTTTCGCTCTCGCTCTCCTGACAGAAGTTCCTCCATACGATCTACTGTTATGCTCGGTACACTCGGTAATTCACACTGTTCTCCCAAAGGGAACAGAGTCATCCTCAAGCGAACTGAAGGGCGAGGTAACATCGAGTTCACAAGCATCAAACGCCCTTCTGGTCATTATAGAAGGTGTCCCTTTGCCGATCAAACAGCTTGAAGGGGACTTCAGAGGCGGCCACAGATTAGGAGACCACTAGACGTCAACGTCCTTGAATTGGTTCTCCGATATACTGAACGAGAGGCGATACTGTGACGTCAGAGGATGACTGCTCTACTTCCGCCTCCATCATATGCATTCAAATGGTACTGATAAAATCCCACTGGTGTCCAAAGCATTCACAACGACAGACCGTCGTTGAGCTCCTCAACCGTAACGTAAGCTCCATCTTCGCACTCGAGCTAAAAGAGCGAGTGTCCATCCCAGAGCGCAGGCAAGAGACATTGCAGAAATCCAAACAAAATTATCCAAGAACGATGAATCTCTGTCTCCGTCGGTCCGTGTGTTTATACAATCCTTATAAATTACCCCGCACAAGGCATTCGAGTCAATCCGATCAGCAAAGATTTGTTTGCCGCATCATAAGGAAAAGGAGAACTGGTAAAAGGGGAAGTGACATATCCCGTCTATGCCCCAAAAAAGGAGAACTGGTAAAAGGGGAAGTGACATATCCCGTCTATGCCCCAAAAGCATCTGAAGTGACGCTTGAATTACGACTACAATGACCAACCCGTGTTGTTTCCCTACCGTCTTCTGCATACACATATCAACCAGACGCACGCGTACACAGTCCCAACGGACACTCATCCTTCATCGACAAGTTCCGCTCGTCAGAGACTCCAACATAGGAAACTTTCATATGTGGATCAATCCAGACAGTTATTGGGGTGAATGATCCACAAACGCACACATATACTTTCTCCACTGCAAAAGAAGTTCACTCAACAGCGCAGTACACACAGCAGCTACACGAATTAAGGGCCAAACTCTTAGAACCGTTCTGTTTGCTCGCTCTTGGTTGGGACCGGAGACTAATTTCAGGAGGAGGTAGCGAGTCAAATCTTTCAATCATAGGCTCAATCTCAGTCGAAAACTTGGAACAAGTGAGACTTCAAACCCTCAGCTGAAAGACCAAACTCACTGAGAGGACTTCCCGTGAGAATCGACTCTGCTTGACTTCTTAAGCTTCTTACGAGTCGAAGGCCACAGTTCAAACCGTGAGCTGACTAAATCAACCACTACCGCTCATCATCGTGTGGAACACGAATGACCATGAGCCTCCTCGATGAGAGTGCACAAGTAAAAGAGAGAAAGTTTACAGCAGTTATGCAGACCTATCACATTGTGAAAGCTGTTTTGGATTGTGGACCTTGCCTCATAGCAATGCCGGCGCTGATCGAATTCACTCCTACGGTTTCTTCGGATCAACGTACTCTCAGCAGGTGTCTTGTAGATTTGGCGGCACGAAGTTTTATTTCAACTTGCTCCCAAGAGTTGTTCAATGTGGTGATCATTGTGTCAATCTATCTACAGGACTTTGACATAGGAAGGGAACTGAACACAACGATGGAAATAGGTCCAGGCTAAGCACTCAAAGGTGTCGGGGAGTTTTGGATCTGTTATGATGAACTTTGGATCTCAAGCTTGTGACAATCACGCAAGGTAAACTCGTAAGAGAAACGGGACGCAATGGATAGCAAACGGATGGGAAGGCCCCCTCAAGCCAACTCGTAAGGATGGGTTCAGTGCCTACTTACAGTATCAAAATAGCCTACTCTGTGATGTTCACGTGCAGACTTGTGTAGAGTAATGCCCGGGTAGGAGCGGGTTCCCAGTGGAGAAGAGAAGGGAAGGCTCTTAGTGCGAGTCTTCACTGAGACATCACGGTCCATGGTGTGTGGTTTTCAGTAAAATGTCTCGACTAGTTTCCACTGATTTGAGTTTGAGTGGTACTTTGGTGTCCTCTTATATCAAGGATCAAGGATCAGGGTATTCATCGGTCTCTACACCGGTAGAGGAAAAATTGTCAGATAATAATGCACAAGACTCAAAATAATACTATGAGATCGCTCTTCCCCGAGAACAGGTTTTCTTGCTACAGATAACAGCGACATTCCGATGACAAGGACTGAGCGGTCTGTGAACTCTCATCGTCAAGCGTAAACCCAGAACCTTCACCAGGAATGCTCCATAGTGCTAATGGCAGCATTGACCATTTGGAGCACTTCTGATTATGTCATGTCCCAAACACTGCTTAGAGGACCAGATAGTCCCGAAAGTTCTCGTTCGCACTAAGCCTGAAGAGAGCGATCGATAATCTCATGCGAGGATATTTTCCAGAAGCAAACCTGTTTCTTGCGTTGATAAACTGTTGAGGTCATTCGCAGCCATTTCGTAGCGATTGGCTACTGTGGGAATGCTGGACACAGTCTTGGAAAACAGATCACTCTGCATCAATCTGTTCCTTGACCGCCTGCAACTGCTCTATGCTCACTTTCACTACCAAGAAGCAGCGGCCAACTTGTCGCCCTAAGATTCAACGCACTTTTCCTCCATTCTCTTTTCGATCGAAATGTTCTCTCACCTTCACTGCCGTCATGCCGGTGTCCTCTCTCTCCCTCGAATCATCCTTCTCCAACCGCACTTCTGTAAACCCTACGCACAAACGATCAATCACAGATTCGAAAACGATCGCAAGCAAAGGGAAACTGATACGTCAGCTGCGGCAAACATCCAACGGACAAGTTCCATATCTTACAAGGGGCTAGCACAAAACAAGGTGCCGTGCAGCGGAACTGCGAGGCTATGCATTTGGTAAAGAAGAGAATGTGCATCCAGTTAGAGACAAGAAATACTGAAAACGCATGTGAAGTCCAAGCAGAGAGCATATTTCCATTTCTTTTGGCGATGGTTGGTTATGCAAACGAAAACCGAAACAGCCGCACTTGTCAAAACAGAAATTAAAACGCACACTAGAATCTTATCAGAGCCGCGAGTATAGTAGACAAGATGCGTGAACAGACCATAACCATGCATAGCGGAGCGCGTCAAATGTTTGCACTGGAGGTATCGAGGTCCAGTGTAATAGACTCGACCCACACACATCACACTATTTCTCTTGATCTTTAATTCTCGCCGCTCGAGTTTTACTATGGAATGACACGCAAAGATCATAGCTAGCGGAAAAGAAACAGGAAGTTATAATAACACTTCATTTCAAATTTGAACTTTACGGTCTATTTGAGTAGCAACAGATGAATATGTCCTACAATTCCCAATTAAACAAGCGCGAAAACTAATAAGACATTACATTCTATATCACAATCTCAAATAAAACCATGGAACTATGATACTTACTATCCATATATCTCCAAAGTTAGAAGATGAAACGATTTCTCTTCTACATATCTTTATATTGATCATTTTTGTTGACGTCATACTAACAGTCTATCCATAGACATAGATGATTACTTGTGCCCCCACTTAGTTCGTATCGATTTGTGATAACTGCATTTACCATTGAGATCTGGTAATCTTGCATCATATACTAGTGAACTCTCTTTTGTCTTCTCCTCAAAAATCATACCATCATTGTCTCCACATCATGTAATCACTCTCTCATGTCATAGCAAACACAACGTCACTTTAACGATATGGATTGAGTCTTCTTACCAAGAGTGCTCAGTCCATATAAACACAAGAACTTTCAATTGCAAAAACTCCACGGCAAAATAGAGACCTAGATAATAGGAGGTGTTGCTTTTGCTATGTATAGTTATTTGTCAATTGCAAAACAGTCACAATTGTCGAGAAAAAATGGAGAAAACTTTTATTATGTAGTGAAACGGACAGATGGATGCATTGTGAAAACCAAAAAAGAAAAAAATTAATAAAAACAGATGTAAGGATTCATTGCGAAAACCAGAAGGAAAAAATAGAAGATAGATCCGGATAAATCGTTAACGCTAGCCCCTCGATATTGTAAGCATAGCTCCTTGATTCGTTCTGGTTTTGGTATTTTTTTCTCTTCTCGAGCTACCCGACTGTACTTTATCCACTGGAGATTAAAAAGTATCGGTTTTTTCTTCGTGCTACACATGTGATAATAGATTCAGAAATTATCATGGCAACAGCAGCACCTGATCCACAGTTTTTGCCTGTGGACATCTCTTTGACTCTGTCTGTGAGCGATGACCGTAATATACTTCTGCTCGCTCCCACACCATAGAAGAAACGACACGCGCAATGGAGGCGGAGAACTAACCCGGACAAGAAAACAGTACTAACAGCAAGAGTTGGGAAAATTGACTTGAAACAAATCACCAAATGCAAAACTCTTGAACAACTTTGCATTGAATCTTCGCTCTTCTGATTCTGATTGAACGAGAACTTTACACAGAGTAGCATTCTTTATATGACAAAAAAGAGCTCTAGAGTAGTTGTAGGAAACTTTGTGTTTAGCATGTTTAGTTTACTTGCCCTGTTAAACGAGTTAATACTGTTATGACATTGTTGGAAATGTAAAATATGATTTCCATTTAAATGTATGATGAGAACCCTTGTGTCCATCCTGAGGATCAAAACAGAACATCACATGATAAAGATGGTAGAATATTATCCAAGCTTGCCACCCCAGGAGTCTGTAATTATATTCTTCTCCAAGTCTGATGTACAGACAGCGTTGCATATGGAACGTAACGTAAAGCTAGCAGCACGACATTTGCGACTGCTGGATGATCGCAGATATGAGTTGTCACATAACTCCGATCTACAAAGTGTTCTACAAATTTTTGTATCACTGAAAATCTCAAAAAAACCAGCTTTCTATCCGGCAGCCATCCAGACAAACAAGTTTGTGCCTATATGCTTTAGACCGTGTGCTAGGTAGGACATGTACATCTGCAAATAAGCAAATTATTTGTTGGTTCGCTGTATTACAGAGTCTGTATATGCTTGAACACTGAGACAGAAGTTCATGAATGCAAACGACAACTCGGAGGAACTACAAACGTGTTAAAGTAAGATATTGGTGTCACAAGTTGGATAATTTTGTCCTACCGATCATGTGACACCATCGTATCCAATGGTTTAAAACTGACAATAAACAAACACTCAATGCAAACAACATTCTATTTACAAATGTTCGACCTGCATTAATGCTGAGTACATTCAATTGACACTCAGATAGAACTGTTGTCGAATACTCAGTAACTGTCCTCTTCATATCCAAAATATGATCCTTGTTAATAGCAATAACTTAACTGGTATTTACATCATCGTCACATATCTTAATGTGCGAGAATCAAGAGGTCTTAGAATCGAGTCCTTTGTGACTGTGTTTGCTCGGCAATTCTACACACTTAAGGCCAACCGCTCCACCCTAAATGCCAAAATAGTACCATGTGTTAAGAGAATATAATCAAAAAATTAATTGTCAACAAGGGGTAGTTGAGTGACCTCAAATGATAAAACATGTCTACATGGATAGTGAAATATATATCTAAAAGAAAATTAGTAGACAGAAATGACGTAACCTCTCTTGACCTTATAACACAAAATAGATCCACCTGACCCAAGAAATATGTGTCCAAAATAAAATAAAGATGTTCGACCCTAAAAGATAAAATATATCCATGTGGTCCAAAAAATATATATCTAAAATAGAATTAAAATACAAAAATGACCTAGTGTTCGACCTTAGAAGACAAATCATGTCCAGGTCTAAAAAATATATGTCTAATAAAAAATGCAAAAATGACCTAATCGCTTGATCCTAAAAGATAGAACAAGTATTGTCTAACAATCGATCCTAAAGTCAAAACAAGTATTCTCTAAACTCTTGTTCGTGCACCTATTGCTTTATTTTGTCAATGGAAGCTCTTACTCAATAAGTCACGAAACTCATCACACTAACCTACAAATCACAATCACATGTTAGTGTTCATGCACCACTTATCTTTATCATGTTTGGTCTGGATCAGAGCAAGACTGTCTCTCCAACTCTCAATTTCAACATTCTCTTAATCTCGACCTAGTCGTAGCTAGGTCGGTCTCAAAACATGACTTGGGACGGACTTCCCATAAAGTCCAGGTCCTAAAAGTACCTCCAACACATTTAACGGTCCAACCGCCTGTGATGTTCGTCTGGATCCAAGCTCTCAAATGGTGGTCTAACCCGTCGTCCTGTTCTCTAGTATTGTCACAGTCCTTGGATCGTTCTCAAGTTTGGATTGGAAAGCGTTTTGGGCATCGAACCCCTCTCATATGTACTTACGAGGATCAACGGTCCTATCATCCTCTTTGGTCTCTGACATTTGTATGACAACTCGAGCATGAGATCAGCCAAAATTCTTAACTCTAATGTCAGTCCAGTTCTTGGTATTCATTGGAAGAAACTTACCGAGACCTTTCCATTGATACCTTATCCGTCTCGAGATCTCACATGGAGTTTAGTCCACGACCCAAAATATCGTTGGAGCTCCAACACTTCGGCTCTTTTGAGAAATTATGGTATAGTTTCACGTCGAGTTCACCAACAGTCGTGTGACGTGCTTTCTTGTCTGGGAATACAACGGATATTTGACTGTGGAGAGTACGTGTTACACTCCATAACGCAAAACCAACGACCACCCAAACCTCTCCTTGACCTCCAAGTACACTCTGAACATTACTTGTTGTGATATCTTCACATCGTCTCGATAAATCTCTCTCTCACCTAACTAGAGATAAAACTGAGATAACAAACATGACCAACATATGCCTACCATTACCGCAAGCACTCTTGGATCTGCTGGTCATCATTCCAATCTCACCACAGAGAAATACCAGCACTCTTAACAGAAAAAGAACTAAATGCAACGTCCGCACACAAATCCAAACCAAACCAACTGGGCGTACAAACAAGCATGAGAGTATGGAGAGGATCTAAACACAAGCAATATTGTCAACAACTCTCCATACTCATGATTGAGTGCTTTGAAGCACTAGCAAAACCTCTAGGTCGACCTGTTCTTCAAAGAATCTTGAATCTTGCGTCTTTTGGAACAAGAATCTCTCAACTTTACCTCGTTGTCACTCCTCAACCACAACTCAGAATGAGATGAAATCAAGGCCAGTAGGTAGCATGTAGAATAATATCTCTATTAAAGTATTACATGTTGAGAGATCATCTCTGAGTTGACATTTATGCCCTTTCAAAGTTCACTATTCTCATACATTTATGAGCTCATGATACTATTTCGAGAACTTCGTTGTGTGATTCTTAACAAACCACTAGACAAAAATAGCTCAAACTTCTCATGAAGCTAAATTGTCACCAGCACTACCACTCTGTAAAATTTCACCACCATATCTTCAACCAAACTCCCGGAATGATCCAAGACATGACTGTCAATGACATACGACGATATGCATACCCTTGCGCACAAAAACAGCGATACCCTTATACCAATTATCCAAATGATCTGAAATTTCACAAGTATGTGCTTATTGTACCTTCTTAGATCCTGGAAAGTTTCATTGCAAAATTCGACCCCAAATTCTCCATATCGCTCTCAGTGTCTCCTAGTTACAGTCGCTTACTCTCATAGTGTCCGATTTGAAGCACCCAACTTCAGCTGATCATAACTCTTTCACTCTGGTTTGGAGTCGATTGATCTTAGAGCCCATCAGCAAGATCTTTCCAGCAACAGTCAATTCATCTCCAACAACATCACAAAATCTCAGAAAGTGAGAAAGACCTCTCGGAAACAAAATTGATCATGAATTTGATCCCCTCAACTTCAATTGATCGAAACTCTGTCCTCCGTGCTTCAAATCAAGCAACCATTGAGTCCGTGAGCATCCTCATCTCCCAATATTTCTAACCACATCCAACACTCTGTGAATAGACCACGAGAATTGCCTCTGACCCTCGAAAGCGTGAAGAGAACTTGGTAGAAGATGATTGGTCAAACTTTCGACCAATAAGAAACAAGTTGGCAAAGGTCTTCACTCACATTGACTAACATAAGGAGTGAAATTTTATCCAGAGTACCATTTCGGCACCCAAGCTTATATTGAACACACTACAAACACGTGTCGTTGACGATGTCGTTGGTCAAGAAGCACGTATACTCGAAAGACAAACTACACTCAATATAGAGTCAGAATCCTATCTTAAAACGATTGACAGTAAATGAAATTACAAAAGGAACAAATGAAACTTTTATCTGGTTGTAATAATCCTCTTCTAGTTCCTCACGATAAACTCCCGATGCGTCACCTTTGATCGACTGTAACAACATATTTTGACCAAGTGTTGAACAGAACTCTAGCTGAGAAGTCTAGATCCAATCGAGGATCCATACCACATCAGAGCAAGATGTAGACCATAAGATCCCAAACAGCGTTGTCGTGTCGTGGACCGGCTCCTATCTGAAATTCAAACTTCGATGCTTGTCGCTCCAAAGACACTCATGAGAAAAGCAAGCTAGGCCCCAGCTTATGGACTTTTGGTGCAACTTCAGATCTTTCCTTCATCGCATCGATGGATAGAGCTCTTTGCAGCACTCCACAAGCACTTCGTCTACTTTGTTTGGGCGTCTAGTGGAGAAGTTGTAAGACTCGAAAGATGGAAAAAACAAGCTAGACCCCAGCTTACAAGCTTTTGGTACAACTTCGGATCTTTTCTTTCATAGCATCGATGGATAGACCTCATTGCCAGCACTCCATAGGCACTTCGTCTACTTCGTTTGGACGCCTAGTGGAGAAGTTACGAGACTCGAAAGATGGAGAAAACAAGCTAGGCTCCAGCTAACAGGCTTTTGGCACAACTTCGGATCTTCCCTTTCATCGCATCGATGGGTAGAGCTCAACGTCAGTTTTTCATAGGCACCTTGTTTGCTTCGTTTGGACGCCTATTGGAGAAGTTACGAGACTCGAAAGATGGAGAAAACAAGCTAAGCCCCAGCTTACAGACTTTTGGCACAACTTCGGATCTTCCCTTTCATCGCATCGATGGGTAGAGCTCGTCGTCAACTTTTCATATGCACCTTGTTTACTTCGTTGGGATGTCTAGTGGAGATGTTATGCGACTCGAAAGAAGGAAAAATCAAGCTATGCCCTAGTTTACTTGTTGATTGGGTATTTGAGGCTTCAGGCATTATATCAAAGACGTAAGGGGTCTGCTTCAGTTTATTATCACATAACTTCGTACGTACAGAGATTGTAACAAGGGGGCAGCTTAGAGGCTAGCTTGTGCATGTGACTTGTCGATGGACGGTTTGAAGATTTGGGAAGTCCAATACACACGCGCAAGGTGTCATTGGGTTCAGATCTGTGCAGGCTACACACAGGTTAAGACGGTTTGGGAAGAGATGAAGGGGGGAGTGCGTACTGAGGGAAATTGAGACACGGGAGGGTGATTGGGAGATTTTCAATTACTTGTGAATAAGAGTTGGACCATTCGGACCGTTCCGGAGTCCAAACTTGCTGTCCTTGGATCCATCGGGATCAGAACACCGAGTTCTACAGGAAATTGAAGACGATACGGGTTCTCATCGAGCGGTTCAAGAGTTCTTGAGTGAAATTGGTTCGCAGGGAAGCGCTTACGTCAGATTTTTGTTCGTCTGCGACTTAAGATTAGGTTGTTCTTCGCGATATGTGAGTCAAGCTCTTTGTTCTTGGTGCCTATGCGATTAGGGAGTCTTCATCTACGCATAGGAGAAGACCGTGTGTGGATTGGATTGTTGGTTTGGGTGTGGTGAGCGAGTTTGAGCCGCAGGGAGCTGATTTACGTCAGTTTTTTGCAACCTGCGACCAAATTTCTTACGTGGTTTTGCAAGGGGAACTCCAAACGACTTGTTTGGAGTCTTGTTGGGTTCATGGTAGCTAGATCTACCTACCAGAGAAGACTGGTATCAGTTTCGACAATCTGTTTGTGCGGTGTGTGCGGTTTTAAGCCGCAGGGAGGAGTTTTTGAAGGTTTGATCACTTGCGATAAAAAATCAGCGATATCTCGGCTATCGGGAGTCGGATCTGAAGGTTTCTTGAGCCAAAGGAGTCAGGGAAGGAGACCCTATCAACATTTGAAGACCGTTTGGCAGAAGAAGAAAGTTCTCAGATAGATCTTTTTCGGTTCCTTCGCTACGGGTTTCGTCCTTTTGAGTTCGTTAGGGACTTAGTTGGTTGTGTACGGCTTGTGGTAGCTAGCTTTAGCCAAGAGCTAGTGTGTGGATGTGGTTTGGACTTGGGTTTTAATCGTGTGATACTGGTGCAGCTCTTTTTGTCGGAAAAGAAAAGTTTTTCTTGCTTTGAGCTACGCTTCAGTGGTTTTGGGTTAGGGTTGTGATTCAAGGGGTTGTTTTAGGGGCTTTGAAGTAGGTTATAGACCGCTCTGGTCTGTTCCTCAATTTTGTGCTCTTAGGAGAAAGAACCGGCAGTGTACATACATTTGGAGTTGGTATATATTACGCGTTTGTTTTCGTGGTTGTTCTTCTCTATCTTGTCTCTGTTCGGCACACAACATCTCCACAGCCAGGAACCTCGTGTTTTCTTGGACATCCTTCACGCAACAAAAACGTGCAACGCAACAGCGTCGTAAATGACTATCAGAAGAATGATAGAATCCAGAATAGCCATTATCGCAACCATAAAAGATTCTCTTCAATGAACCACCATAAATACTCCAAAGTGATCACGCAATAGACAATGGAGCTTAATGACAAACGATTGCAAGTGAAAGATCATGAGCACGAAAGGGCTCTCAGTTCATGCCTGCCACTCTCGTTGTCTCTCACTTCGTCTGTCCGCAGGGAGGGATTCGAAACCTCCGACACCGTGGCTCCGATAACACTCTTTACTAGACTTAGATACTCCACACTCTATATCCAAAGCTCCTCCCTTCATATACAACAACCTCGCATATGACGATAAAAGTACTAGCTCTTATCTCCACTCAGCGGATAATACATTGATCGTCCACGGGGAGCTTTATCTTTTGACACGATAAGATTCCGATGCCTCCACAACATCAAAACACGTACAACAATGATATGTGCTGGTTTCACACCCCTAGCCAATCCACCACACGACAACGTCAGACTTAGATCATGTGGTTCATACTAACGTTCGTATGCACCGGCCCACGTCCTGATCATATGTCTCAAAACTATGTCTCATATTTACATTTCTGTTTGTTTTCACACTAGCCCCATGTTCGTATGGGTTATGTCCCTACATCCTAACCCAATGTTTCAACCTTGGTTCAGAGAACCACTTAGGGTTCTTTTGTTCTCAATTTCTTGACCAAGCCGTTAAGTCATACTCGTAGCATTCACAACCTAACGGAAGTTCATTAAGGTTTTGTTGTTCGCATCTATGTCCGATCTTGAGAGTGGGAGTTGCGACATTCATCTCTATTTTGGATTTTGATGCTCTCATCAACAATGATCTTTAAGTTAATAACCAAATTCAAAATGGATAGCCAACCCCTTGGCTCTAGAATTATGTTTTAGTAGCTAACCCCCAATTCTCTTCTCGGCTTGAGTCTTAAGTTATCGCTAGAGCATGTAGAAAATTCTAACTATTCTCAAGGAAGTCTAACCTTTTTGGCCAAACAACAATTTCTAAACATTCTACTTAAGATTCTGACTTCCTAACTTATAAATATTCACATCTACTTATTAGGTCCCTAGAAGCTCACTTTCTGATTGCAACCTGATTTGACTTAGACGGATGACTAAGTTTATATTGCAGTTATAAAACTGCAACACAAGATCACCTCAAGTCATAAGACAAGTGTAAGAACGCACACTTGTTTTGCCAATGTTAAGACAAACCTAAGTCTTGATTTAGATCTTATTGAAACTAACTCGTTTCCTTTGAGTGCTCTTCGTTCCTCCTCTAACCACACTCTAGGCATATGATCAGAACTAGTCATAGCCATGTACTATCAATACACTTAGAAATTTACAAGAAACAAATTCTTTATTTCCACAAAATATAAGTCAAAACTATAAAGTCCATCAGCTCAACTTGCTTCAAGTTGCTACTCGTATGATTCGTCGTTCTTTCACTCCTTGGTGGAAAGAGATGTCCTTATCTTGCTAATGTCCTTCTT
This sequence comes from Asterella californica, assembly GCA_036924285.1. Taxonomy (NCBI): domain Eukaryota; kingdom Viridiplantae; phylum Streptophyta; class Marchantiopsida; order Marchantiales; family Aytoniaceae; genus Asterella; species Asterella californica. Next base: position 218,986 of record JAYKYS010000039.1, on the reverse strand, counting down.
GTCCTTGTCGTTGGTTGAAGAGGTCCAATACTTCACTTGTATGTTTCAAGTCTGGCAGCCAAGTTGTTTCCTTCAAATGGTATCCACGCCATTTGACCAAGTACTCTGTTTGATTAGATTTGAATCACAGTCGCAAAATGATCTCTATCTTGTATTTTACTATGTCTTGCACGACATTATTCTTGCTTCATTTTTGAGAATTTAGACATCAATTTTGATCTCCTCGACGAGATCTATCAAATGTTGTTGCCAAATTTATGTTAGCAACACGTTTGAAAAAATAGTTTTCCAAGACCTTCGTGTCATGGTATAGCTGATCCAAGACGCGATAATGTGAGATTTTAGGAGTTATCATTGCAATGAAAATAGACTGTGAGTTTTTTATTTGTGGTCATGTAGTTTTGGGGACAGATTGTCTATATTTACTCATCATGATATACAATCGTAACACATTGAACATAACAGTGTTATGTTGGATTGCTTACATCAGAAGCTTGAATCATGTGTTGAACTATATAGCGAATAAGGAGAATGTGATAACGGATATGTTATCTTGTTATATAGACGAGGATGATATGTTTACAGAAGTTGAGAAAGAGAAAAAGAAGGATGTTCGATGTCAAGTTGGTCGACAAGCTACAGACTTGGAGATGTTGTTTAAGAAAAAGTTTTACACAAATGGACTTCGTGATATAGGATATTACTTGAATTTCGCTAGAAAAGCAAGAGAGTTGGAGTGCAATAGACTTCAAATAGATAAGAAAAACAAGCTATGACCATTTTCTACATGATGGATATCTTCGGAGACGACCGATCACATAAGAGAGATGGGATGTGCATACAAGTGATGGACGATCTGTAGACGAAACATCATTTAAAGAAAGAGTTTCATGATACATTGTGGGTTGGACATCGAGAGATGGACTACTTGCACAGAGTTGAAGATAAGACATAGGTGGAAAGGTCTCGACTGAGATGTGATGAACTTTTTCAGTTCGTGCATGCGTTGTCAATTTTACTCAAAGATGCAATATAGGGATGGTCTTGTGTCTATTTATATTCCTTACATTCACTTCCAATTGGTTCTTGACTTGAAGTAAATGCAAGGCACCATAACTCTGGAGGAGTTATGGTGTATGTCATGTTTGATCTTGGTTTCTAAAGACCTCTCCAACTTTGTAGAAGGACGGAACATTGAGGACAAAGATCACAAAAAGCATATGTAGATTTGTACTTGAAGACATTATTTGTAAAAATGGGGTCTACATGAAAATTATGAGCAGATAGAGAGGAATTATATCGTGCAAAAATGAAGAAATTTTCGAAAAAAGCTAGATATGGTGTGAAGCTCAAGCTTACTACTACCTAGAGAAAATTGACAAGAGTGAACGTGAGCATCCATCGATTGTTCAAGCTTTGGTGAAGGTATGTGATAGTAGGTATAGAGAGTGGCCTAGGTTATTCTCCTTTGCTTTGTGGGCTAACAAGCGACTCATTGTACTACTACTGGGTACATGCTTGTTAAACTGATGTTGGGATAAAAGTTGATTATGCCAGAAGAAGACTTCTCTACTTGGATTACCTTGTCATGGGAGGACGGTATGAATCGTGTAGCTTTTCTCACTTCGCATCAGACAGCTAGAACATAGAGAAAGAGATCTCGAAGAAGCACAATAGAAGTTGAAAGCGATCTACTTGAGAATAAGGAGAGGTTTGACAAGACTCATAAACTTTGACCGAAATGAATATAGGCTGGAGAGTGAGTGTTGATATATGACAGTACATTAACCAACACTCTACAGTTTGAAAGTTTTCTAAGAGATGGTTTGGTCCATACATTGTCGTAGATATGCATCAAAATGCTACTTATTCTTTGTAGGAGCTAGACAGTACACTTTTGAGGGTTTCTTATTGCTAAGAAACGAGTCAGCTGTTCAAAAAATGAAGAGGAATAGTGGAGTCGACTGAGGTTTAAAAGTAAGAATATATCATGAATGCAAATGAGGATAGTGTATCTAAGGTAGTCAAGGAGAATGAAGATAAATTGGAAAATTATGAGGACCAGTGACGAGTTGACACATATAGGAAGAAGTGCAAGTTTGGAGGGGATGAATGTCATGTTGCAAGATAGTCTTTATAGTGAAAGATGGTAACAAAAGGAGAATTACGAGGATCAATGATGAATTGGCACATGTCAAAGGATGTATAAGTTCGGAGGGATGAATGTTGTGTTGCAGGATACTCGTTATAGTGAAAGATAGTAACAAAATATTTTTTCTTCCACTGTGTACATAGTTGTAAAGAAAGCTGGCCTAGAGCGTTTTGGGCAAGTGTTAAGCTATAGCTAAGATAGACAAGGTGTCCCTTAGCTTATATTAAGAAGAACTATTGAGAAGTTACGAAGATACTCGGTGGAAGCTCTTCTTGAATAGGATAGACATGTGTTTACATTTACACAAAATAAGGTTATACGTACATGTTTATATTATTTCTAGTTTTAAAAATGACAAAAAATAAATTTTGTTGTGTTTTGCTGGTGACTCGGATTCATTATTTGATAACACCATCATATAGATATTCTCGAATAGCATAGTTTTGACTCTTTTGCTACTAAAACAAAGGTCTAAAAAAATAACACGTAAAGACTAGTAAAGAAAATTAAGATGGATTTTATTTATTGTATGTGTATTTAAATCATTACATTTTTGAACGGAAGTAGAAGCCCTCTCTATTGAAGAGACGTCCACCTAGGAAGAAAGGGTCTCCGGATCAAATCCTCCTAGCTTTTGTTTTCTATCTCAACATGTTGACCTCCGGATGGGAGTCTATGTTGGTTGTGTAGTCACTTCTTGCACATCTAGACACGGAGGACCAATATCCTCTTTAAATGTGAGCTTCGTGGCATAAGTCTCTGCATGCAACTGAGATTATGGGTTAGGAAATACTTGATTTAATAATGAGAAGACTGTAAGTCTTGTGGGGTGGTATTGTAGTTGGCGATTTTGATCATAAAATCATGACTTAGTTCATAATGTGAGTTGTCAAGAGTTGGGAAACTTTAACTAAGCAAGAGGTCTGCTTAGAAGAGGGGCTGCTTGATAAGTAAATATGCGTATTAGAGCATGAGAGCCATAACTTAGCTAGAGAGCAACTTAACAAAGGGGTCTTTTTAGATAAATTGAGTACGAGCTAGAGCCATGGAGACAAGGATGAAATATCAGGAGATGACGTGCACGTGAGAGAGAGGAAGAGAGTGTGATTATTGATTGTAAAATTGAGATAAGAATAAATATTTTATGTCTTGGAAGGCCTATTTGCCCAATTTCAGTGTTTGATTGACTTTGGTGGTTGCAAGCAATTGTATCCGAAGCTCAAAGTACCGACAATAATCTACTTTTCATTTTTCCCATTCTCACAATCAATCACAAACATGAGGTCTGCCCTTCCTAGAAAATACTCTCACCACCTCAAAACCTAGTTGAATGATAGTAACAAAACATAATTAAAAATTTGAGTAATCATAAATCGCATCTCATACTTCAGGACTTGCTAAATCTTGCATACATGCAAGACGTACATGTGATAACAACTTATGGTATTTCGTCCATCCATGACATATGTGATAACAACTTATATTAAGAATTTATCGTTTGTAAATTAGAACCGCATGTGAGACATGCACGATAACCTTTTGTCTGTAAGTTTGAAACATATCCCAACTCAAGTTAATCATGCATGGTCTACATGCTTTCAGTGTAAATCTCTTAAAATTTTCAAGAAACTGTGTCCGTCTATCATAAGCGTCCATGTATTTTCATTATTGGTCAAGCTCTTCTACCAGTAGCTCGAAGTAAGTATCTAGAAACATGGATTGATTAAGACCTAAACATGCAAGTGCATCCATATCAATATCCAAACCATATTTGATGTAGAACACAAGTACATTATATGTGAAGAACACAAAAAAGTGGTGGCATATGACATTGGAGTATACCTACAATCAACTATGAGAGAAACAAATGACTTTTTTATGTTGCCAACAACAAAGGAAGATTATAATTCATCAAAACAACTGGTCATGTCGAATGTTATGTCCTCATTATCTTGTGTGACAAAACTTCATCTAACACCAATCCAAGACATAAATAACGTACGTCTTGTTTAAACTCCACCCACATGGTCTCGATGTGATCATGCACTAGAGAGCCATCACAAGTCTCATCACACTGTCCGTAGATCAATGTTTTGCATGTCATGTCATCAAGTCCTCCATTGCCTTGCATTGATGCATGTATAACACACGTGGGATAAGTGAAAATCAATATAGTACATGACAAAACATATTCCTCGTTAGTCTGTGTCATGCTTGGGCTCATACGAGTTATATATCATTATGGATGACTTCTCTATCCAAGTGTAGATCATAACATGTGTGAAGATGGTACACAAGATCCTTGTATGTCAGATATGTATCTCTCTTCATTGCACACAAGACATGAGACAAGCTCCGCATGCTCATTCTGAAAAAAAACACAATCATTTGTACATGCATGTACATTGTTGTACTTCATCCCAATGATCTTGAACATAGATCTAGCTTCTTGTCTTGAGCTAGGGATATTGCTTCCTTCGACTAGAACCTTATCTTTGAGCAGATGAAACATAACACTGATGAGTTGATTGCTATCATGAAAATGTGCTAGTAGATTGAATATCAAAAGAGAGTAAGAAATGCTATTGCACTTAGCTCTATGACGTATTGATGTGCGAGTCTCTTTTTGAACCTGTTGCTATGCTTTATTTGTGACATGTGCTCCTCCATCATCTCCGTTTTTGTGGAATACCTCCTTGTTATTATCTCTTACGTCATCTCTTTTTGGACCAAAATATTCTTAAAAAAAACTCAACCACACTCTCTTCTTCATGTTGTAAAGTGACGTCTGCTTCTTCATGGTTATGATCATTATCAATCTCATCCACAAAAGACATCGAGTGTGAAAAGGATGATGGAGATATAGATAGAGGGTACTTTTGCTCGATCGCAAGGAGTTTTTCCTTCATTCCATGCAGCAACATGGCAACATCTGACCTCGCCTTCTCCCTATCTTGATGAATATTGAACACAACATCAATATGCATTTGAATGTGAAATGATGCAACATCTACATGATAACAAATGTCATTTTACTCCACATAATACAAAATATACTCTTTGGTCACAATAATTTATAAATCATAAGACATATCCAAAGTCTTATATTTATAACGTATCATTGTAATGATGGAAGTACATGTTGGGTCTCAATATCATCATAAGAAATATCTAGTTAATAATTCATCATCGGACGGAATTGGACCTCATGATCACTATGATGATGTGGAACTCCATATACGTACGATCATACTCGGCAGGTGGTTCCTCTACATGCACCAACTGCATATTTGATCTCTTCTTCAGTGGAGTGATGTCTGCGATATTGTTGATATATCCAGCAAGGCTCGATGATCTCACTGATCATCATCACAATAACCAAGATCTCCTTGCCGAACATCACTAATCGAAAATCCTCCCAAACTCAAATAATATACACGAAATGATGAATGAGCCCTCGCTAAAATCTACCAATGACCTTTAGAATATATCATACCACAATAGAGAAACAACATGGGCCACTGATATGGACTCGTGCTTGAAGACAAAATGATGTCTTCACATGTAAACACTCTCAATCTTGCACAATTACCCAAGGAGCTTTGTTTCATAATCCATCTATGACGTCAAACAACAACCTCCACATCAACGGAGATCTCACTAGGCACGTCATAAGATGAAGGATGGAACTTGTAGAAGACCTCGGTTTCACGTGTCCTCAGTGTGATATCACCTTGTCTAGCAACTACCAAACTATCAGACATGTTAGGACGTGGAGCCATCCTAGCAGGTGTGCACATAACCTATCTCTTCTTTATGTACTTCATGGTTTCAACAAATAGTTGAACGTCATAGGTTGGTCAAATAGACATCTTGTCATCGAATAACCTCACAACATACGGCTCATCCCCTCCGTCAAATGTGTTGGATCGATCATCTATTTATGTGGGTTGTGGTAGAAGAATCTACTCTAATTGAGATTCTAAATATCATAGAGCACGAGAGAAGATGTAGACGAAGAAGGAGATTCATGCAAGTTAAGGCAGACCTCCTAAAAGCATGAAGAGTTTGCTCTAAGACATCCGACGAGGTGAGACACGATGAAAGAACAAATGATAAACCTAGAGTTGACCTCCTAAACACCTCCAATGTTGCTCTTCTATCATCATGTGTTGCAACTCTCAATCTTAAGAGATGCAGAGCCAAACAACAAAACCTTAGCAGACTTGCATTAAGTTGTGAATGCCATGAGTATGACTTAATGACTTGGGAGAGAAGTAGAGAACAGATGAACCCTAAGTTGTTTTTTGAACCAATGTTAGAACATTCGGTTAGGATGTAGAGATCTAACCCAAGGGGACCCAAACGAACGTTGACCTAAGGGACAAGTCTAGAAACAGATTTAAATGTAAGTCTAAGATATAGGTGTGAGATGTGGGTCAAGCGTAGACGAGTGTTGGTTAGACGTTGGTTTGAACCACAAGGTCTCAGTCCAGCCCTAGACCATGATTTCGCAGAAAAATGATGTGTTGGAGCTCCAATGACATTTTGGATCATGGACAGAGCTCCACGTAAGATCTCAAGCGAGCAAGACATCACTAGATAGGTCTCGGTGAGGACTTTCATTGATACCAAGACTCTTAGAACAAAATAGGAATTATGGCCGATACTGTGATCGAATTGTGGTATAATTTTCAGAAAACAAAGAGGAGAGAGGGGTTGTCGATCCTCAAAAGTATATATGAGAGGGACTCGATGCTTGGGTTAGATCAGGACGAGTAACCGACTCCAAAGTTTGATAGATAAACTCTTATGACATGAGATGATGGTTGGACTAGTACCAAGGCACTTTTTGGTCTAGACTTGGATGTCTTGGCTTGAGAAAGATCCAAGAGCTAGAGCAAGACTAGAGAATAAAATTACGGATTAGACCACCTTTCGGAGGCTTGGACCCAAACGGACATCAAGGACGATTGGACAGCTAGATGTGCTAGAGGAAGAGTTTAAGACCTTGGACTTTATGGAAAATATGCCCCAAGTCACGTTGTGACTTGCTCATATTTTGAGATCGACATAACCGGATCGAGGTCGAGACTTAGAGGAATGTTGAGCTTGAGAATTAGAGAGACAGCTCTACTCCGATCAAGACCAAATGAGATAAAGATAAATGGTGCATGGACGCTAACGTGTGATTGTGATTTGCAAGTTAGCATAGTGAGTTCAGCAACCTAGGACTTCTGTTGATGCAACAAGGTAGTAGGTGTGTGAAATCATATCTCGAAGTAGAACATAACATAGATGATGTAATGCGTCCATAGCTCTATCCACATCCCCATGCATGTGTAACAAGTGGTCGAGGAGTAGCACAACGGTGAGCAGAATTACTACGAACCTCTAGTAATCAATGACTTGAGGCCTTTGTGTAGTGTCGTAGGATTACTCCTTTTGCCCATTTAGTATACAAGATATCGTTCCCACAGAGGATTTGCATAAGTAACGATGCTCTAAGTTCTAAGATCTGTTCAAATACACAAACGCACGGGTTTTGCCTAGAAATCCCGTCTTCTCATAAAACCACACGACTTCCAGACCCTTCAGAAGGCGCTCTGGACCTAAACAAACAACTACTAACTAAGATATCACACAACTATCTACAGAGAAGCTTGGGAAGACGCTTCCTGCTTCCAGGTCACTTCTTCCGGTCTTCTCAGTACCGTCTTCTCGAAGCAGTTCTTGGCTTCTGGGGGTTCAACTCGACTTCTCACACCTCCAGAAGCCTGCTCCTGCTTCGTAAAAGTCGACTAGCAATGGCTGTCACACCTTGCTCTCTCACATTCCAACGGATTAGATTAATCACATGATGTATGCCCCATGTAGCCTTCCCAGGCTTCTGCCTACAGAAATGATCTTCCTGCAGCACTACAACGACATTCACCTTCAAGGAAGCTCACTAGAAGAAGGTAAGAAGATGGAGAAGGTGAGGGAAGATGAGGAAGAAGAGAAAATCCAAACGAGATCAAAACAAGATAAGAATAAGAAATTAAGACTCCGACAGGCTTCTAGTTCGGATCCTGACTAACAAGCCATCCCTGCTTGTAATAGTTTGGGGAGGAAGACAACAAACGTGCGTACAATCACACACTCTTCTACTTGAGGATGTCGTCTTCTGTTGTGGGAAGAAGGCTTTTTTCTTCTTCTCTCGCTGCTCCGACTACTCTGTCATCTGGGATCTTTTATCCATAAGATCGTCCGTGCGTGGATCCTAAGTGCTCCACCAGACGAGCCAAGCTGCAAATCTCACAACTGCTGACAGTCACCACCACCCGAGAAGAATGCTTCTCATGCACAATTGGGAGTAAATGCAATGAACCCACTACCCAGTAGTCACGAACAAAACTTCTGCACTCAAATAAGCAATCCATTCCCTGAGAAGAAGGTACATAGGTGTTGGGAAGCTCACTCTCTCTACTGTCTGCTCCTACTCCTCGACACACCAGTCTAGCCAGCAGGTCTACACGAGGATGCCGTTCCCTGCTCCTTAACTGCTCACTACCTCTGTCTACATCTTAATCCATCTTGTGCGCTCCTGTGTGTGTGTGTGTGTAGCCTGCACCGTAAAATGTGTGTGTGCGCGCAAGCTCTGTGTGTGCTACTCTGCATGTGACCCTACTTATGTAGTCGTCTCGAAGTGCAGGAGAGAGTTCCCCTCCAATCTTCGACCGCAATCAGGGAAGGATGGACACCGTCAGAAGGCTGCCACTCTCCATGCAAACGGTTCTCCTTTCCTAATTAACCATCTGCTTGTTTACCCTACGCTGTCTACTCTGTCACATGGTCACTGATCTAAAATTAACCTAGACATGTCTGCTCCTAATATAGCATGTTGGGTACTTATTAAGTTTGGACAAGTCCATGGTCTTCTGTGCCTTGTTGTCTACTCTAATGGCTCGGATGCAATTTCCACCTGATCTACTCCTACATGAATTACTAACTCGCTTTCTGATAAGCTGGGAAGCCTTGCATTTACCTCGGGTGTCGCGGAGGTGGCTTCCTCATTCGTCGCTGGCTCTACTGCTGCGTCTGCTTCGGAAGACAAAAGAGTCTTTTGGGAAGCTGGGTCGACTTGTGCTTCCTCGCTCTTCTGAGGCACTAGTTCGACATTGGGAGCCATGGTGACCTCATAGGGGTCCGGAGAAGTCGCTTCCTCCACTCAGAATACCGGGGAAGACAACTCTTCTTCTGATCTTCCAGAAGATACCTTGTCTTCCTGGACTTCTTCCGGGATCTTCTCGGCTTCCAATGCTGTCACTACCAAGTGTACAGCGAGGTCGAACTCCTCTTTCTCCAAGTCTGGTCCTGTCGATGATGCTGATGCTTGGGAAGATGTGTTTACTGGTGGCGGGATCAAGGGAAGACCATAGAGTGTCTTCACTTCCTCTATCTGCCGATCCAAGTACCGGAACATACTCTCCTTGCACTCCATCAACATCGCTTTGGACTCCTCGTCCCACTCTCTAGCTAAGGTAAGGAGCTTCCTACCCGCGGTGAAGTTAAACTTCTTCCGAAGCGCTTCCACCGTGTGAGCTAGCATCCCCTGCGCACGAGCTTCTGCTGCTTCTCGCTGCGTCTTCTCGGCTGCAGTCTACGCTTTTGCGGCTTTCTGTTAGTGTCTTCCACGTCGTTTCTTCCTCTGCAAGGGCGGTGATCTTATCATGTACTCGCAGAACCTCTTGGTCACGCTGTTGTAAACGCTGTCGCGCTACTTGGCGGCTACATGTTATATTTCTACTCCGACGCTTGAGTTTAGTAGTTCTAGAAGTTAGCTTATATTACTTCTAGTCGTTTATGTATATGTTTGACACCTTTGCATACGGTGTTAACACTATTTTGAGTCTTAGTAGGTTGATTACCATGTTGATAGGGCTTAAGCTCATGGGTTGTATTTGCGTGTCGCCCATGCACGCTTTCTAGCTGATTTAAGTTATTTTTCGGGGCTGCGTGTCGTTTTAAGTAATTTAAGTTTTACGCTGGCACTCTAGGGGACTTGACGTGGTAGCCTATGAGTAAAACTAAGTTGCCACGTGGTTTAGGGTACTAAAGGACAACCAAGTGGAGCTATGAACTCCCATTGGTCCGTTTTTGTCTTTTGTTAAACTCTAAATTTAGAAACAGAGCTCTAGAGTGGAGTTCGAGCATTTGGTGAGGTATCTTCGAAATCTGAGAGCACAGGGAGAGAGGGCTCGTCATGCCAAGCACTTCCAGTGAAAATTTTGATCGATTTGAGTCAATAAAGACGGAGTTATGAGCAATTGAAGTTCGAATTGTGCTAGAATTGAATCACTTTTGTTGGATTTAGGGTTTTCAGTGTCACTCGCAGCAGATTTGAGGAAATTGCTTCAAAACTTCGAGGTTGTGTTCTCTGCCAACAGGGCTACGATTTCACAAAAAGTTTCATATCGATTGAGCAACTGAGTAATTCAGGGCGGCCGCTGAAGCTGAGGGGGTCTGAAAAGCTCTTAATCTAGAGCAGCGACTTCAGAGGAGGAGATCTGCAGTTCTGTGTACATTCAGGACTCCCAACTTCACAGGGATGTTCAGCACCCTGTAGACTGCAAATCCTGTAAGAAACTTCAAAATTGATCGAGCCAAACTCCTGTTATAGGTTGAAATAGCCAGCCAGGAACCAGAAATTGCCGTAGTTTTCTTGGTCAAAACGTTTCTGTTCATATCTCCGTGTCAGAATTTGATCTCAGGCTGAAATTTCGTCTGTGAGTTCAGTAGTACCTCATTTGCATGCAGGGGAAGTTTAGAGGTCTAAACCTTCATAGTTTTCCTCTCCGTGAGTGTCAAAGTTCACCGCCGGACCCTGTTACTGCCGGCTAGATCTGAATTTCGCCTTCTGGGTATATTACTAGATCTTACACATCTGTGTGAGTGTTTATAGCCCCTGTTGTAACCTGAAAGCCAACCTCTTGAGTGAACAACCACAGCTAGAAGCCCGGCGCTTTCCTAGGTAGACGGATCACACTCTGACATACTCTCTTTTTGGTGAACTCGACGTGAAACACCTAGGGTGGGAGTTTTCTTGAGAGTGTTACAGGATCAGATATCATGGCCAACCAAGGATCATCAAGTGGAGCTGCTGCTGCTGCTCAGCAACCTGTTCAGTTGGATGCTGCTACGATGAAGATGTTCCAGGCTTTTTCCATGTTTATGCAGCAGCAGCAGAGCACAGAGAGGAAGGAGGTATTAGCAACCAAGGCGTTGCAATCTGTGGTGCATCAGATAGACCAGTTCAAGGGTACAGATATTTCCAAGTATGTGCGATACTATGCTAGGGAGATGGAGGTGAACAAGGTACCTGAGAAGGAGATGGTGGAGAACTTTGAACTTGCAGTTGTCCCTGAGATTCGTGGGCGTGTGAAGGAGCTCAAGCAGCAGCAAGGACAGAGTTGGGAGAGCTTTATGCGAGCTTTGAAGGAGGAGTACTACACTGAAGACTCAGAGAGGGTGACCAAGAGAACATTCTTGGAGTGGGTGGTGAAGCCTAACAAAGGTTTGTCTGTAAATGAGTTGTTAAGGGAGTTTGATCGTCAATATGCTCAGCTTTCTAGGACAGAGAGGCTTACACTAGAAGTTGAGAAGACCGAGCTTTTCTTACAAGCAGCGGACGTGACTATTCAGGAGAAGCTTGAGCTGTTGCTGGAAGACAAGAGTGAGGAGAGAGGATTGAAGACTGATTGGAAGGAGGTTGAAGAGGCTGTCTCTTTGCTGACCAAGAGACAGAGAAGAAGGGACAAGGTGGTGGTAAGTGAAGCAGCACCTCTGATAATTCCTGTCAAGCAGTTGCCTACTAAGCCTGCTTTGGTAATTGCTAGAGAGGAAGACTCACCGCTTGATGAGTTGATTAAGGGTATGAAGGAGCTTAAGCTTAAGCTCACTAGGTTAGAAGAGAAGGAGCAGAATGTACAGCCTGCTATGCAAAGACCTCAGATGAGAGAAGGCTTTGTTCATCGTTGTATATGGTGCGATAGCCTAGACCATGTAAGAAGAGATTGTGGAGAGTTTTCAGATGCATTGAGGAAGGATCTTATCTTCTTCAAAGATGGTAAGATCCATTTGAGAGAGACTGGGATGATGCTGGGAACCAATTTTGGCAAGGGTGGTATGAAGAGTGGCTTTGCCTTTACCACTCGATTACAATCAAAAGATGGAGCAAGCTGCACGAGAACCGACGCTTAGAGGACCGAGAAGAATTGGGCACCAGTTTACAGAAACAACACTGAAGGACCTGAGGATTGGAGGTGATGGATTTCTTACTGAGCAAGAGAAGAAGAGCTTCAGGGAGATGCTATCTAGGCATGGTAAGGCGTTTGCGTTTGAGTCACATGAAGTAGGATGTGTAGATCCAAGTGTAGTTGCACCTATGGTAATCTTTACTATACCGCATGTGCCTTGGAATCTACATCCTATCCCTGTACCTAGAGCTCATCTACCAAAGTTGATAGACTTGCTCAATGAGAGGATTAGGATGGGTATCTTGGAACCATCTATAGCTCCCTACTCTAGCAGATGGTTTACTGTTCCGAAGAAGAGTGGAGCTTTGAGATTCATTCAAGATATGCAGCCAGTTAACAAGGTGACTATCAGGAATATGGGTATAGGACCTATTGTAGACGAGTTTGCAGAGGCTTTTGCTGGTCGTGCTATCTATTCAATGGGAGACTTATATTCAGGTTACGATCAGTTTCAGTTATCCTCTGAGAGTAGAGACTTGACTACAATGAGGACACCTTTGGGGTTACTAAGGATGTGCACCTTGCCACAAGGTGCTACCAATTCTGTAGCACATATGATGAATGGCATGAATAAAGTTTTGAGGGATTTTATTCTTGAAAAAACTATGCCATTCCTTGATGATGTGCCGATCAAAGGGTGTACTGAGGAGGAGAAGAATGAGGTAATGGATCAGAGGGGGTGTCGTAAGTTTGTTGCAGATCACATAGCCGATTGTGATAAGATATTGAGTCGACTGGAGGAGGTTCATTTGACTTTATCAGGAGCAAAGTCTGTATTTGGAGAACAAGAGGTGTTGATTGTGGGGCACCTATGTGGATCTTATGGTCGGAAACCTTGTCCAAACAAGGTTGATGCCATTCGAAGGATGAAGGAGACATGTGGATCGGTTACTGAGGTGAGAAGATTTCTAGGTGCATGTGTGTTTTACCATATATGGATTCCACACTTTGCTCATGTAGCAGATCCGTTGTACAAGTTGCTGAGGAAGAGGCAAAGATTTCAGTGGCAAGAGGAGCAAAGCGAGTCTATGAAGAAGTTGAAGGATCTGTTGTCTTCACCACCAGCTCTACGGAAGGTAACATATGAGTTGGGCAGATCTGTTATCCTTACTGTTGATACCAGTCCTATTGGCATTGGATGGGCTATAGGACAAGATGATGAGGATGGAAATAGATATGTGGTGCGTTTTGGAGCTAAGGTGTTAAGTTCACGGCAGAGAGACTACCCTCAGGTCAAGAGAGAGCTATGGGGAGTAGTTACTGCGATGAAGAGTGATAAGGAATACTTGATAGGAGCACCTATGGTTGTGGAGACAGATTGTTTACCTCTCTTAGGAATGATCACTAGCTATACAACTCCAGATATTGCTATGTTGAGGTGGATAGCATATATCAAGTCCTTGAACCCAGAGTTTAGACATATTGCAGGAAAAGACAATCCTGTGGCAGATATGTTATCAAGGGCTAGGTACTACGGTGAGAAGGAAATGATAGATGACCAGGAGGATGTGGGAACAGAGTTCTATTCTAGTGCTCTTGCTAGAAGGGATAGAAGCTGTTTTGCAGCCTCGTTGGAGTTTTTTGAGGAAACTGTGTATGATGGCGAGTGGTTGGATCTTGGGCGCTATTTGAGTTCACTGGAAAGGCAAGAAGGCTGGTCTGATGCAGATTTCAAGAGGATCCGTAGAATAGCTTATGGTTACTTTTTACATGGAGGACATCTATAGAAGTGCCCTAAGCTACAAGGAGGTATACCGCAACGGGTGGTATGTGACTTGGGATTGCAGCAGCAGCTGATCAAGGAGTTTCATGAGAGTCTATGGGTCGATCATAGAGGAGTTTGGGCAACATTTGCCAAGATGAAGGAGAGGTATTGGTGGAAGGGTATGTATAAGGATGTAGTATAGTTTGTTTCATCCTGTATACCCTGCCAGATGTATTCCAACGTATGTCATCGTGATGGATTGCATCCTACTTATCCTTGAGCCATTCATTACAAATGGGTAGTTGATCTGGTAACTATGCCATTTGGACTTGGACAAATGAGGTATCTAGTCTTGGCTAGAGAAGATCTATCTAACCAAGTCGAAGGTCGTGCCCTGAGGACGAAGACCACTGCTAGTGTCTGCCGCTTTCTACTTGAAGATGTTATTTGTAGGTATGGGTGTGTGGGAAAGATCACTGCAGATAGGGGTGAGCTGGATTCACAAGAAGCAGTTGAGTTCTTCAAGCGATTGGGAATCAAGTTGGCGTTAACCACTGCTTGCAATCCTGAAGGGAATGGCAAGAGCGAAAGAGGTCATCCGTCAATCATCAAAGCTTTGGTAAAAGCTTGCAATGGTAAGATCCGTGAATGGCCTAGACTGCTACCGTTTGCTTTATGGGCAGACCGTACAACTCATAGTACCGTTACAGGTTACATGCCAGCAGAATTGATAGTAGGACAGAAACCTGTGATGCCGATTGAGGAGGTTGTGCCTACTTGGAATGTTTTGCCATGGGAAGATGGTAGAAGTACGGAGGATCTTCTTGCATTAAGGATCCAGCAGTTAGAACGAAGACCTGAGGATGTTGCCAAAGCTGTGGAAAGGTTGAAGACTGCTAGAGAGAGAAACAAAGGCAGATTTGATAGAACGCATAGATTACGACCCAAACCAGTTAAGGAAGGTGATTGGGTGTTAGTCTATGATAGTAGTCTTGATAATCAGCATAGCGCTATCAGAAAGTTTTCCAAGAGATGGTTCGGACCTTATGTGGTGTTAGAAGTTTATGATAATGCCACATACTCTTTGAGAGAGTTAGATGGTGCAGTGCTCAAGATACCAGTCGCAGGGAAGAGAATCAAGCTCTTTAGAAGGAGAGTGGAGGACCAGAACATTGCAGAGCTTACTGAGGATGAAGCTGAAGACTCAATGCAGGTTGAAGATGAGTTTGAAGCCGAAGCTGAAGAGTCTTGATCTGGATGGCACATACCGGAGGATGTGCAGGTTCAAAGGGGGTGGATGTCGCGCTACTTGGCGGCTACATGTTATATTTCTACTCCGACGCTTGAGTTTAGTAGTTCTAGAAGTTAGCTTATATTACTTCTAGTCGTTTATGTATATGTTTGACACCTTTGCATACGGTGTTAACACTATTTTGAGTCTTAGTAGGTTGATTACCATGTTGATAGGGCTTAAGCTCATGGGTTGTATTTGCGTGTCGCCCATGCACGCTTTCTAGCTGATTTAAGTTATTTTTCGGGGCTGCGTGTCGTTTTAAGTAATTTAAGTTTTACGCTGGCACTCTAGGGGACTTGACGTGGTAGCCTATGAGTAAAACTAAGTTGCCACGTGGTTTAGGGTACTAAAGGACAACCAAGTGGAGCTATGAACTCCCATTGGTCCGTTTTTGTCTTTTGTTAAACTCTAAATTTAGAAACAGAGCTCTAGAGTGGAGTTCGAGCATTTGGTGAGGTATCTTCGAAATCTGAGAGCACAGGGAGAGAGGGCTCGTCATGCCAAGCACTTCCAGTGAAAATTTTGATCGATTTGAGTCAATAAAGACGGAGTTATGAGCAATTGAAGTTCGAATTGTGCTAGAATTGAATCACTTTTGTTGGATTTAGGGTTTTCAGTGTCACTCGCAGCAGATTTGAGGAAATTGCTTCAAAACTTCGAGGTTGTGTTCTCTGCCAACAGGGCTACGATTTCACAAAAAGTTTCATATCGATTGAGCAACTGAGTAATTCAGGGCGGCCGCTGAAGCTGAGGGGGTCTGAAAAGCTCTTAATCTAGAGCAGCGACTTCAGAGGAGGAGATCTGCAGTTCTGTGTACATTCAGGACTCCCAACTTCACAGGGATGTTCAGCACCCTGTAGACTGCAAATCCTGTAAGAAACTTCAAAATTGATCGAGCCAAACTCCTGTTATAGGTTGAAATAGCCAGCCAGGAACCAGAAATTGCCGTAGTTTTCTTGGTCAAAACGTTTCTGTTCATATCTCCGTGTCAGAATTTGATCTCAGGCTGAAATTTCGTCTGTGAGTTCAGTAGTACCTCATTTGCATGCAGGGGAAGTTTAGAGGTCTAAACCTTCATAGTTTTCCTCTCCGTGAGTGTCAAAGTTCACCGCCGGACCCTGTTACTGCCGGCTAGATCTGAATTTCGCCTTCTGGGTATATTACTAGATCTTACACATCTGTGTGAGTGTTTATAGCCCCTGTTGTAACCTGAAAGCCAACCTCTTGAGTGAACAACCACAGCCAGAAGCCCGGCGCTTTCCTAGGTAGACGGATTACACTCCGACAACGCGCCTGCAACTCCTAGTTGCTCTTCTTCAGCTGCGTTAACTCCTTGACAGAAGCGGCTGCTTCCTCCTTGAACTTCACTGCGAGCTTCTCTGTTATACGGAGGTAAGCTTCTAGCGCTTCTACCTTCTTCTGGTCTTCGTCTTGCTGCGTCAGAATGCGCAAATCGAATCTAGGATGTAGTGACTTCTCTTGGGTCATCGCTCTCTTCTCCACCAATTTTATAGCTGGCTGGATCACTACGTAGAAGAAGGCTCTGAACTCCTCCAGTCTTCTTCCTACGGAAGACAGGTTCATCTCCACGATTCGATCGGAGGTGTCTTCCTTCTTTCCTAGAGGCAAGGATGTCTCGTCTGCTGCTGTCGCCTTCTGCTTCTGCACATGGGAAGAAGCTACTCTTCTCGTCTTCCGAGGTGGAAGATCCCTCCCTATGACAGAAGCGGTCCTCTTGACTGCACTTCCTCGCTTCGCAGTAAGAGTATCCATCCAACCTTCATCTTCTGGAGTTTCGGAAGACTCCATGGTGTTGCAGAAGTGGTCTTCTGCTCAGTTCTAGTACTCGGCGGCTCCTCTTGAGAATCGGACTTCGATCCAGAGTGGATGATCGAAAAGGAGGCGGTCTTCCTAGGTACACTCCTAGGACCCATCTTCCTTGGTGGTGTCGCGTCTTCCGAAACACTAGAGTCGTCTTCCCTCACCAGAAGCGTCTTCTGATGAGTACTAGATCTCGTCTGCGGCATCAGAGTGGGAGGGGAGTCGTTGCTGCTGCTCGGTCGTTTTCTCCCGAGGTCTCCTCCTTCGTCTCGTGCTGCCCTGTTGACTTATATCTCGCCAACCAATCTTCCATGAGATCCCCTTTGGCAACGTACAGGTAACAGAAGAACAAAGTAAGATGTCCTCCTGCCGGAGTACCTAAGTACGTCAGCTCTGTCTGCACATAAATGTGGAAGTATGCACCCCAGTTGACACTCTCCTCAGCGCACACTGCTTCCAAGAACTCCACGTCTTGATCTCCAAGATACCTTGTCTTTTGTGCCTTCCCCTTGAGAAAGAGGTGAAAGAACAGCTTCGTCAGAAGACGCTTCTGCGGCTCCCGCTAAGATTCGATCTTCCATCCGTTTCTTCCCTGTCTTTCTTCCAGGAAGAGACAAGTGGTGCTTCCAAGCACGTGCCACTGCCTTGAGATTATGGGTGAGATCTTCTTCTCGTGTCAATAACCTCGGTTCTCAACTTCTGACTTGTGAAAGACCATGCGCCACCACTCCTCGGTCCAGGAAGATGGTCTTCCACGAGCTACTCCTGCCTTCGCAGGTACACGGTTGCGGGGAGGTAACACTGCCCAGACTTCCTTCAGAAGACCTTGGTCGGCAAGATTCTAATCCCATAGAAAGAAGTCGAGACCCAACTCCTTGATGAAGGGTGTGGCCTCGGCCAATTTTGCTGCTGGTAACACCAACCCTCGAGGATGCATCGACATACTTGAAAACTCTGTTGCACTAAACCACACGTACTTACTGTGAGCCGAAAGCTCAGTCCTTCTCAAGTTCTCACAGTCTAGCTTCTACTCTCAGAAGACGAATCTAGTCTTCCAGAAGACAGCTACTCCGTCTTCTGAGATTCTAATAGTGCTTCCCAAGCTCCTCTCGTCTTCCGAGCTGTATCTAATCAATCCTAACTAAGCAAGGCCTCGCATGGATTCCTAAGAAGACAACCCACCTTACATTACATCCTACTTCCTAACAGAAGATACAAGATATGCGAGAAATAGAGTATATGAAAGGTTCAGAAGATGGTTGCGGCTCCTGCGGTGACAGTGGTCTCTAGAAAGACCCCCGGGACAGCTTCCGATTCAATAACGTTCTCGGAAAACTTCCCGAAGCCAGGCTTCCCTTCACTGGTCTCACCTGTCTTCTGCTCCCTACACGCAATCTTTCCTCACAACAGACACAAGACATTCGCACTCTGTTCTTCTGACTTCTCACCTCTCATACATACTCAGAAGAAGCTTGCTGCATGATGGAAAGACATGACCCTCGACCATTCTCTCCAGATTCTGCCAGCAAGACTTCTCATAACTCTCTTCTAAGTTCGGGAAGAAGAAGGAATAGGTTGCTATGGGTCGGACAGAAGAGATCCGTAACGGACCCTCACGTCTTCTTCCGCATTCTGCCAACCTTTCCAGTCTTCTAGTCTCTACAGGAAGATGTGGATTTGAGAAGCTTGGAAGATTGGGAGGCACATGCCTGGTTCCCAACTTTCAACTTCTCGAAACAATAAACAACTCACCAAGTCACTCAGGATTCGTACCAAGCTCCTCTCAACACAAAAGCAAATCCAAGTCCACTCTTGATACGAATTACACACAGTCGTCTTCCGAAGACAGTCAAGCTTCCGAAGCGTCTTCCGAAGATGTTCAGGTTTCAGAAGTGTCTTCTGAAGATGTTTTAGGTTTCAGAAGCGTCTTCGGTTCGAGGATTCGGGAGTAGAGAGGCGGTATGGTGGAGAAATTGATAGCTGTGATATCGAATTGGAGAACGGCTGACAAGGAAGCTCGATTGCAGCTCTTGAAGAAGCTAGAAGAGGCTGTCAAGAATTGGGCAGCGCTTCCGCGCCCAATTTCACAGAAGGAAAACATGGGGTAGAGAA
Organism: Asterella californica; assembly: GCA_036924285.1. Taxonomy (NCBI): domain Eukaryota; kingdom Viridiplantae; phylum Streptophyta; class Marchantiopsida; order Marchantiales; family Aytoniaceae; genus Asterella; species Asterella californica. The sequence continues at coordinate 199,604 of JAYKYS010000039.1, read as the reverse complement.
TTGATTGATCAGTTTGTCTACAAACAACCAGGGAAGCGCAGAGAATACCAAGCAAGGGGCGAGAAGCAGTGGGAAGAGAAGAGAACATGGGAAGAACCTCAAAAACGATCTTCTGTCTTCTTTCCGGCCTTCCTTCAGTCCTCTGCGCACTTCCGGCTTCGTCTCCAGCTCCAATGCGACCCCACTAAGCTGCTGCTGCTGTCAATGCCTTGCCACTCCCCAATCAAACAGGACCCCACCTCTGATTCTTCTCAGCTGCCCTTCAATGTCTGCTTCCGGGTGCCTTTAAGAGACTCCCTCAGCTCGATGTGCTTCCTACTCTCAGCGACGCGCCTTCGTCTTCTCTCTAGCTACAAATTGATCTTGACCTAACTCAATTTCACTCTGCTTGTCTTCACTCAACTCGATCGCCTTCCATTTCGGTCTTCTAGGTCCAAAACCTCTCGATGCGAGAAGCGGGTAAGTTTCTGTGCTAAAGTGCTTCTTGCGCATCTTCTCGTGCAGTTTAGGGGTTCTCAACTTAGATGACTTACCTGACCTACCTACCACCTCGGTATTATCTAGTAGGTACACCTACTCCTTTACTTGGAAATCCGTGGTTAGGCCTCCGCAGTCGCTGTCTTCCGGAAGACAAGTGTCTTCCTTCTTCCGTCATCCGCTGTCTTCCGCTGTCTTCGGACGACACAACTGAGAAGACACTTCCCAGAAGACAACCGTCTTCTGAAGAAGTAAACTTCTCCTTGCAAAAAGATCGTAAGATCATCTTCCTTCTAAGGAAGCCGTAATCTTAAGTAACAAAGCTTCTTCAGTTATACAAACAAGTTATTAACCTTAAAATTTTCAAAAATTCGTGAATCCTGTAAATTGTGGGCACCACACTTTGGATTAGCGATACCATCATATCATCATCATCTGCTCTCATTATCGCAAACCATCAATGTTGGTCTAACAACTCTACCTCGTACAGTTACAAATGATGTTGTCCACCATTTGAGACAACAAGAGAACTTCTGATCTCCGATTCTTTTGATGAATCATCATGAGATGGTGTAGTATGAGGCAGATCCTCTCGCGTCGTTGACCAAGCTATTAAAAATAACCACAATAAAAGAAAATAAATGTAGTATGAAACATACGATGATATTAAACCTTAAATCCCTAAACAATATAATACACAAAACCAAACTTCATCAATCAGAATATTAACGATGAAAAATTTTAATGTGTATATCTTAAATTACCAAACCCTAAAATATCACATGAACACAACACAATAATGTACATTAAGAGTTAAAAATAAAAAAAATAGATACTACTATCATATATGACTCAAGGTGAAATATATACACAGAATAAAGTCGTATGAGCTGAAACATATAATATTATTGTCTAAACTTATAATACTATTTATCATAAACCAGTTAGCCTAATAAAGTTTTAAAGTTTGGAGCTAAATTATTATTTGTAAGTAATGAGTTTATTTGCGATAGAAATCGCATCACAATTTACGTGTGATTTCTATCGGACATAAACTTGCTATGCGAATACAGTTACAAGTTTACTCTTAGAGACCCTAACAGTCAAACTCTGATGTGACTTGCATTATAAATCCTAACTTGAGCATCAAAAATCTTAGTCCTAAGGAGCATTCAAATTCATTCCACATTGCAGTTTTAGGACGATCACTTCTCTTTAGGTCTAGAGAGTGATCTAGAGTGATATTGAAGTGATCTGCTACTACAATCTTGCTGTTAAGGTGTAATCTGAACTTTATGGAGCTCGAATTGAACATTGAGGTGCACATTTGGACTGTGAGGAGGTGGAGGTACCTAAGGACTAGCGAGTTTCATTTTTGACTTGATTGGTAGGTTTTTTCTTCAACCATAACCTGCATTGTCTCATTTCAACACAAAACATGTTTGTTAGCAAATGGGTAGATCGACTTGAGGTTCAAAAGCATACCTAGCATTAGAAATTGTAAGACATGGTTCATGTTTAGTTTCTGCATCACTTGAATGACAAAATTTGATGTATCATGATGTTTGGGTAGTCTTCGCTTGTATAGTACTCTTACAGACTCTGTAAGAGTCTGTTGGAATCCTGAATGCTAGCTTGCATGTTGTCTCTCTACTATACCTCAGTTGTACATTCAAAATCTACATGAACTTGTAATGCTCTTTGCAAGTTTAACAACCTTAAAGTCTAAATTTCTGATGCTCTACGCATCCTAAATATATTCACAATGCATTTTGCATCACAAAGTCCTCATTGAAGATTATTTTTGTCTTAAGCGGTCTTATCCAAGCTTTACTTACAGTCTACTTAACTATTCATCCGACAGCTCTATTATCGTTCTTGAGAACAATATGATGACTTTTGATATATCTAGTTCCATACCTCCGTTGATGTGGAAGCACTTTCGTCTTCTTGAAGTTTAGCCGTTGTCAGTCTTCAAGTTCTATATTTCAAACTTACTTGCATTTTTTGTAATTAGAAATGTATGTTAGTTCATTTCACATATAACGCATGGATGAAATACATGTTTGTTCAATTTTCAGAAAGTTATGATGGTATTTTTTTATAATGTCTTTATAGGTGCTATTTGTCGCATCTTTTTATTCATTTTTGTCACTTTGTCTATCATGTGTAGTGAGATGTGGTTGTAATTAGATAACATCTTCTAGTGGAGTTGGACGTGATGCTCTAGATCTTGATATTTCCACCTCTCGAGATCCATCTTTTTGAGAAGAGATAGTATGTGTCATGTGTGACTATGCAACATTTGAGAGAGACATGGACCTAGATGCCTTGGTTGGACACATATACGAGATGTTGCAGCATGGTTTGACACCTCCTCCTCCTCCTTCTCCTCCTCAGCGCGTGAGTCCTTCTCCTATCTTACTACTGATCAAAATGAGTTCTACGAACATAACGAGTTTCGTTCTCGAGCTCGTCTAGAGTCTCAAAGAGATCGTTCAACTGATCAAGAGAGAGCAAGAGAGCAACAAAGGTTATCAGAGTTAGAGTTGGACAACTTCACATGTCTCATCAGTCTTTTCTTGACTACATTTCAGTATGCACTAAAGTTGGTCATGGATGTGATATTTCTCACTTCTCTCTATTGGAAAGATATCTTGAAGCATGATGTCATAAGAGCTCTCAGATAGACCGAGGACTGATCTTGTAATGATTTTATGGTCAACGAGAGGTTCACTACGGCCCACCTGCAGAATGTGCAGCAAAACCGTAGATATCACGCACGACACTTAGTTTGAGTCCACTTACAATGAACTATACGACTCGACGATGCGCCTACTTGTCTACCTAACGATAGAGGGATACATGACGATTTGAATACATGTGATCATGTGGATGACATACATGTGGAACTCCAAGTAATGCAAAAGAAGATAGAGTCTAGAGTTATGTCAGCTTCAGCAGTTGAGCATCTAAAGGAGAAGTAACTTTAGCCTCTTTTTCTATCTTATTGTTGTATTATTCTGCATTGTTGTAATATATGTTTTGTTAACTAGTGCTCTTGCATTATTTTTTCCACAAGTTGACACAGTATGAGGCCATGGTCTAGTATGATGAGCCAAACAAGAAATTTGCTGATGTTGTTGACAAACAAAAAAAGTCCACCTATTCTTATGGACAACACGGTTTTTTAGCATGAAAAGTCAAATTTGTAACTCTTTTTTCTTTTTTTATGTTTTGATGTGCTTGTCATATTATATTATATTATTTGTTCATTTTTCCTTTAGCTTACATGTAATATTTATTTCCTTAATTAACATTTCTGTATATATTGAGTTTTTTAAACCACAATATCTCGGGAGAACAGATCTCCTGAGCCAGATGAGCTTGCTTAATATGACACATATGACTCTCAAAAGTGGAAGTATGTTGACAGCAAGAAGATATGTACTGCTTGCTCTCCATTTTCTGGTTTCCATCCAACTTGTGTTCATGTTTTTATACTAACGCTTCTTCGGAATTGTCCACATGGCAAACGGACAAAAGATCTCAAGTTCTTGCAGACAAGCTCTCTAAAGGAGGAGGAGTTACAGAAGAGTTGGCTACTAGTCCTCATAGCCGTCAAAAGAAACTGATGTCCAAATCCATCCAGAATAACACGGTAGTGCTACCAACTGTTAATGTTTTACAAGTTTGTATATTTTAAATTATTCAGTTTGTATTTATATCTATTTAATTTATGTATTGTGTGATAGGAGACTAGCGGTAGATATGCATACACGTCTCAGTCAGCTGCACACATTATGTCTTACTTTGCATCTCTTGCACGTGGTAGGGAGTAGAGGTAGTGGTCGAAACAGTGATCGGAAGGTGTTGCTCTACAATCGGATCTATAGATGGACGTTGTCCAGGAGAGTCCTTCTTAAGAAAGGCGAGCCTTTGGACTGTGATAGATCACGAGGTAGAAGTAGAGATTGAATACCAAGACAAGAGTCAAGCTAGTAGTCCACAACGGCTGAAGTCACTCATAGAGACTATACTTTGACTATAGGTCGCTTGCTATTTTACAGATCTTGTCTCAGTCATCAGGAGACAGATCCACCTTCGGACACAACCGATAAAAGAAATCTGAACCCAAGATGCTTTATTTCTCTTCCAAAGACACTCAATAGTCCTCCACACAGACATCAATTTTCCAGCGATCTCTACTCAACAAGACCTCCTCACCGCCGATCACTCCCAAGCAGTCAATTCCCACTCAACTAATCTTCTCTCGTTCCTCATATAACCGATTACTTCCCCAAAAGCCTATAACTGATGAAGATCTGAACTCCCCAATGTCTTGTATCCCTTCTTGCAATAGCTTCAGCATTGAAATTCTTCAGAAAACCCGACCTTCTCAGTCCTATCTTCTCCTCCGCTCAAATAGATGCTCCTGGCTCACCATATTCACCTCAAACAGCTTAGTAGGTAGATTCAAGCTCTTCCAACTCTTAATCCTCTCTCTGCGTCAATCTCCCAACTGTCTTCGATCAAAAGTCCTCTGCAGATTATCAAAACGATTTTCCTTAATAAAACTACCTCCTGTCCATTCAGAAGGTAATTCTGCCTCCAAACTGTATAATAGATAAAGTTCCAGCTTCCAAACACTTGTCCGCCTCTTTGAGATGACCTCCCAATTCAGTTCAGTCAGAATTTTGATCTCCCTAGCCTCCAAGCTTCTCCTCCGCAGCCCCGATGGCTCCTTATGAAAAGTCTCTGAAAAGAGCCCCCGTCCAAAGCCGCCGTAGGTTATTTAACCTAAAAGTTAAGGCCCTAGTTAAGCTGCCCCTACTGTCCTTATAAGCGCAGTCACTTATCAGAAGCAGGCCCCTAAATAAGCTGCCCCTAACTGTCCTTATGCATACAGATCTTCTCTTGCAAAGATGACCCTTTTTTAAATAAAAGTTCACAGCTGCCTTTGTAAAGCAGACTCCTTCATGGATAAAAGCTTCACAACTTCCTCCGCCATTGCTAAGCCGATTCGACGATTAATAACGGATTGACAAAAGTTTCCTGTGCTCTTGATGCCATCTTGATGCCACCTTGAATATACCACAAGCCATCCGATGTAGACCGAAGCCCATACACTTATGGGGCTGTCCCACAAGGCTTACAACCCCTCCATAAGCGCATCAGGTATCTCCCATGGTATATTCATAGTGGCATGCGGAGACTTAGACCATGAAGCCCACGATTAAGAGAGATATCGGTCTCCCGCCCCTAGATATGTAGGATGTGGCTGCATAACCAACATAGACTCCCATCCAAGAGGTCAACATGCCAGAATATGAACCCTAGGCCAGGGAGAATTGATACTGAGACCTCTTCCTCCCTAAGCAGATGCCCTAACATTGGGATAGCCTTTGGTTCCATTCAAAAGGGTTAAATTTTCTGTACATATGCTTTTATTGAAAAAGTTTTTCTGTAAAGTCTTTACTAGTCTTTCCTACGCTAACTTCTCTATACAACTCCGTTTTTAACGAATAAGGAGTCAAAACTATAATACTTGTGAACACCTACACACTCACGCTATCAGATTCTGAATTCGGGTCACGAGCCGAATCGACAGATTTTTGTCTTTCACATATTTCTCAATCTAAAACCCGTTGTCGTGTTGTGAGACGTCTCACATGTGAATTCAATACAAAACGGGTGTTGTGTTTTCTTTTGTGTGGAGATGAACCTTTCGTGTAGTTCGCATGAGAGTGTATTAGGTGTCGCGTTCATAGAGATCTAGATGTGAGATCACATGATAACAAGATGTGCCGATTCAGTGATCCATGAACATTCGCGTGAATGGCTCTTGTTGTCAAACTTAGGTATAAGATAGTGGGTCGGGGGTTTGTGAGACATTTTGCTTTGAGGGGATTTCATGAGTGTGTCTTAGTGTCTTACATGATAAGTGAGGAACTGCAAGAGTGGTATTTATGGATGGAGGACTAAATTGAGTTCTGAATCGTCTATTTTCAAACCCGTTTCATATCAAGCTTCACTGCATCCACCGCTATCACTTTTGACAGTAGTTCGTCGTTTACTTTGGAGAAGAGTTCATGGGGAGGATGATGGACTCGTCTACGTCAATGATCTTAGCAATTGTCACGTACGGGGAGAACTGAGACTTACAGTGTATATCTTACTTTGACGAGGGGCGAATGGACCTGAACTATCCAGCCAACATCTCTTTCAACGTCTGGGTGGATGTTCGATGTCACTGTCGACGGAAGATCAATCATCGTGCGTGGATCGCAAGAAACTTTGGCGAGGAGTATTGTAATCAAGTGATGGCTTCTCCATTCTCTTTTGTAGTACATTTCATCGTAAATCGGTTCCAAGTCGTCATCTTGACTTTGTACTGAATCTTAAGTGTTAAGTATGATCTCTATAGTTTGACGAGTGTAATTACCCTAAGGTTGGAGCCGATGCCTTGAAGACATGAGAGGGTATTAGGGTTATAGTTGTTCTAGAGTACCAAGTAGGGGAAAAAAGTGGTTTCCAGATCTGTTTTCTTATTGGTCTACTTTCGACCAATCAACTTCATTCTAGATCTACAGACGGCTTTAGGGTTTTGGAGGTCTTCCCAAGGATCATTCGAGGAGTGAGTGGTCTTGTTGGAAAGCTCTCGAGATGGGCTACACTCTGGAGACAAAGATCAGGAGATTTGGAGTTCTGAGGAGAGAGTGATAGACGTTGAAAGTCAGGGGGTCAAATCGGTACCCCGAGTCACGTTTTGGAGTGATCCGAGAGTTTGAGAGGTGATCTTTAGGAGTTGTCAAGGATATCGAGTAGTTCACTCCGTGCTGGTCACATTGATGTAGAAAATCCTACATTTGGGCTTGGATTTGCTCTTAAAATGATCGATTGAATTGGCTGTTAAAGTTGAGAGGTATGAGTAAATCCGTTTTCTTTGGGTTCAGAGCTTGAGTTGCTCCGTGCACATGGGATTCGATCTCTGAGTGAAATTTTCCAGGATGAGAGTGTGCCCTATCAGCTAGTCACATGTGAAATTTCAGCTCAATTGGGTAAGAGAATGTGTGGAGATCTAGGATTTTAGCCATCGAGATCTGTAAAGCTCATAGATTAGCACAGGCGGGTGGCTTGATCCATCGCGGACAGTTGAGTTCAGATCTGAGACTGAAATTTCATACAGTAGTAGAGAAGGGTCAGAGGGGATTTCTTATGAAGTTTGAGTCTGATTGGATGATCAAGGTGAGAGCACGAGGTTGTCAAACTTTAGTTTATAGCGAGAGGGGAGGAAGACGAAGAGAGATTTCGCCTAAATCTCTTGAATGACCTTGAGCAAGCGACCTGAGGATTGGAGGTGAGCTTCTTGGAGGTGTTGCATGGATGACAAGGAGGTTGTATAGTGAGATTGGTACGACGACCATGTTCAGTGGAGGTGCCACATCTTGCTGAAGTTGAGGTACCGTTATCTTCGGTGTCACGCCTTGAGTTTCTGGTTGTTTACTGCCGATATGCTTTGTATCGTTGGGAAGCTTGTGTAGTAGGATGTCCTTTGCTGTGGACATCTTCTTGAGCGAAGCTCGTATCAGCGAACAATAGAAGGTCGGAGTCTAGCATTTAGGTAGTTTGTCGAGATGAAGTGGTGAAGCGAATATTGATGAAAGATTGTATGAAAAGTACCTGGGATCCAAAAAGCAGACATGTATCATATATGAGCCATGCATTTACCTAGAATGGGATCGAGCTCCGAGTCGTTTGTGCGATACACATGTGTTGCACTTGGGTCAGTATTAGATCGATAGTAACGAAGACAAAGATTGATAGATTAGATAGTGAGAGCGTAAGTTCATCGGTTAGGACGTAGATCATGTTGTATCTCTCCAGAGCTAGATACCCCGTGTATTTCCGGACCACATTTCACGTCCTACGACACCATACTAATTACTACTTAAAACACTTTTTGTCAAAACTGGAAGTATGAAGTCGCTCTCCTCAACAAACTCTGCATTCTAGAAACTTTCGCCCCCTTCAGAGTGATATTTCAACCCAAGCTAGGGGGCAGCTTGTTGAGCATAGCCCCAGCTTAACTCCTACCTAGCTTGATAAGCTAGGGTGCAGCTTCTTAAGCAAAGCTAGTTGAGTGCTTTCTAAAGCTCCGTTTCTGCATCTTGAACACCATGCACTACGACAACGTAGAGCTAGATCATAGATTTAGAGTGTGAGCTTTAGTCCAGATTGACTAGTTGTTACAAACTAGCACTATCTTATCCGTGTCCATTTGCTTTTAGTCATCATGTAGTACATAACACATATCCTTTTGCGTATATGTATTCTCGTGGATGTCAATGTCCCTCGGCATTTAAAATACCATTAAAAAATTTCATTGTACATTATGTTACATGTAAAATCCATCGCACAGGATCAAAAAGACAAATCCTAATCCTAAATTGCGATAGATTGTGCATCAAAATTTGTGAAACAAATTTTATCACAAACTTACAATGCATACAATATCTCTGATGCATACAATATCATACTTGCAATTCTAAACGCATCACACTTACGATTGATATAGAAGTACATTATTTTACGCTTCAATCAAACATGCAATGTGCATAACATCACACTTGTGATGCATAGTCTATCACAATCTTGATGTTATTTGCACCATAAAACCTAGAATAATGTTTTTCTTTCTCAATTTTATGACGAGAAAAGTATCATGATTGTTATGTCGTGGACATCAAAACTTATGATTGATATCATCATAAATGTATGAATAAATCTGCATCACATGTTAGGATCACACTAGCGATTCAGTAAGCATCATAAACTTGATGTTGTATGCATTACAAGTGTGATACAAAAAGTGAAGTGATATTATATGTATTGCAAATACGATGTTATATATATGCATCACAAATGAAAAAATTTAAATGATTATGTGCATCAAGTTTATGATGCATTTGCATCAGCATGTGATGTGATGTGATGTGATACTATTTGTATCACTCTGTGATATTTTTTAAAGAACACTTTTTTTTTGTATTTTATGATGTAGAATGCATCGCAAAGTGTCTTTTTGTAGTGGTGATTAATGATAATAGATATCAAATTAGAAAGAGGAAAAAAGATGGATGCTAATGAGAGCAATTGGCTACATCATCTGTTCATGCAGCAAACATATTTGCGGTTAGCTAATATGTAATGTGTGTGCGGATTTTCTTAAAGTTATATTTTGGATTGCAGTTGTGGAAATACTTGTGCAATAAACATAATAAGTAATATTTTGATCTACTTTTATGATACTTAATAACGTAAGTCAATATCGAGGTAATACGCAGATGAGCAGGATTGTATGTATAAGACTGAATTCATTCTACCTCTAATGTCTAGCAGACAGGTGCTATAAGATAATAATTAAGAATAAAACCAAGTGTGAACAATACCAAGAGGAAAAAACGAGAGTAAGGAGAATAAGCAAGTGAAGAGAAAAAAAGACCAAGGCAAAAAGAAAAAGAGATGGGGCTTTATCTCTCCACACTCTCTCCAACCAAGAAAACAGGCAGGAGGATCGCTCCTCCTGCTCAGTCGACTGGCTGTCTGACCAACCGAAAATATATATCCGGTAGGTCCCATCGTGGTGAAGTCATTCTTGATGGCCGGTCGGCGCACGACCTGCACGGCCGGCTATAAAGATCCAAAACATTTTTAAGGAGTGATGTTTTTATGCGATATTTTGTGTTTTTCTAGCAAGCAAGATCTTGCTAGAGGAACTATTTAAATTTGCATTTTAAGAAGAATTCTTGCTAGAGGAACTATTTAATTTGCATTTTAAGAAGAAATTTTTTTGAGGTTCTCTTTGTTTTCATCTTTGGATGATTGGACCCTTCCGATGTAAGATTGTAGAAATCTGTGGTTCATTTTGAAGATCTGAGAATGATAGTCATTTTGATATGTAGATCAAGTGCAGGCGATAATAAATGAGTGCAAACCAACTGACGAGAGAGCCCGCCGAGGTTTAGTTTTCTTAAACAATGAGAAAATGATTAACATGAAGTGTCCCATCACTAATACACCATTACTTTTGGTTTAATCAACTCTTGACTCTACGAAAATACAAGATGGCAGTCCGAAGTTATTAATCGACTGCACTGCAAGGTGTCAAAATTAGTCAAGCATCGGACAAAGTTCCAGTACAAGTGGAACCTCGAGACTCGCAGGGACACAAGTATCCGCATCTGCATCCGCAGTCTATGTTAAGCTTCATGGTCGGAACCCAGAGGGAGAGGCAGCAGCTTCTTCTTAGACATGGAGTTTCCTTGAACTTTCTGCAACTCCTTCAAGAACGAGCAGGTTTATACATCCAGGCGTTCTGCGCCGCGGTGTAGGACGTGGAAGTGATCGAGGCTTCAAGAGGGTAGCAAGGATAGATCTCAGTACAACCAGACAGTAACGGTTCTTTGCCATCGTCGCCTTCAAGAATAATAGAGGTTGTCAAAGTTTAGAGAAAGTATTTTTCAACTGCGGAGAGATAATTGATCTTAAAATTATCACAGATAACTTTGTATATAAGCGTGAGTCATTCTGGATCGCATCTGTGAGTGGACATCACTATTTTATCATCGATCTTTTTTCAGTTTGTACACTCAAGATAACTCAACAACTAAGTCATACCCGTGAGTTTCTAACTTTGACACCTAATAATAAAAGACTAAAAGTCTTGGATTTATTGAAATAAGTTGGACTAAATTGACATTGTAACCGAGAATTTTCATTGATATAGTTGTGTGTACCTTCGAATTCCAGTCACTTAACAGTTTACGTATCCGAGATAATTGACTTGTCTTGATCCGAGTGCACTGTCATTTCGTATTTTGAGACCCACTGCTCTATGATTCTAAATTCGTTGATGGCGTCGTCTAACATACTTACTCCACTTCATTCTCATACTAAGTCTGCTGTTGTAAAGCTTATAACGTCTCTTGAATTGGTTATCAGTTACACGGATATATACGATGATGACAGAGCTGATACAGCAAAAGAAGTCTTGAGGGGCTTCCGCCAGCAATTTACTTGATCTACCCCTCAGAAGGAATCCCGGACTTGATCCACCCCCTCTTAACGAAACCCTTCTTGATCGATCTCCAAACTGGCTACCGCCCGCTTTGTAACTTAATTTGCCACATAGACGTCCAGTCAGTCAGCTTTCCGAAGCTGACGTGTGACTATCTGAGCATCTCATAAAAATGAAAGAGTACTGCGAATGAGAGAGTGCCACGTGGTAAATTATTAGGGTTCACAGTTCTTGAAAAATCTTTCCACACGTATGGCCACGCGGCATTGGAATTCCACACGAGGAAAAAAATCCGTATAGATGGCCGTTTTCGAGGTCTAGGTTTACCCTCACACGTGCGTCCACGTGGCACCCACTTCCAACACTTGGTCAAAAGAAAGAAGAAAAGAAAAAGCCTTGTTCTCACGTGCGGGTTAGAATTTTAGAGTTCAGACAGAGTAGTAATAATAATATTATTTTTATTTTTATTTTTATTATTTCACCTTAAATTCCCTTGAAGTAACTCGTGGCACGTGAGAACTCTCAACATCCCCCGCAGAAAGAAAAAGGTCATTGTGTAGATGGTAATTTTCGACCCTCCACACACCGAAACACCATGTTTCGCTTGTGAACGATAAACACCTCATCACATAACAAAAAACCACTGGGACCACACACATGAGGACACGTGGCAGCCGCCTCTACACCCCAACACTTAGCGAAACAAAGACCCTGTCCTAACAGACTAACAGTTTTTTCACTGAGCAGGGCGAAACACGGACTGTTTCGTCCTGTGTGAGGGCGAAACACATGTTTCGTCTTCCCATATCCCTTTATCACTGGGAAGGGCGAAACAGGCCGTGTTTCGTCCTCTGGATCCACTTCTCCTCGTGAGGAGATGAAACACGGCCTGTTTCGCTTTGCGGGAGAGCGAAACACATGTTTCGTCCTCTTTGATCGTCAGATAGTCACACGTCAGCTTCGAAAAGCTGACTGACTGGACGTCTACGTGGCAAATTAACTTACAAAGCGGGCGGTAGCCAGTTTGAAGGTCGATCAAGAAGGGTTTCGTTAAGAGGGGGTGGATCAAGTCCGGGATTCCTTCTGGGGGGTAGATCAAGTAAATTGCTGGGGCTTCCGCAGAGTCGCTAGGAGCATCTGGGTATATGAGTGTGGAATACTCCTTAGGCTGATGCTTTTTTATAATGCTGTAGTCCTCCGGAGCAAGACTGAACCTTGCTAATTATGTAATCTCTACATGTGTTCACCATTCAGTTTGATGTTCATGTTCATGCCCACGATCACGTCAACGAAAGAAAAATGAAATTGTCTGATATGGAGAGTACATTAACCAGATATCTCGAAGTCCCAGTTGTAAAACCAACTGGGATGTTTCTCCAGAGGTTAGATCATGGTATATTTACTTTTTATATTGCATGGCGCAGTTACACCCTTATTACCGGACCTAGTCTCCACAGATGTTAGAACAAAAAACTATGCCAAAAAACCATGGTGCGGTTACAACCTAAGTGATGCTTTTCGTCATATGGGGCCGTCCTCGAGACCCGACTCAGCAAGTCAAAGCGCATGACACATGAAAAAGTCGCTGCATGTGGGTCATGCAATGACTTTTTCACCATAAAGTAATCCGCTTTCTCCATGCTGTCTAACTTAGACAACACAAGACGACTTTGTGGTTTCCTTGACGCCACCTGGAAGTAATGACCGTGCCGCAGTAAACCATTCCCAATCAGAAGTAGAGCACGTAAGGAAACATACTTAGGTTTTTCTCGCAGCTATGCAATTCTGCTAGTGACAGGAGAGATCTAGAGCGTGTTTAATCTAAACAATCAACACTACTCAACACTACTCTTGACTCTACGGAGCTACAAGATTACGGGTTATCGCGCTGATTATCCTATAAGGAGTCAAAATTAGAGTCAAGCATCGGACAAAGTTCGAGCTCTTGGGTTGTGGAGCTCTACGTAAGATATTGAAGCGAGCAAAGCATCATTGGACAAGTCTAGGCGAGAATTTTCTAGTGATACCAAGAACTCCTAGAACCAATAATGAAATTGAAAATTATGATCAATCCTGAGATCGAACTGTGATATAATTTTTAGAGATTAAAGAAGAGAGCGAGGCCGCCGATATCCAAAAGTATATTTGAGAAAGACTCGATGCTTGGATGAGCCAAGATGAGTCACCAACTCCAGAGTTTGATAGATATACTCTTAAGGCATGAGATGATGATTGGACCAGTACCAAGACACGTTTTGGTTCAGACTTTGACATCTTGACTTGGGAATGATCTAGAGCTACAGGACGACTAGGAAACGAGATGGCTCATTAGATCACCGTTCGAGAACTTGGATCCAAATGGACATCACAGACGATTGGATTGCTAGGTGTGTTGGAGGTATCATTTAGGACCTTGGACTTTATTGAAAGGAGGCTCCAAGTCATGTTGTGACTTGCTCATTTCGACATAGTCGGGTCTAGGTAGAGACTTAGAGAAATGCTGAACTTGGAGTTAAGGAGACGGTTCAACTCCGATCAGGACCAAGTAAGATAAAGATAAATGGTGCATGGATGTTAATACGTGACTATGATTTGCAAGTTAGCGTAGTAAGTTATGGAACCTAGGGCTTTCGTTGATGCAACAAGGCAGTATGTGAGTAAATCATATCTCCAAGTAGAATCTAACATAGATAATTGATATACGTCCATAGCTCTATCCACATCCTATGCATGTGCAACAAGTGGTCCGTGAGTAGCACTAAGGTGAACAGAATTACTACAAATCTTCGTAATTGGTGATTCGAGATCTTTGGATGAGCCCACATCATCATATCATCTCCATTTGCTCTCATGATCACAAACCGTCAATGTTGGTCCCGCAACCCCACCTCTACATCTCGTACAAATGACCTTAGCCACCATTAAGACAACACGAGGACTTCTGATCTCCGATTCTTCCACTGGAGACAATGATAGAGAACTGGAGTTTATAATCAGAAGATGCTCTTGACGAATCATCATGAGATGTAGTAGTAGGAGGGGTATCCCTCTCACTTTGTTGGTCAAGTAATTAAAAATAACCATAATAAAAGAAATGAACGTAGTATGAAACATATGATATTAAACCTTAGATCCCTAAACTTATAATACACAAAACCAAACTTCATCATTCAAAATATGAACAATGAAATATTTCAATGTGTGTATCTTAAATTATCATATCATAAAAAACATAACGTGAATACAACACAATAATATACATTAATAGTTAAAAATAAATAGAATACATACTACTATCATATATGTCTTAGGTGAAATATATACATAAAAATAAAGCCATACGAGTTAAAACATATAATATTATTATCAAAAATTATAATATAATTTTATCATAAACTAGTTAAATTTAAACTAGTTAGCCTCATAAAGTTTTAAAGTTTAGAATTAAAGTATTATTTCTAAGTAATGAGTTTATTTACGATGGAAACCGCATCACATTTTATGTGTGATTTCTATCGCACATAAACTTGCGAAGCGAATACCACTACAAGTTTATTGTTAGAGAAAAATCTTAACATGCAAACTGTGATGCGAATTGCATCGCAAACCCTAACTTGCGCATAAAAAATCTAAGTCTTAAGGAACATTCAAATTCATGCCACATTGTAGTTTTAGGGCAATCAACCACTTGTCTTGAGATCTAGAGTGTGATTTAGAGTGCTAATGAGGTGTTCTACTACTACAATCTTGCTGTTAAGGTGTAATCTGAACTTCATGGAGCTTGATCTGAACGTTGAGGTGCACATTTGGACTGCGAGGAGGGGGAGGGTACTTGAGAACCAACAGGTTTCATTTTTGACTTGATTGGTAGGTTCTTTCTTCAATCATGACCTGCATTGTCTCATTTCAGTGCAAAACATGTTTGTTAGCAAATTGGTAGATAGACTTGAGGTTCAAAAGCATTGGAAGCATTAGAAATTGCAAGAAATGGTTCATGTTTAGTTTTTGCATACCTGAATGTCAAAATTTGATGTATCATGATGTTAGGGGAGTCCTAACTTGTATAGTGTCCATCAGAGTCAGTTGGAATTATGAGTGTTAGATTGCATGTTATCTCTCTATTATACCTCGGTTGTACATTCAAAATCTACATGAACTTGTGATGCTATGTGCAAGTTTAGCAATCTTAAAGTCTAAAGTTTGATGCTCTAAGCATACTAAATTTATTTGCAATGAGTTTTGCATCAAAAATTACTCACTGAAGATTATTTTTATCCTAAGTGGTCTTTTTTGAACTCTACTTACAATGGACTTAGCTACTCATCTGATAGCTCTATTGTCTTTCTTAGAACAATGATGACTTTTGCTATATCCAAGGCATAAAATTCGACACAGACGTCTAGTTCCATATCTTCGTTGATGTGGAGGTTGACTGACAACGACTAAACTTCACAAAGATGAAAGTTTAGTCGTTGTCAGTCTTTCAAGTTTTTTATTTCAAACTTATTGGTATTTTTGATAAATAGAAATAGATGTTAGTTCATTTCACATAGAATGTATCGATGAAATAAATGTTTGTTCAATTTTCTGAAAGTGATGATGGTATTTTTTGATGTGTGTCTTTACAGGTGCTATTTGTCACATCTTTTTATTCAATTTTGTCACTTTGCCTACCCTCTATAGTGAGACGACGTTTTAGATAGATAACATTCTACTGGAGCTGGACGTGGTGCTCTAGACCTTGATATTTCTACCTCTTCGGGTCCATCTTTTTGAGAGGAGGTAGTCTGTATAATGCATGACTACGCAGCATTCTGGAGGATATGGACCTAGGTGCCTTGGCTAGACACATATACGACATATATATATATGGTTACAGCATGGTTTGACACCTTTTCCTCCTCCTCTGCATATTAGTCCTTCTCCTATCTTACGAGTGATCACAACGGGCTCTACGAACTTGACGGAGAAAGCGTTCAATTGATCTCTAAACCCTCCGTGGTCCTATCGATCAACTACCCCCCAATCTCTCAATCTCCACGATAGTCACCGATGAATCTGCAACCTGTCGGGCCTGTCTCTCACTCAGAGGTCACCTCTGATGGCTTTGACGGCAGCACATCATGAACTTGAAGAAAAAGATGCTATGTTCAATCATTCACACAACCCTAAACTCATCAACTAAAATCCTCTATTCTAACGACGTCTCTCAAGTTCTCACATGCTAAAATATCTCACACTCTCTGTATTACTCAAGTTGTCATTACGACGATGTGAAAACAAGGATGAGGAGCTCTTCTCTACTCCTCTATTTATACATTCTAGGTTTTTACTTTGGTACCCTCCTGTAACTCAGCCGTAACTATTTTTACTGAGTTTTACTAAGATATTACTTAAGGTAAAAGCATTAATCACATGGGCTTTTTACCTTTTCACATGGGCTTATTCCTTCAAAGTCAACAACTTCTAGAAGAATTCTAGAATATTCTTAAGGAATCTCGAATTTCCACCCCCCCTCTACACTAGGACCCACTAAAAAGGAGACATGTGAAATCTCTTCTTGTTTTTAATGCCCACAAAGTCCACAACTTTAATCCAACCACTAATATCAAGTCAAAAAGAAGATAAGGGATACTTTCCACCTCCTTTCTATCTTTTAGACAAGATGACAAGATAGTAGTGCTCACTCTTTAGCAAATATTTGAATTCTGCCAAAAGTACAGCTAAGTTTAACCATAACTAACTTTTAGCTAGTCATGACTAACTTGATATCTCTTTAAAGTACTTCGGCAGCAAATAAACATTATCAGCACTTAGTTATAACTAAATACTTTACTAATAGACAAACTTCCTATGTGTAACATAGGTTGTTACAGATCGAGCGAGCAGAAGAGGTTATCAGAGTTAGAGTTGGACAACTTCACATGTTTCATCAGTCTTTCCTTAACTACATTTCAGTATGCACTAAATTTGGTCATGGATGTGATATTTCTCACTTCTCTCTATTGGAAGGATATGCCCAAGCATGATATCATACAAGCTCGTAGATAGACCGAGGACTGATTTTGTAATGGTTCTTGTGCAGAATGTGTGTCAATGTGCAGAATCATAGATATCAACACGACACTTAGTTAGAGTCCACTTACAAAAAACCATGCGACTGGACGATGAGCCTACTTATTCGTCCGAGGTATGCAAGGAAGACTTTGATGTTTTCCTCTCTTGATAGATGACGATATGGATACATGGTCATATGGATGACAGTGGACCTCCAGTGTGACACAAAAGGAGGTGGAGTGTGGAGTTATGTCAACTTCAATGACGCGTTAACTAGTACTCTTGCACTTAATTTTTTCCATATTTTGACATGGTATCAGGCCTTGGTCTAGCAGTATGGTGAGCCAGATAAGAAATTTGCTGATGTTGCTGACAAACGAAAGATTTCCATGTATTCTTATGTATAGGACGGTTTTTTAGTATGAAAAGTAAATTTGTAAATCTTCTTTCTTCTTTTTTATGCTTTGATGTATTTTTCATATTATTCTCTTCTTTTCTGTACATTTTTCCTTTAGCTTATAAGTAAGATTTAATTTCTTAACTTACATGTTTGTATATATTGAGCTTTTAAAACCACAAATCTCTAGAGAGAACAGATCTCTTGAGATTGGCTTATTATGACACATACGACTCTTAAAAGTTGTAGAAGTATGTTGACAACAAGTAGGTAAGTACTAATTGCTCCTAACACTTCTTCACAATTGTGCACGTGACAAAAGGACGAAGCTCAAATTCTTGCGGACAAGCTCTCTCTAGAGAAGGAGGAGGAGTTATTGAAGAGTTGGCTACTCGTCCTCATAGCCGTCCAAAGAAACTGATGTCCAGATCCGTCAGAACAACATGCTAGTTCTACCAACTCTTAATGTTTTACAAGTTTGTGTATTTTTTATTATTCAGTTTGTACTTATATCTATTTAAGTTATGTATTGTGTGAGAAGAGGCTAACGATGGACATGCACACAAGTCACAATCAGCTTCACACATTATGTCTTATTTTGCATCTCTTGTACATGATAAGGATAGATGTAGTGGTCGAAGCAGTGGTCGAGGTAGTGACTGAGGGTCTTGCTCTACAATTCGATCTATAGGTGGATGTAGAAATAGATCATAGATTTAGATGGTGAGCTTCAGTCTAGATTGACTAGTTGTACAAACTAGCATTATCTCATACATGTGTTTTAAGTCATCACGTAGTACATAAAACATGTTTGCATCTTTTATCTTCTGCGTATATGTGTTGTCGTGGATGTCAATGTCCCTCGACGTTACCATTCTAAAATTTCATCGTACATTATGTTATGATGTAAAATCTGTGGCACACCGTCAAAAAGATAAATCTTAATCCTAAATTGCGATAGATTGTGCACCAAAATTTATGAAACAAATATTATCACATAATGTGATAATATTATGATGCATATACCGTCATATTTATGGTGCATATAACATCATACTTGCAATTCTAAATGTATTACACTTGATATAGAATCAAATTATTTTAACGCTAAAATCAAACTTACAATGCGTATAAAGTCACATTTGTGATGCATCGTCTTTCACAATTTTGATGTTATTTGCACCATAAAACCTAGAATAATGTTTCTCTCTCATTTTTTTATAAGGAGAAACATATCATGATTGCGATACTGTGGACATCGAAACTTACGATTGATATACAATCATAAATGTATGATGAAACCCGCATACATGTTAGGATCACACTTGTGATTCAGTAAGCAACGTAAACTTGATGCTACATGCATTACAAGTGTGATACAAAAAGAATCACAAAAGTGATATTATGCACCGCAAATATGATGTTATATATGCATCACAAATTCAAAATTTTAAGTTATCAAGTTTATGATGCATTTGCATCAACATTATGATGTGTGAATGAGAAACTATTTGCATCACAAATCACCTTGTGAATTTAAAAAAATCGTTTTTTGTAGTTTACAATATAGAATGCATCACAAAGTACCTTTTTTGTAGTGGTGATTAATGATAATAGACATCAAATTAGAAAAAGGAAAAAAGATGGATGCTAATGAGAGGTATTGGCTACATCATTTGTTCATGCAACACATGTATTTATGGTTAGCTATTGTGTAATGCGTGTATGGATTTCTTTCAAGTTGCATTTAGTATTGTAGTTGTGAAAATACTTGTGCAATATACATAATAAGCAATATTTTATGTGCTTTGATGATACTTGATAACATAAGTCAGAGCTCGAGGTAATATGTGGATGTGCAAGACTGAATTTATTCTACCTCTACCAGACATGTGCTATAAGATAAATAATTATACATGTGAAATTTGTGTTCTATCCTCAAGCGCCGAGCGGGCAGGTGCTAGAGAACAATATAGTATATGTATGTATATATGCAAGACTATCTTATTCCTAACTTGTGTGTTTTAAGTTGACAAGGTGTTGAACTCTCTATGATCGGACAAGAGATGGTAAGAGGAAAATTTTCTCCCTTAATTTGCTTTGAGTTTACATTAATGCACATGTTCATGAATATATAAGTTCAACTGGATTGTGAAGATTGCAATTGCCGGTATGTCATCTTGAAAGTATTCATATCTGGCAGAGTGCAGGTTGAATGAAGCATTCGTGTAAGAAAAAAGCAAATAAAGTACATCGAACAATTCAAGATAGATGCATACTGAACTTACCGATTAAGTGCAGGAGCTTGAAACCTATAATTTACACTGTGAAATAATCATCAGTTTTGCACTGTCTAATGGTTACTCTCGATCCAGTGCAGATGCAATATAGTTTCTTGGATATAAAGCACAGCTCTTTACAAGTTCAACTCAAAGCATGTGATGAATGAGATCCGGTTTGCATCTGCAAATGAGTTACAGAAGTGCAAGTTACTGTGTCCTTGAGTTCATTGCTGATGTTTTTGCTTGCCTTAAGTAAGATGTACTTATGGTGAGCATTCAATTTGATATTCATGTGATCTTTCGTGATGACTTCATCGAACGAGAATGATACTATTTGATATGGAGAGTACATCGTGATATCCAGATATCTCAAAATCTGAGTTGGTTCTGCAATTCACCATTGGTATGGTTTAATTTTTCCAAAAAGCTAGATCATGGTATATATATTTTTTCTTTCAAATTGATTGACTTTATAGCTAAACTCGCTTCCTTTTCTTTTGCCCAATTCCACTTAATAGAGACAAGTGTCATTTGATTACTTACGCTAGTAGCTACTGAGACCTTTCGTAAAAGTTTATTTTCTCAATGTTCTTGTGCACGACTTTTGTCAGTCTTCAAAGTTTAAGTCAGTAACTTCAAACATCAAAGTTACAGAAAATCAGAAATGAAGGTGACATTTCACAGTAAAATATGAGTGCAAAGTGCATTCTTGCCAAAAAAAGAAAAAGACAGGTATAAAACGTAAACGTATAAACAGGTCATAAAATTGTCATGAATGATTGGTTAAAAACTTACAGCAAAAATATAATGTGCAAAATACATTAACAATATGCTTAGACTTATGGTGTTCGACTAGATGTGAGAGAAAGTCACCAAGTTATCTGAATTTACTTGACTAAATTTAAATTCTATTTGGTTCACTCGATTACACGTTTGATTGCAATTACTAAAAACCCATACGGAACTCTTGCAAACTGAACCTCTTTCTGGTATTGAAGTCTGTGTTTTTCATGAAATAAAATTTTTGATTTTCTCACTGTAATTTATAATTTAACTCTTCTGAAAAAGAAAAAAAAGTTCTAAAATAAATTAAAAACCATGTACATTATTCCTAACTGGGAAGAGGTGAATACATGCTCGAATAGCTATTCACCTCCTTCAGAATAGTCCTCACTTTGTCTTCATACCGAATGTAATAATACTGGAGTAGCCAGACGTGTAAAGAAAGAATAGCATGTTTTATCAGACCCAGTACGTTGCCAGCAGATTCTTGAAGAGATAAAGCATTAACTGACGCTCGAATCCAGAGGAATGGATGCTCCCTGATCATGAAACGGCGTAACACATCTGAGACGAGTGTGAGTTGACACGCAACGTCTCGATGTTGGGTAAAGCACAGTAAGCAAGCGAGTGGTGGATCACGCCTTTCTCTCATTTGAGTCCTCGCGTTTCACGTCATCACGTCAAAGTACATTACCCACATGCTGCGACTCTGTCACCATGAGGTAAGTTGTTCTCCACACGCTGTCGAACTTAGATAACACGAGAAGTCTTTCTGGTTTCTTTGATGCCGTCTGGAAGTAACGCCCGTGCCGCAGCAAAGCATTCCCAATCAGAAGTAGAGCAGGCTTAGACGAGGTTTTTAGTTAAACAGCACCCGCAGAGAATAGTACAGCTTGAACGGCACCACAGTCAAGTTATTTAGTTGAACAGCACCCGGTAAGGTTAACAAGTCGGGTACCGGTGACTAGAACGGGAGGGCAGGGAGACCTCGACGGCAACAGTCGTTCCCGCCATGGTGTGCGTGTAGACTTGACGCTAAAGTGTAAGTATGACAGCGTAAATCAGTAATTTATGTTTGTGGTTTGTGATCTGTCATGTGTTACTTGCCAGAACTACCACTGATATAGAGACTACATGGAAATATTGTCTAAGCTGGATACAGTCGAGCTTTCAAAGCAGGGAGTCCAAGCTGTAGGAGCCTTATCTGAACTTGTTGGTCCACTACATTGTTCTTTTGTGCAGGCTGCACAGCCGGTGATCTTGCTGGGCCATATTTGATTGGGATGTGGTTGGATGGTCCGGCACATTTGCGCCTTCAGGATGGGAACCGTAAGACAGTCTTTGGTCGAGGCGTGGAGAGAAGTAACACCCTATTAGACGAAGCGGAGCTGTTGAACCCTAAACCCTCAGGCATCTTTCATAAATGCACCCTTGTATGAAAGGCAAATAAGTTAGAGATAAACCTCATCTGCTCAGGTTGATAACCTTGTTCAGAACCAGATTTTATTGAGTTGCTGAACTTGTGTGTGCCTTGAAGACCTTTGGTTTCCGCACAAGGTGCTTACTCGGAGGATTAGGTTGGATCGGCAAGTTACGGTGTTGGACTGCACATTGCTGATTTCTGATCTTTGGCCTTTTGCACCATTAAGCTGTTTAACAGACCATTAACGTCAGCTGGAGCTCCTCTATTCATGGAGTAGCACATTGGGAGATGGGTGGAATACTGAATAGCCAACTGATCCAACAAGTTCGAGAAAGGTTAGAAGCCTCTGAATAAAATTGTACTTTTGCGTTGAAGTCTTCGGAATTGTAATTCATGAGCCCGGCAATGAGTTTCAGGCACCCAGCAACTCAAATTTTTGGATTTCTGAAAGAAAACTCTCGCAGTCGGGAAAAAACTGCTTGTTTAAAAGAACAGTAGGAAAGCCGACCCGTCCAGTGTTCCTCTCCTTAGATTCGAAGAAAGCAGGAACCTCTAACCAGCAGTATAGTGGATTTAAAATGAACTGTGATTCATACATACTGTTTACTGTATGTTCATTTTTGTCATTAACTTGCTATGCATGGCAATTTACTGTTCGCTTTACCTCTCTATATTACAAGTATAGATGTTGTTTCTGTTAGATTGTTAGGAATCGCAAGTGTACATGCCATCTCTTCAGCATTTCCTTACTTTGGATACCATTTCTGGAAATTTGCTTGCCCTACACACCCTTAGGCCGAAGGGTGAAGTGAATAACAAAGAGAGTATTGAGAAGTTAACGAATGTATATAACCCTACACACCCTTATACATTCGCTAACTTCTCAATACTCTCTTTGTTATTCACTTTGTACCTCCATGAGATCAAAATTTTTGGGCTACCTAAGTGTAGGGAAGTTACTGTTTTCTCCCGAAACTTCTTTACCCGTGTACCATGAGCCCGCCTTGGCACGCCTCCAACCTAGTTAGTACCGCTGGCAACCTGGTACGTACAGAGGCAACCACGGTCGGATGGGTTGTGGTTGTGGAGACCACGCTGGCTCGGGTTGTGCTTCTCTGGACCATCCGCGGGACCAGCCAGACCCCACCCTTTGTAAGGGAGACCATCCTTACCCCCTCCACTACCCCAATCCACCCACCCGGAGGGCGGGTTGTGGATTACGTGGTCCCAGATCTGGTCTGTCCGCTGATCCATTAGAGACTTTATTTTATTCCAACTCGCCACAAGTACTCGACTTGTTAACTTTATCGGGTGATATTGAACTAAATAATATGACTGTGGTGTCGCTCAAGCTGTACTATTGTCTGCGGGTGCTGTTTAAACAAAAACCTCTGATATATGCTACACGACTAAAGATTGCAGTCACTCTAGAGACAGGAAGGAAGGGACCTTGACACAACTAAATATTCCGTTAGATCATAGGTTGTACTCCTTTTACGACTATTATGTCGGTAATTGGAGATGATTTTGTTCTGTTATTTTTTGGATGGATGGATGGGAGATGTACCAACAAGATCTCGAAGTAGAATCCAACATCATTCCAGTTGTTCCTGAAAAGTAACCTGCTAGGATGCACTTGGTTGCACTACATCGTAAAATATGCAGTTGGGTCCGGCATAGCGTTCAAGGCGCAATTGGATTGCTTGTGGTGCTCTGGATGAACAAAATCAATTCTGCACCCACCATCATGACAAACCTCACCCACATGTTGCTATCGGTCGAACAAATCAAGATGTACTTGTTTTTGCAGAGGATCAGACTGAAATTTTGAGAATATGATGTACATGCTATGTATATCATACTGATAGAATTTCGTGTCGTTCTGAGATACTTGAGAAGTCGTCTTCTTTAACAAAATGCTCTCAAAGGTACCCCAAATGGGTTGTCCTTAGCGTTTGTGGTTTTTTCAACCATGTCAGAATGAGCTGAAATTTTGAGAATATGATGTATATGCTATGTAGATCATACTGACAGAATTTCGTGTTGTTCTGAGATACTTGACAAATCGTCTTCTTTTACAGAATGCTCTCAAAGGTGTACCCCAAATGGGTTGTCTGTAGCGTTTACGACTTTTTCAACCATGTCAGAGTGAGCTGAAATTTTGAGAATATGATGTATATGCTATGTATATCATAGTGAGAGAATTTCGTGTCGTTCTGAGATACTTGAGAAGTCGTCTTCTTTAACAAAATGCTCTCAAAGGTACCCCAAATGGGTTGTCCTTAGCGTTTGCGGTTTTTTCAACCATGTCAGAGTGAGCTGAAATTTTGAGAATATGATTTATATGCTATGTATATCATACTAACAGAATTTCGTGTTGTTCTGAGATACTTGACAAATCGTCTTCTTTTACAGAATGCTCTCAAAGGTACCCCAAATGGGTTGTCTGTAGCGTTTGCGGTTTTTCCAACCATGTCAGAATGAGCTGAAATTTTGAGAATATGATATATATGCTATGTAGATCATACTGACAGAATTTCGTGTTGTTCTGAGATACTTGACAAATCGTCTTCTTTTACAGAATGCTCTCAAAGGTACCCCAAATGGGTTGTCTGTAGCGTTTGCGATTTTTCCAATCATGTCAGAGTGAGCTGAAATTTTGAGAATATGATGTATATGCTATGTATATGCTATGTATATCATAGTGACAGAATTTCATGTCGTTCTGAGATACTTGAG
Source organism: Asterella californica (assembly GCA_036924285.1). Classification (NCBI taxonomy): domain Eukaryota; kingdom Viridiplantae; phylum Streptophyta; class Marchantiopsida; order Marchantiales; family Aytoniaceae; genus Asterella; species Asterella californica. The sequence continues at coordinate 174,366 of JAYKYS010000039.1, read as the reverse complement.
AAGTCGTCTTCTTCAACAAAATGCTCTCAAAGGTACCCCAAATGGGTTGTCCTTAGCGTTTGCGGTTTTTTCAACCATGTCAGAATGAGCTGAAATTTTGAGAATATGATGTATATGCTATGTAGATCATACTGACAGAATTCCGTGTTGTTCTGAGATACTTGACAAATCGTCTTCTTTTACAGAATGCTCTCAAAGGTACCCCAAATGGGTTGTCGGTAGCGTTTGCGGTTTTTCCAACCATGTCAGAGTGAGCTGAAATTTTGAGAATATGATGTATATGCTATGTATATCATACTGACAGAATTTCGTGTTGTTCTGAGATACTTGAGAAGTCGTCTTCTTTTACAAAATGCTCTCAAAGGTCTCTCCCTCTGCGTTTGCGGTTTTTTGATCATCTCAGAACGAGATGAAATTAGATCAATATGATGTATATGCTACATATATCTTACTGACAAGAGCTCAGCTCGATCTGAGATACTTAAAGATTCACCAGGAATTTTGTCCTAGAGTATCTAATGTTTGAAATTATACGCGGAAAATATGAACTATTTTCAGCATATTAAAACATGAATCAGCGCTCACATCCGAAGCTGGAGGTATACCTTTTTTGGTCTTTAACCGCATGGATCTATATCCTCGCTATGAGTTCCGAGCACCAAGCAGACTCGAACCAGAATAATGCGCCCAACCTCCAAGAACTGAGAGGTCTTTAATTTCTCGTTATGGTTTCCTCCTCCTCCCGATATTAATTAAGTTTGATTTTTTCCTGTGCTATTCATAGGGAATAAATTAAACTAACCCTATTAATTAATTGTTACAACTTAAGGTGAATATTTTTGCTATTCCTTCTATGCTATTTTTAGAATAATAAATTAAACCGTTTGCTTCACTTTTATGTTTATTATGATATCTTATATTTTAAATATTTCGTTTAAATATTTCTTATTAAACTAATAATCTTTTAGTGAATATAATTATGAATATAAAGTGATAAATTAAACCTTCAAAAAACTGATTTTCTCAAACGGTACAATCCAATGGAAGTTTTAGATTTTTCACTTTCATTTTTCCTCCGTTCGGCCAGAAGTGCACTTTGGATATATATTGTTTGAAGTATTGGACGATTTCATTTTAGAGAGTGAATCTGTAGAAAATTTAACGATACAGCAAACTGAAGCGAGGACAGGAAGGAGGAAACAGAATTGTTTATTAGTGAAAGTAATAAAGAAGAAAAAGGAGACCATTGTTCTACTTAAGAAACGGTTACATTTTGCTTTTCTAGGAGCATGTATATCCACTTCTTCCATGTTAAGAAGGAGGAGATATATGTCCACTTTTTAATATTAAAATAAAGTTATGTGAAGAAGATCCTTTCAGCTGGATACTGGTGGCCAACGATGTACAAAGATGTTCAGGAGATCATCAAGAAGTGTGATAACTGTCAACGAGTGGGTAAGCCTACGCCAACCACTCAGTGGCCGTTACATCCGATACTTCCATTAGCACCATTCGAGAAGTGGGGGATTGATTTTGTAGGACCTATACAACCTACAACACGCCGCACTAGAAGAAGGTACATTCTGATAGCTACTGATTATGCAACGAAGATGGTTGAAGCAGCAGCTACCAAGAAAGATGACGCAGCCACTGTGGCTGAGTTTCTGTACACACAGATCATTACTCGATATGGATGCCCACTGGAGTTGGTGAGTGACCGAGGCACACATTTTTTGAACAAGATGATAGAAGAACTGACAGATTACTTTGGTATAAAACACCGGAAGACAACACCGTACAATCCAAAAGCTAATGGATTGACGGAGAAGTCTAACGGAGTGTTATGCAAGATTCTGAACAAGGTGACAGTGAATCATGCATATGATTGGGATACAAAGTTACCGGCTGTCTTATGGGCATTTCGGAATGCAGAGAAGATCACGACTCGACAAACACCCTTTTTCCTAACATATGGCATGACACCGATTATGCGAGTTGAATTTGATGTGCCTACTTACAGAATCCTGTCTGAAGATAGATTATCAGTGGAGGAGAGCCAACTGTTACGACTCAAGAGTCTGATCACACTCGAGGAAGACCGTGAAGAGTCTAAACGACTAACGGAGATCATTCAAATGAAGCGGAAAGAGAAGCACGATAAGAAGATCCGCAAGGTGGACATCAAGGATGGTGATTTAGTACTGCTGTATGACAGTAGGTACACCAAATTTCCAGGGAAGTTACACTTACGTTGGATGGGTCCTTACAAAGTAACGCGTCGTTATAGTAATGGTTCGGTTCAGTTGGAAGAACTCGATGGAACATTGTTAGCCACCCGAGTCAATGGGTGGAGAATCAAGAGATACTACTCTTAAGTGTTCGCGGGGTCGCTTCACAATTGAGAGGGGGAGTATGTGAAGCCTTGGTTTTTCGTTTTGTTAATTAATTGATTCGTTGTAAAGTAAATAAGAAGAATAGATGATAGAAGATAAACGATATGAGTAGAATAGTGTTAATTAGAAGTTTAGTGAAGAACCTCAGTTCTGGAGGAATTTATCAAATCCATGGAGACACTGAAAGATGATTTCCTCATAGATGAATTCCCCGGGTGAAGAGCTTTCTAACGATATGTTGTGCGAGGCAATCGGAGACCGAACGACGAAGTTACAGCCGACTGAAGAATGTCAGTCGTCAAGAGGAAAACCCTAACTTCGGCACGTGCAGGAAAGCCTATCGCGGGATATAAGCAAGGTAACAAGTTGTTTACTTTACTGTTTTACTATTCCCAGAGCGAGCGATAGCAGGGCGCAGCGAGCCGCATTTACCGAGCGCAGAAGTACATCAGTTACGGGCGAGGAAGCCAATTCGTGAGTGATCGGCGAGGAAGCCAATTTGCGCAGAAGTACATCAGTTACGGGCGAGGAAAGGATTGCAGCGAAGAATCCGTTTGTAGCGAAGATCGTTGCAGTGATCCTAGGGATGCGCGGGATGCAGACGACTAAGGCGCCGAGGCTCCGATCCTTTGAAGTTAATCGACTAGCTCTTCGCCGTTATGACAAGGACCTCGAGGAAATGGGATTATCGTTCCTCTTGCTTCCTTGGTGGGGGATGGTTTCCTCCAAATTGGTGCATGAGTTGAAGATTTGCAAGCAACATCTGGCCGATGATCACTATGGGTGACCCTGTAACTGGACCGAAGCTTACTAGATCAGTGTCTTGGGAATCGACGATGCGGGTCGGGAAGGTGATCTTCTTTTTGACACCATAGCTGCCGCTGCTTCGCCCGAAGCAGTGAAGAACTTCCCGAATCTGTTCAAGGAATTACCTCTAGGGAGGAACGGCTACCGGACAAGCGATTACTGCGATCCGAAGAAGAGAGAAGTAGCCGATGCGATTATGACGATCTTCAGGCCACGAAGAACGACATACATGTCGAACTGGCAAATCAACTTCATCGAGCAGCTCTTCGCCAGACGAAGAGCACATTGGGCGAGGATCATCCACCGACATGTGCTGAAGCTTTGGAACGCGAATGACTTGGCGTACATAGGACCCTTTGTATCGGTGTTCTATATGGAGATGGGGTTGCTATCTGAGGCACAACAGACGAAGTTAGGCTTTACCGCAGCTGCCGAGGATGAAGAATTTCAAGTAGTGCAGACTCCAGCTCGGGACGCGCAACTTGAGAAGTTCTTCGATGAAATCGAGACCGAGGAAGTAGCGACCGAAGCAGCGACCGAAGCAGCGGCTAACACTACGCCGAGACAGGAGGCATCGACTTCAACACCAGCTGCAGAGAAGACGCCCGAAGCAGTTACTCCGGCCGAAGACGAAGATGTAGTTGAGGTATCTCCTCCGATTCGCAGAAGTGGAAGGAAGAAACCTCTGAAAGAGACGCCGAGGTCTGTGCAGAAGTCTCGGAAGAAGATGAAGATGACAAAGACGGTCCGGACCGACGATGAAGCAGTTGAAGAGGAAGCCGAGGAAGGGAGCACTCCTCACATGGAGAAGGACGTTGTCACTACACCGAAGAGTGCTGTTTCTCCATCGACAGTTGGTGAGATCGAACGATTAGCTTCTTCGGCGGATTACCTCAAAGATGTAGTTGTACCGTTACTGTACAGCTTGGAAGCGAACCGCGGGACTTACGAGGAAGTCGTCGGTAGGAAGCTGAACCTGGCAGAGTTAGTGCATACGATGCACTTCGGCCGAGGTAACTGGAAGGAAGAGAAGGAGAATCTGAGAGCTGCACTTCGCATGGTCCAGAAGGAGACGCAGACGAGGACCGATGAACTGAAGAGTGTGACATCTGAGAAAGAAGGACTTCTTCAGCAGAAGTTGGATCGAGAGAGAGAGCACGAGAAAGTTCTTTCCCTGACGAAGAAGGAGTTGGACGAGGTACGACTTCAGCGGGACAGGAACCTGGATGTCGTCGCGGAGATGACGCAGGAAATCGAGGATCTGAAGCGGCGCACCGTCAAAGCCGAGGAGCTAAGCGCTCAACTTCGGAGTAAGGTCGAGCCGGTGCTGAAGAACTACTTCGCCGTTGAGCTGGACACCGAAGAAGTGGGATTTCTTCGCCAGGTTAGAGAGGAGTTCTTAGCTGCAGATGCGGAGGGTACTTCAGCTAGGAACCGGGTAGCTAGGTTAGGACAGCGAGTAGTTAGAGAGCTTAGGGAGGTTAGAGCAACCGTAGAGTTCTCAGTTTGCGAGATAGGTAGAGAGTTAGCGGTAGAAAGCGGTGTCGTTCCTGGTGTCGTTTCGGACATAGGACCTTCATCAGACGGTCCAGAAGTACGCCCGACTTCTTAGGAAGAAGATCCGTCATCTTCGGAAAAATCTGTATATAAGCGTTGTGTTGTTTGTATTCAGGACCTCTATGTGTTTTATCATTTTTTGAGTTTTCTATTTCCTGAGTTTACGGAGCCATTGTGTTTTGTCTTCTACGAAGGATTTACCTACGAAGTATCGTAGTTTGCTGTGGTAGGAATTAGTCTGGGTGCCGAAGAATTTGCTGTTGACATTTGAAATCAGAGTAGAACGTTTACGGCGAAGACTGAGAATAGACCAGCATCTGCGGAGTTAGTTTCCTACGAAGACGTTCTTGAGCGAAGTTGAGTTCGGAAGAAGTTGTTCTTTGGTGGAACACTTAGGAAGAAGTTCAGTCTGGTACTTCGGCAGAAGAAGAGTCTTCTTCGCCAGAGTTTTCCGAGAGCAGTAGTAGTGAAAGTAACTTAGTGTGAAGATACTTAGCGTTTATGGTGTTAGAGGCTACCTAGTAGCACTTCAGCAGTACTTCCTCGTGTGACATTTCCGTCTGTAGCTCTGTTTCTCTGTTGTTCATCTATTTCTTGAGGTCCCTGACCTGTTCAGTATCTGTTATGTTTGTCTGTCAGGATTATCAACTCTGTCTTGTTGGATAGACCTGAGTTTGATCTCTACCGGGACTGATTTCTGCCCGTGAGAATAAAAGACAACTATAAAGAATCACCTTTGTCATGTGTTTACTACTTTTGGATGATCTTTACTTGCATCTCTGTGGGTTCGATCCTTAAATTACTACTTTCGAGCATGTAGCAAGTCTTCCTCCGAGTCCGACTCCGATCCTGAATGGATGAGGGAGATGGGTGTCCTCGGTATACTTCAGTGACCCATCTTCCTCACTGGCGTGGCGTCTTCCGACCCACTAGACTCGTCTTCTCTCACCAGAAGCGTCTTCTGGTGAGAGCCGGGTCTCAGATGTGGCATCAGAGTGGGAGGGGGCGTTGCTGCTGCCTCTCGGTCATCGTCTTCCGAGGTCTCCTCCTTCACCTCCTGTCGCTCCGTTGGTCCATACACTGCCAGCTGATCTTCCCTAAGATCCCCCATGGCTACATACAAGTAGCAGGAGAAGGGCGTCAGATGTCCTCCCGCCGGGGTACCCAAGTATGCTAGCTCCGTCTGTACATAGTTGTGGATGTACGCGCCCCAGTAGATTGGCACTCTGTCATCCCACACTGATTCCAGGAACTCCACGTCCTGATCTCCTAAGTACCTCGTCTTCTGCGCTTTTCCCTTGGGAAAAAGATGCAGAAACAACTTCGTCAGAAGTCGCTTCTTCGGCTCCCGGTAAGATTCTATCTTCCAACCGTTCCTCCCCTGCCTGTCTTCCACGAAAAGGCAGGTGGTACTCCCAGGCACATGCCATGAACTCACAATCCTAGGCAAGATCTTCTTCTCGTACCAATATCCTCGGTTCTCGGTCTCAGGTCTGTGAAACGCCTTACGCCACCAGTCTTTTGTCCAGGAAGATGGTCTTCCCCGAGCAACTCCTGCCTTCGTAGGTACACGGTTACGCGGTGGTAACGCGGCCCATACCTCCTCCAGAAGCCCTTGATCTGCGAGGTTCCAGTTCCACAGGAAGAAGTCGAGACCCAACTCCTTGAGGAAAGGAGTGGCCTCGGCCAATTCTGTCGCTGGTAACACCAAGCCTCGTGGATGCATCGACATACCTGGAAGATCTGTTGCACTAAACCACAAGCACCTACTATGAGCTGAAGGCTCAGTCCTTCCCGAGTGCCCACAGTCTAGCTTCCACTCTCAGAAGACGAAACTAGTCTTCCAGAAGACAGCTACTCCGTCTTCCGAGATTCTAACAGTACTTCCTAGATAGCTCTCGTCTTCCGAGCTATATCTAAACAATCCTATCTAAGCAAGGCCTCGCATGGATTACCAAGAAGACAACCCACCTTGCATTACATCCTACTTCCTATCAGAAGATACAAGATATGCGAGAAGTAGAGTATGAGAAAGGTTCAGAAGATGGTTGCGGGCTCCTGCGGTGACAGTGGTCTCTGGGAAGACACTTGGGACAGCTTCCGATTCAATGTCTTTCTCGGAAGACTTCCCGAAGTCAGACTTCCCTTCACTGGTCTCACCTGTCTTCGTCTTCCTACGCGCAGTCTATCCTCACAACAGACTCAAAACATGTGCACTCTGTTCTTCTGACTTCTCACCTCTCATACGCACTCAGAAGAAGTTTGCTGCATGATGGGAAGACATGACCCTCGACCATTCTCTCCGGATTCTGCCAGCAATACTTCTCACAACTCTCTTCTAAGTTCGGGAAGAAGAAGGAACGGCTGCTATGGGTCGGACAGAAGAGACCCGAAATGGACCCTCACGTCTTCTCGCTCATTTTGCCAGCCTTTCAGTCTTCTAGTCTCTCTAGGAAGATGTGGAGTTGAGAAGCTTGGAAGACCGGGAGGCACAGGCCTAGTTCCCGAGTTCCAACTTCTCGAAATAACACAACAACTCACCACACCACTCAGGCTTCATATCAAGTCTCTCTAAACACAAAAGCAAAGCAAATCCACTCTTGATACGAATTGTGTTCAGTCGACTTCCGAAGACAGTCTTCCGAAGATGTCTTCTGAAGACAGTCAAGTTCAAGAAGCGTCTTCCGAGGATGTTCCCATCTTTCGAATCGTCTTCTATTTCAAGTTTCGGGGGTAGAGAGGTAGTAGGGTAGAGAAATTGATAGTTGGGTTCGCCAATTTGAAGACTAGGGGTAGGGAAGCTCGAATTGAGCTCGGGAAGAAGCAAGGAGATATCTTGACAGAAATTGGGCAGCGCTTCCGCGCCCAATGTCTCTATAGGAAAGATGGGGGGTGGGGTAATCGATCAGGCTGCCTGCACACAATCAAGGAAGCGCGGGGAGTACCAGGCAATGGCGAGAAGAAGTGGGAAGGGGAAAGAACAGGGGAAAGAACCTCTACAGTCTTCTTCGGCTCCCGAGTTGCCTTCGACCTCCGCGCGCTTCTGGCTCTTGTCCTAGCTTCCAATGCGACTCCGCTCGAATGCACCTGCTGTCAATTTCGGTCCACACCTCGATTCTTCTTTCGCTTCTACTCGCCCCTCTCCACTGTCAACTTCTCGGAAGCTCCACAGAATTGCCTTCGCTCTCTCTGCTGTTTGTGCTCCCGCAATCCGATTTCACCCTTCGCCTAGCTGCCAACGTACTCTCTACTACCTCGATGTCTTACTCGATTCCTCTCTCAATGCTAGCTCGAAGTTCACTCTCTCAATCGATCTTCTTCAGGCGCACTGTGCTGCGGGAAGTTGGAAGGTGGCTAATGTGCTTCCTCACGCATCTTCCCCGCAGATTAGGAGTTCTCGTCCTTGGTGTCTTCCTGACCTACCTACCTATTCGGTGCGCTCCAGTAGGTACACCTACTTGTTTATCCAAAAACTCGTGGTCAGGCCTTCGTGATCGCTGTCTTCCGGAAGACAGGTGTCTTCCGCCGTCTTCCCATCTTCCGCCGTCTTCCTATCTCCTGAAGACGCAACTGAGAAGACGGTCTTCCGAAGACAGTCGTCTTCTGAAGAAGTCAACTTCTTATTACAAACAACTCTTAAGATCATCTTCCTGTTAAGGAAGACGTAACCTTAAGTAACAACGCTTCTTCAGTTATATAAACAAGTCTTTAATCTCAAAAATTTCAAAAATTCGTGAATACTGTAATTTGTGGGCACCACAAAAGAGTTGGGTGAGCTAGAAGGGGATGAATGGATTTCTGGTGTTTATGAAGAGGATGGGTTGGAAGATCCTTTGCGAGAGATCATGTCAATTGGATGGGAGGATATGGATAAGGTCGTGCAGATTCATTCAAGGGAGGTTTATTCGGTGATAGAATCATTCCGTGCACCGGAGGTTCAAGTTGAGACAAGATACAAGACAGTGGATAAGAAGATAAAGCCAGTTGCTGGTCATTTGCCAGAAGACACTAACCAATAGATGGATCGAGCTTCAAAGGAGAAGAGTTTGAGAGATCCTGCAATGATAGGACACAAGTTCAGAGAGAAGACCTTTGAAGAACTGAAGATTGGATCTGATGGGTCTCTTCTACCAGAAGAGAGGATGTGCTTCAAAGAGATGCTTTCACGACATGGAGAAGTATTTGCTTTTGAGCCACATGAGATTGGGTGTGTAGACCCGTACGTTGTTACCCCGATGGTTATCTTCACGGTACTGCATGTACCATGGAACATGAGACCAATTCCAGTACCGTGGGCTCACTTTAAACTAGTGGAGTTGTTGAAGGAGAAGATGCGGATGAACATATTGGAGCTGTCGTTTGCACCGTATTCGAGCAGATGATTTACGGTACCTAAGAAGAATGGGTCGCTACGATTCATCCAAGACATGCAGTCGGTGAACGCAGTAACAATCAGAAATGCAGAGGTGGGACCGATTGTGGATGAGTTTGCTGAAGCGTTTGCAAGAAGAGAAATTTACTCAATGGGAGATTTTTACTCAGGGTATGATCAGTTTCAACTAGCGGAGGAGAGCAGAAGCTTCACGACAATGAGGACACCTTTGGGGTTGGTTAGGATGTGTACTTTACCACAAGGAGCTACCAACTCGGTAGCACACATGATGAATGGGATGAATCGAGTTCTAAAGGACTTCATCCCTGAAAAGACAATGCCGTTCTTGGATGACATCTCCATCAAAGGATGTGTGGAAGATGAGAAGGATGAAGCATTAGATCAGAGAGGGTGTCGGCGATTCATCACCGATCACATCGCAGACTGTGAGAAGATCTTATCTCGACTTGAGGAAGTTCATCTTACGTTCTTAGGTGCGAAGTCTACATTTGGGATTAGAGAGGTTTTGATCGTTGGTCATTTGTGTGGATCGTTTGGTCGGAAGCCAGATCCGGACAAGGTGGACATAATTGGGAGGATGAAAGAGGTTTGCAACTCGTTGACAGAAGTAAGAAGATTTTTGGGTGCTTGTGTATTCTATCACATTTGGATTCCTCATTATGCGCATGTGGCGGATCCGTTGTATGGATTGTTGTGTAAGGACCATAAGTTCAGATGGGAGGAAGAGCATACTGATGCCGTACGGAAGCTGAAGTCTTTACTATCATCTTCTCCAGTTCTGGGAAGGATTGATTACAAGGATGCTAGATCGGTGGTTCTTACTGTGGATACAAGTCCAGTTGCAATTGGATGGGCAATCGGACATGATGATGAGGATGGAGACAGGTTTGCGGTTAGGTTCGGAGCGAAGGTGTTAAGTCCTCGACAACGTTGTAGAGTTGAGAGTTTTCCTCGGGAAGGGCGGAACCTTCTGGCTGTGATATGAGCTTGAAGGCTGTGTTCAATCTACTTAGGGAAGCACTAGACTCTTGGCTGTGGCTGGTTTGCTCAAAGGATAGGCTTCAGGTTACAAGGTGATACTGAAAAACGCTCATACAAGTCTCTTGGCTCTTCTGATATGTTCAGGAAGCAAAGTTCAAGCTTAACTAGCAACGATAAGATCTGACGGTAAACTTTGGCACTCAGGATTGAGAAATATGTGAAGGTTTAGACTTCAGAACTTCTCCTACATGTCAATGAGGTTCTACTAGATACACATACGAAGTTTCAGCTTGAGATCAATTCAGAGCACCAAGATATGAGTAGAAACTTTCTGAACAGAGAAATTATGACAATTTCCGGTACCCAGCCAGCTATTCCGACCTATAACAGGAGTTTGGCTTGACCAATTTCGAAGTTTCTTACAGGATTTGCAGTACACAGCTTGCTGAACACTCTTGTGAAGTTGGACCTCCTGATTGTACACAGAACTCCAGATTTTGTTCTCTGAAGTTGCTGCTCTAGATTGCGAGCTTTACAGACCCCCTCTGCTTCAGCGGCCGCCCTGAATTACTCAGTAACTCAAATCACTTGAAACTTTTTTGACAATCGTAGCCCGGCTGACAATGAACGCAACCACGAAGGTTTGAAGCTATTTCCTCAATTCTGCTGCAATTGACACTCAAAACCCCAAAATCAACAAAAGTGATGTAGTTTTGGCACAATCCGAACTTCAATTGAGCATAACTCCTTGTTTATTGATCCAAATCGATCAAGAATTTCACTAACAGTGCTTGGCTCGACGAGCTCTATCTCCCTGTGCTCTCAGATTTTGCAGTACCCTCACTAATTGCTAGAAATCCTCTTTAGAGCTCTGTTTCTAAGTTTAGAGTTTCACAAAAGACAAAAATAAACCAATGAGAGTTCATAGCTCCATTTGGTTGTCCTTTTGTGCCCTAAACCATGTAACAACTTAAATACACTCATAGGCTACCACGTCAAGCCCCCTAGAGTGCCAGCGTAAAACTTAAACTACCTAAAACGACACGCAGTCTTGAAAGTAACTTTAAATCAGCTAAAAGCGTGCAAGGGCAACACGTAAGAACAACCCATGAGATTAAATCCTATCGACATGGTAATCAACCTACTAAGACCCAAAATATATAACATCCTCAAGTGTCGACATCTCTGAGGTCCTAACTCTACTCAGAGAGACTAACGCTTGATAGAGAGGTGAATTATTTACAATGTAAAATGATTCACATCACGACATCCACCCCCTCCAAACCTGCACATCCTCCGGCATGTGCCAACCTGTTCAGTCTTCTGCTTGTTCTTCTTCATCGTCACTCTCCTCCATCTCAGTCACTTCAGTAGCCGAGTCGTCTTCGTCTCCTGACGTCCTCTGCTCAGACTCCAGAAATTTGAACAAATCTACTGATCCTCCACGTTGTTTGAACAACTTCACTCGCTTGCCGGCCATAGATAGTTTCAAAGGAGTACCATCTAGCTCTCGTAAACTATAAGTGGCATTCTCATACACATCTAGCACAACATAAGGCACGAACCATCTTCGAGAGAACTTACGAAGTGTAGAATGCTGATTCTCCAACGTGCTATCATATACCAGAATCCAATCACCAACATGTATTGGCTTCGGTCGTAATCGGTGAGTCTTGTCAAAATGTTCCTTGTTTCTAACTCGAGCCATCTTCAGCCTCTCCTGCGCATCAGCAAGATCCTCCTCCCTTCGCTCAACTGCCTAATACGTAAAGCAAAGAGTGAAGCATGATCTATACCATCTTCCCACGGTAGCGTAGCCCATGTAGGAAAGTACTCCTCAGCAGGCATGATCGGTTTCTGCCCCAGCATAAGCTCAACTGGCATATAGCCAGTCGTAGTACAGTGTGCAGTTCTATCAGCCCACAAAGCAAATGGAAGTAGTCTCGGCCATTCTCTAGGCCTACCATCACATACTTTCACTAAAGCATGAACAATAGAAGGGTGTCCTCGTTCACTCTTACCGATACTTTCTGGATTCATGGCAGTAGTAAGCTGAAGTTTTACTCCATAACGAGCAAAGAACTCTTTCACTTATGCGTCTCTCAGCTCGCCCCTATCTGCCCGTAATCTCCCAGCAGATCCATAACGACAGATGATATCTTCAAGCACGAACCTGCAGATGTTCTCTGTAGTCTTCGTTCGTAATGCTCGTCCCTTTACATAGTTGGAGAGATCCTCTCGAGACAACACCAAGTAACGCATCCCCCATAACCCCGGTGGCATCATCACAAGATCAAGAACTCACTGAAAATGGATACTAGGTGGATAGGTAGGTACAAACCCATCTCTATAACGGACCTTAGAGTAGAACTGGCAGTGCAGACACGACCCAACAAAGTCCACCACGTCTTGATACAAACCCTTCCACCAGTAACGCTCCTTCATCTTCGTGTAAGTGGTCCAAACTCCACGGTGTCCAGCCCACAACGTGTCATGAACTCCTTAAGCAGATTCAGCTTCGTCGGTTGATCATCCACCACTCTAGCAAGCATCCCATCTCTTCTCTTCGGACGTTTCCATAGATAACCCTCACGTAGAAGATAACTGTACGCCTTCCGTCTGATCTCCTTGAACTCTGCATCGCTCCATCCTTCTCTTCTGCATAATGAACTCAGATAGAATCCAATATCGCGGAACCTTTCCGATTAGAACTCCTCGTTGAACGGTAGTGGTTCCAAGTCTGAAGTCTACTGACCAACTTGGCACCATACGTCTCTCTTCTCTTCACTCCCCACCTTTGCAAACATCTCATCCTCATCTGTATAACGAGCCCTAGACAACATATCTGCAACTGGATTGTCCTTCCCTGCTATATGCTTTAGCTCAGGGTTCAGACTCCGGACATAAGCAATCCATCGCAGCATTGCTATGTCTGGTGTATTGCAGTTTGCAATCATACCCAACAAAGGCAAACAATCTGTTTCTAATATCACACGGGCTCCTATCAAGAACTCTCGATCTACCTTCATAGCAGTAACAGCTCCTCACAACTCACGCTTCACTTGAGGATAGTTACGCTGTCTATCTGTTAAGATCCGAGCTCCAAACCTTGAAACAAACCGCACACCTTCTACGTCTTCTTGGCCAACTGCCCATCCAATCGTCTTTGGACTCGTATCAACGGTCAGTACCACAGGTCTCCCGCTCTCGTAGCTAAGCCTCCTTAGTATAGGTGGAGACTTCATAATCTCCTTCAGCTGCTCCATCGTCTCGTGATGTTCTTGCCACCAAGTAAACCTCATTCTCTTTCTCAGAAGCGCATACAGAGGCTCGGCAATATGTGCATAATGAGGAATACTCACACGAAAGAACACACAAGCTCTTAAGAACCGTCGAACCTCACTGATGTTAGTGCAGTCAGCTATCCTTGCTATAGCATCTACCTTCTTTGAGTTCGGATTTCTTCCAAAAGTACCACACAGATGACCCACCATCATAATCTCTGACATTCCAAAGCGAGATTTGATACCTGATAGAGTTAGGTGTACCTCCTCCAAACGCATCAGAATCTTTTCTACATCTGGAATGTGGTCTGCAACAAACTTTCTGCATCCATCAGAAGTCACAGCTTCGTCCTTGTCTTCCACCGGACAATCTTTCATGGGAATATCATCCAAAAACGAGATAGTGACCTCAGGTACAAACTCTCGTAACACCTTATGTATCGCATTCTGCATATGGGCTACTGAGTTTGTCGCACCTTGAGGAAGAGAACACATCCGCATCAACCCCAAAGGTGTACGTATGGTAGTTAAGTCTCTACTCTCCAAAGCAAGCTGAAACTGATCATAACCTGAAAACAGATCTCCAATAGAATAGATTGACCTTCCAGCAAACGCCTCAACTACTTCATCAACCACAGGTCCTGTCCCGATGTTTCGAATCGTGATGTTGTTGGCAGGCTGTAAGTCTTGGATGAAGCGCAGAGCTCCTGTCTTCTTAGGTACTGTGAACCATCGGCTGGAGTACGGAGCCATAGATGGTTCAAGAATACCCATCCGCATCCTCTCTTTCAGTAACTCAATCACCTTCGGTAGCAAGGCACAAGAGATTGGAATCAACTTCAAGTCCCAAGGTACGTGAGGAACAGTGAAGATAACCATCAGAGCTATCACACTAGGATCCACACAACCAATCTCCTCAGCCGAGAAAGAAAATGCCTTACCACGGCTAACTATCATCTGTTCAAAAGCTCGTTTCTCCTCTTCAGTCAAGAAGCCACCCCCTCCTATCTGGAGCTGCTCGAGTGTCTGTTGAATAATTGTGCCCTACTTGTGTAGGATCTCTAAGCACAAGTTCAGCAGCTGCTAACTCCATCTGCTGCTGAGAATCAACATGTAATTGAGTCGCCACAGGCTTCACCTTCCTCGCTACAGCTTTATACTTGGCATGTACTTCCGCTTCCTGCTGAGAGTCACACCAACAGATTGCATCCTTCCATCCATTCTCCAGTCTCGGATGAGGAAGATATTGCAAGTACGAGATAATCTCCTCATAGACTTCACGAGAATGGATGGGATCACCACCCTACCTCCCGTCTGTTCCATCAACCTCTCTACATCATCCAGCCAACGAACAAAAGACTCTACACCTACAAACTCCTCATAAATACCAAAAATCATCTCATCTTCTTTCAGAACTCCTGTACAACGTAGATTTGCTGCACACCTCTCCATCTGCCTTCTACTCTTCTCAGTCAAATCTTCTATCCGCGTGAACTCACTCCAATCATCAAAACTGAAAGTCATCAAACCAGATTTCCAACTATGTACAGTACAACTACTTTCTAAATCTTGAGCAGCCTTTCCATCAGCCTCTTGTGTCCCTCGGGCTGCTCAAGCGGGATCATAGTAGCAGTAGATCCATCACTCTCGTTATCTCGTCTTACGAGAGTGATTTCTGAAAACTCTTACCCCTACAGATAGGAGAATCCCTCAAGGTCTGCCGGTTTCGTTCGTGGTTCGTACGAACGGTCAGAAACTGCACAGAACGTCTATCATCTGGACTACGGATCCTAGCATAGTGAGATCCGTCATCCATCACCTTGGTCTCCATTCGAACAGCAGCAGCTGTAGTTTGCAGTTTGCAGTTTGCAGCACGTAACATCCAACCATGGTTCAGCTCGATAGACCACTGACCTCTCTCGTACACCTCCCGTGACATGATGTTGATCTCAGATCCGTGATCAACCAACGTAGCAACAGGTTCAAGTTCCAAGACAAACTCGTGCAGCAGTCGTAGCACGAGCCCAATGTCTTTTTCTGAAGTCACTATCACTAGCTGGACTCTCCTCACCAGCTTCCTCATCGTCGAACTCAATAGTGTTTGTACCAGCAACTAACGCTTCTTGCTGATAGCTCTGGCCATCAACTTCCTGAAAATGCACCTTTCCAAACTCTGCATCGTTCACAGAAGCTCCTACCACATCTATCATTTGGCTTTTTACTTGTTCAGACTTCACCTGTCTCTTGCGATGTCGATGATCAGTTCGTGAAACTCCCTCTTTGCAATACCAAGAACTTCCCAGAGAGAAAACTTGATTCGTACATCCAGTATCCTCTGCTCCAAGATGCTCTTCAGATCAGTAGAAGTTTCAATATCAGCTGCCAACTTGTAGACCAGTCCCTAACTTCAGGGTAGAGAGTCTTCTCACGATGTCTGCCTCACTCAACTCCTCTTTGTCAAGATCTTTCTCCACTGCTGGTCGAGGCAACAAGTCAATAGCACTAAGCTGATGTAATGATTCATCTCGATCAAATCCTTCGTCATCAGACGAGGATTCTTGATCGTAAGAATCTCCAATATCTACTTTTGAGACACTCTGATCATCCTTCGTATCAGATTCCCAATAGTCACTAGTGGGTCTATCTGAGTCAGAAGTCACAACTCCAACACCCGAGAGAGGTACTATCACTCTATGATCTCTAGACCCAATCCGTAAGTATCCCTTGTGCCACCTGTCAGTGGTGCGTACAACTCTCAACCAAGGTCTACCTAGGAGCAAATCACAACTAGAGTTCTTTAACACTTGAAAGGACATCAATGTTTGAACTCCCATCACAGACACAACCACCTTCTCTAACACACCAAGAGGTCTTACCCGTTGCTTGTTAGCCATTCCCACGATAATGTTAGCCGGGCGAGTTGGTTCCATCCCCAACTTCTTCATCAACCTCTCTAATATGGCATTTACAGCCGACCCTCCATCCACCAACACGTCAGAGACATAGTGATCATTCAATTGGACTTCAATCTTTGAAGCCCTAGTGCATACCTCTGAAGCATGCACATCCACGACACCCACTCTCACAGACTTTGATGTCTTGCTCTTGGGTTTCTTCTTCTTGC
Source organism: Asterella californica (assembly GCA_036924285.1). Classification (NCBI taxonomy): domain Eukaryota; kingdom Viridiplantae; phylum Streptophyta; class Marchantiopsida; order Marchantiales; family Aytoniaceae; genus Asterella; species Asterella californica. Next base: position 157,827 of record JAYKYS010000039.1, on the reverse strand, counting down.
TTCTTTTAGAACTCAGTCCTCCTCTGAGTTCCCTTCGTAAACTGAGATTAAGTGCGATCAGTTGCCCAACAGTGATGTTAGCTTTCTGAGCACCCACATCTTCAACCACATCATATCTCGCTTGGGAAGATGAAATGGTGAAATCCACCATCCCCAACTTCCTTCTTGGCTCCCTTGGTGTACTGGAAATATTACTCGAACAAGTACTTCTACTTGATGACTCCTCCATGAAAATCGGTTCATCAGAAAATCGAGTTCTTTTTCTTTCTTGAGCTAAAAGCTCCACCGGTGCATGAGCAGAGTTTGAACACTCTCTTTTCTCGTTGATGAGATCTCGCACTACATCGATAGTAGTCACTCCCTTGTCTCGTCCTTGTGATGGATTTTCTCCACCCACATTCATTCTGACAGCTTCGGCACTTCTTGCTCCGTTGTTAGGATAGTTTCGCTAGAAATGAGAACCTCCACACGTCCAACAAGTGATTCCTCCAAAGTTACCTTGGTTGCCTCCAAAGTTACCTTGATTTCCTCGGTGAAGATTGTTGTCGTAACCTCTTTGACCTCCTCCTCCACCTTTGTTCCTCCATTCTCGTAACTGCACCACATTTATCTTGAGATCCGCAAGAGTATCGGTGATGCTCTTCAGCTCGGCATGAAAATCAGAGGTGGTAGTAGACATCGTTGTAAGGACAAACGGTCTTGGCACCACCGTTAGAGTAGGAGCTGATGTTGAAGCAATCACCAATTGTGATGGTGCAGATGCTATCGTTGTGGTTACACCAAGAGTCGGAGTCGACACCAAAGCGGCATGATGAGATTGGATGATATCCCCCTCATCCAAACTCTCTTCCATATTTGTCGCGATCTTGATGGCCTCCGCTTTGGTTGCTGGCTTCTCGTACCTCACTTGAGTTTGAATTGAAGGTCTCAACCTTCCCACCAAGTTCTTGGTCAACACTGCTCCAATCCCCACCATTGTTTGCTCCACTTTGTCTCCACTCTTCCATAGAACCGTTCGAAACCGTTGCTCCAACTTATCCTTCCTTTCGGCATACTGCCAAACTTTCTCGTCGTCTCGTTGCTTCAAATGAGTAAGCTCCACCATGAGCTTCTCATAACTCTCTTCTGGAAGAAACTCTTTGATGAGTGCGTTACTCAACGTCTCCTATGTATCCTCAATTGCACCAGGTGTCTTGTTCTTCACTCGGTCTTCATACCACATAAGAGCAAAATCTTCTAAAACTCTAGCAACAACAACACCCATTCTTCCTTCCTTCTCACATTGTTTCCGATGCAACCTCTTTTGAAGTCTCGAACAAACGGTTCTACGTCTTCATTGTCCTTCTCATGAAACATTGGTAGCTTCCCCATCTTGTAACTACTCTCTCTACTCTTCTAATCTTCGTGCAATAACTACTCACTAAAAGAGTACGAACATCACCAATTCTATTCGAGAATAATCTACCATAGGTAAAATAAAAAGAAATGGTCGTAACAACACCTCTTGTGCCATTTCTTCTCCCAAGGTAATCATGAGTCTGAGTCGCATCACCGTCTTCTCCGCTATCCGAATGACAATCTCCATCACAACTCAGCCGAGTCTTCCTTTGAAGTCGATAACTTTTCCGTCTCAGCTCTCTGAGTCTCGTCCAACTTCTCGACTACTGACGTAAGTAAGGCGGCCACATCTACGCACTTGTGTCCTCTTGATAGATCACCCACTGCACAACTTGGACAAAGATCCTCTCCTAGAAGATGAATTGGCACTGGTGAAGATGGACCCACTTGAAGACTTAAATCAGTAAACTCTCGTTTTCCTTTGGCTCTCTCTGCTCTGATCCTAGTTGGACAGTTCATTACTTTGTGTCCCAATCCTCTACAGAAATAACACCACAAGTCGGTTTCTACTCTTCTCCTCGGAGATTCTACTTGAGGTTTTGTACTAGGGTTCTCAAACTCGACGATAATCTCTCTCGAACTTTCTCCGACACTTACTATGACATCTAAACCTTGAGGAAGGTTTCTAAGTCTAACTTTCCAATCTTTTGAACTTCCACTCATGTTGCACCTTCTCAACCATTAAGTGGACAAAATATCATAGAGAAAAATAATTCTACATCACTTTCTTAACTCTTTCGAGCTTTATATTGAAAATCGTGTATTATACATGCTATACATGAAATAAAATCCAATCTAAAACTAACTATCGAAGATATGATCCTCATCATCATCGTTTGTAGTAATCACAACAGACATCTTGAACTCACTCTTGTAAGGATCCAACTCTACTTCACCAGGAGCATTCGTGGCCTCCACAGTGAATGATGCTTTCAACTCGCTTTCTTCAAATCTGTGCCAATGGTCGCGGAAGCTTCTTGGTATAAGATAAAGAGGGCACCCCAAGTGCTATAGATGCGTGTTCGTAACTCATCTATACTTAACTTGGGCTTCTCCGTCTCCATTCGAACTCCTAAACGTCTCTTCTTCCACCTCGACACTAGAACTGGATTCCCCATGAAGTATCTTCAAGACCTCCTTGTATGCCGAAACGTATATCTTTTAGTTGGTAAGAGATGTCTCCAAGATTTTTGTGATCTCTAGTAGCTCAACCTCCAAGCTCCTAACTCATGAAGTTTCAACAGAAATTTCTCTAATCAGAAGAGATGGTGATGACTGGACAACATTCCAGAGAACTGAAATTTGTATATTTTCACTTCTCTCATGGTTGTCAACCCCCTCCACTTTGAAAAATTCTTTCTCCCTCTTCAGACCTCATCTTCTCATGATTTTTGTTTCCTCTGATAGCTTATCAGGCAAGCAGAAATACTAGAAATTTTCATAGGAAAATAAAATTCACAGAAAATCTGACAATGACTGTAAAAATTTTCCAGAGAGTAGAATTCCTCAACTCTCGTGAATAAACCCCTTCAACTTTGAAAGTTTATTGCTCCCTCTCTAGACCATCTTTTCCTATGATTTCTTTTGTCCTAGTAGGTTATCAGCCAATCTAAAACACTGGAAAGTTTCTTAGGAAAATAAAATTCATAGAAATTCTGACAACGACTGTACAAATCTTCCAGAGAGAAGAATTTCTAAACTCACAACTTTTTCTCCTCTAATAACTTTTCTCTCCTTCTTTCTCTACAACTCTTGTTGCACTCTCTTTCAACTCTCCCCAAACCCTTTCTAAGTGAACAAGATGTAAAGAATGACTTCGAACGCGTCATATATCACTACGGGATACACGAAAGGTTCTAGCGTTGCTAACATCGCGTTAGCTCTCTCTCCTCTCAACGTTCTCTCCATGTGCTCACTCATAATCTCCTTTAGTCGAATATAGAATTGAACTCTAAACATCTTTCAACGATCCCTTCAAGTGAGGTCTGGCAACGAAACCAAAAATGTAAACCCTCCACGGTCCTATCGATCAACTATCCCCTAATCTCTCAACCTCCACGATAGTTATCGATGAATCTGCAACTTGTCGGATCTGTCTCTCACTCTGGGGTCACCTCTGATGGCTTTGACGGAAGCACACCATGAACTTGAAGGGAAAGATGCTATGTTCAATCATTCACACACCCCTAAACTCATCAACTAAAATCCTCCATAAACTCATCAACTAAAATCTTCCATTCTAACGACGTCTCTCAAGTTCTCACATGCTAAAATATCCCACACTCTCTATATTACTCAAGTTGTCATTACGACAATGTGAAAACAAGGATGAGGAGCTCTTCTCTACTCTTCTATTTATACATTCTAGGTTTTTACTTTGGTACTCTTCGGTAGCTCAGTCGTAATTATTTTTATCGGGTTTTACTAAGATATTACTTAAGATAAAAGCATTAATCACATGGACTTTTTATCTTTTCACATGGGCTTATTCCTTCAAAGTCAACAACTTCTAGAAGGATTCTGAAATATTCTCAAGGAATCTCGAATTTCCACCCCTCTCTACACTAGGACTCACTAAAAAGGAGACATGTGGAATCTCTTCTTGTTTTTAATGCCCACAAAGTCCACAACTTTAATCCAACCATTAATATCAAGTCAAAAAGAAGATAAATGATACTTTCCACCTCCTTTCTATCTTTTAGACAAGATGACAAGATAGTAGTGCTCACTTTTTAAGAAATATCTGAATTCTGTCAAAAGTACAGCTAAGTTTAACCATAACTAACTTTTAGCTAGTCATGACTAACTTGATATCTCTTTAAAGTACTTGGGCAGCAAATAAACATTCTCAACACTTAGTTATAACTAAATACCTTACTAATAGACAAACTTCCTATGTGTAACATAGGTCGTTACAGGCCGCCCTGAATTACTCAGTCACTCAAATCACATGAAACTTTTTGGGCAGTCCTGCTGGCAGTGAACACAACCACGAAGTTTTGAAGCGATTTCCTCAATTCTGCTGCAACTGACACTGAAAACCCTAAATCCAACAAAAATGAAGCAGTTTCAACTCAATCTCAACTTCAAATTGGCATAACTCTCTCTTTATTGCTCCAAATCGATCAAAAATTTGACTGAATCGACTAGCACGATGAGCTCTACTCTCATGTGCTCTCAGAATTCACAGTGCCCTTATCAAATGCTCTGTAGTGACGAAGGATTTCTCCTTTTGCCCATTTAGTATACAAGATATCGTTCCCACAGAGGATTTGCACAAGTAACGCTGCTCTAAGTTCTAAGATCTGTTCAAACACACAAACACACGGGTTTTGTCTAGAAATCCCGTCTTCTCACAAAACCACACAAAACAACACGTCTTCCAGACACGCCAAATGGTGCTCTGGATCCAAACAAACAACTACCAATTACAATATCATACGACTATTCACAGGGAAGCTCGGGAAGACGATCTTCCTGCTTCCAGGTTGCTTCTTCCAGTCTTCTCGATACCGTCTTCCCGAAGCGATTCTCGTCTTCTGGGGGTTTAGCTCGTCTTCTCACACCTCCAGAAGGCTGTCCGGCTTCGCAGAAGTCGACTAGTAACAGTCGTTACACCTTATTCTCACACTCACATTCCAACGGGTTAGATCAATCACAGGGTGTATGCCCCCTGTAGCCTTCCCAGGCTTCTGCCTACGGAAGTTGTCTTCCTGCAGCACTACAACGACATTCACCTTCACGGAAGCTCAATAGAAGTATCGGAAGCTCACTAGAAGAAGATAAGAAGATGGAGAAGATGAGGGAAGATGGGAAGTAGAAGAAATCCAAACAAGAGAAAACAGGATGAAAAAGGGCAATTAATATTCCGACAGGCTTCTAGTCCGGATCCTGACTAACAAGCCATCCCTGCTTGTAATAGTTTGGGGAGGAAGACAACAAACGTGAGTACTGTAGCACCGTCTTCTACTCGAGGATGTCGTCTTCTGTTGCGGGAAGAAGGCTTCTTTCTTCTTCACTTCGCTGCTCTGACTGCTCTGTCTTCTGGGATCACTTACCCAGAAGACCGTTCGTACGTAGATCCCAAGTGCTCTACTGAACGAGTCAAGCTACACTCCACAACTGTTGACATTCACCGCCACTCAAGAAGAACACTTCCCATGCACAATTGGGAGCGAATTCAATACATTCCACCACCAGAAGACATGGACAAAGCCTCTGCACTCAAATCAACAATCTTTTCCCCGAGAAGAAGTCACAATGGCATTGGGAAGCTCACTCCCTCTACTTCCTGCGTCTACTCCTCGACACACCAGTCTAATCAGCAGGTCTGCACGAGGATGCCGTTCCCTGTTCCTAGACTGTCCCTGCTCTAATGTGTCTCTCCTGCCTGCCTGTAGAATCGGTGTGTATGTTCAGTTACTGCCGAATTCTACAGACCTGGCAGAGCTCTCAGAGAGCTTTTCTCCTACCATGCTATCCTATTTAACCATCTGCCTTGGGAGGCGACCACCAGGGAGAGAGAGAGAGGCGCTGACAAGAGGTTGTCACCTCACATGCATGCGGTCCCTCTTCCCAATTAGCCCTCCACTGTATTACTCCTACGCTACCTATGCTGCCACATGGGGTCCTAACTATTTTTACATGGAAAACTGCCACCCTTAAGATAGCATGTCCAATCCTACTAAATCTGGAAGTGTCGATTAAGTTTGCTAACTACTCTGATTGCTCGGTGGCAATCTCCACATGATCTGCTCCTACCGGAGCTACTACCTCGACTTCTGATGGGCTGGGAAGCCCTGCACTTACCTCGGGTACCACTGAGGTAGCTTCCCTCTCCTCGCTCTTCGCTGACCCTGCTATTTCTGCGGCTGCGTCTTCCTCGGCTTCGACTTCGGAAGATGGAATGGTCTTCTGGGAATCGAGTCGAACGGTGCGTCTTCGGTCTTCTGAGGCACAGATGCAGTACTAGTGACCATGGCGATCTCATAGGGGTCCGGGGAAGTCGCTTCCTCCACTCGGAATACCTGGGAAGACGGCTCGTCTTCCTGTCTTCCAGAAGACATCATGTCTTCCGGGGCGTCTTCTGGAGTCTTCTCGTCTTCCAACGTTGTCACCACCAAGTGTACAGCGAGATCGAACTCCTCCTTCTCCATTCCGGATCCAGTCGAGGGTGCTGGGGCTTGGGAAGATGCGGTTGCAGGTGTCGGAAGTGAGGAAGACCATAAAGTGTCTTCACTCCTTCTATCTGTCTATCCAGGTACCTGAACATGCTATCTCTGCATTCCACCAACCTCGTCTTGGACTCGCTGTCCCATTCCCTAGCTAAGGTAAGTAACTTCTTACCCGCGGTGAAGTTGAACTTCTTCCGAAGCGCTTCTACCGACTGAGCTAGCATCTTTTGCGCACGGGCCTCCGCTGCTTCCCTCTGCGTCTTCTCTGTTGCAGCTCGCGCTTCTGCGGCTTCTCGCTGTATCTTCCAAGTGGTCTGCTCTTCTGCGAGGGTAGTGATCTTCTCCCGTACTCGGAGAACTTCCTGATCACGCTGCTGTACTCGCGTCTGCAACTCCTGGTTGCTCTTCCGAAGTTGCATCGACTCCTTGGCAGAAGCGGCTGCTTCCGCCTTGTACCTGGCTGCAAGCTTCTCCGTGGTGCGGAGACTAGCTTCCAGAGACTCTGTCTTCTGCTGGCTGTCTTCCTGTCGCAGCAAGGTGCGCAGGCCGAATCCAGGCTGTAAAGGCTTCTCCTGTGCCCTCGCTCTTCTTTCCAGCAACTCCATAGCGGGCTGGATCTCCTTCTGGAAGTAGGCACTGAACTCCTCCAGTCGTCTTCTTGCAGAAGACAAGTTCATCCCCACCACTCGCTCGATGGTATCGACTTCGTCTTCCAGAGGCAAGGGAGCCTCTTCCACCACTACGGCCTTCATCTTCTGCGCACGAGAAGAAGCTACTCTTCTCATCTTCCGGGGTGGAAGACTCCTCGTGGTAGGAGCGGCTCTCCTCTTTGCGCTTCCTCGCATCGCAGTAGGAGTGCCCATCCATCCTTCGTCTTCTGGAGTCTTCGGAAGACTCCCAGGTGTTACAGAAGCTGTCTTCTGCTTCGATCGGGTACTCAGCAAGTCTTCCTCCGAGTCCGACTCCGATCCTGAATGGATGAGGGAGATGGGTGTCCTCGGTACACTTCTGTGACCCATCTTCCTCACTGGCGTGGCGTCTTCCGACCCACTAGACTCGTCTTCCCTCACCAAAAGCGTCTTCTGGTGAGAGCCGGGTCTCAGCTGTGGTATCAGAGTGGGAGGGGGCGTTGCTGCTGCCTCTCGGTCATCGTCTTCCGAGGTCTCCTCCTTCACCTCCTGTCGCTCCGTTGGCCCATACACTGCCAGCTGATCTTCCCTAAGATCCCCCATGGCTACATACAAGTAGCAGAAGAAGGGCGTCAGATGTCCTCCCGCCGGGGTACCCAAGTATGCTAGCTCCGTCTGTACATAGTTGTGGATGTACGCGCCCCAGTAGATTGGCACTCTGTCATCCCACACTGATTCCAAGAACTCCACGTCCTGATCTCCTAAGTACCTCGTCTTCTGCGCTTTTCCCTTGGGGAAAAGATGCAGAAACAACTTCGCCAGAAGTCGCTTCTTCGGCTCCCGGTAAGATTCTATCTTCCAACCGTTCCTCCCCTGCCTGTCTTCCACGAAAAGGCAGGTGGTACTCCCAAGCACATGCCATGAACTCACAATCCTAGGCAAGATCTTCTTCTCGTACCAATATCCTCGGTTCTCGGGTCTCAGGCCTGTGAAACGCCTTACGCCACCAGTCTTCTGTCCAGGAAGATGGTCTTCCCCGAGCAACTCCTGCCTTCGCAGGTACACGGTTACGCGGTGGTAACGCGGCCCATACCTCCTCCAGAAGCCCTTGATCTGCGAGGTTCCAGTTCTACAAGAAGAAGTCGAGACCCAACTCCTTGAGGAAAGGAGTGGCCTCGGCCAATTCTGTCGCTGGTAACACCAAGCCTCACGGATGCATCGACATACCTGGAAGATCTGCTGCACTAAACCACAAGCACCTACTATGAGCTGAAGGCTCAGTTCTTCCCGAGTGCCCACAGTCTAGCTTCCACTCTCAGAAGACGAAACTAGTCTTCCAGAAGACAGCTACTCCGTCTTCCGGGATTCTAACAGTGCTTCCTAGATAGCTCTCGTCTTCCGAGCTATATCTAAACAATCCTATCTAAGCAAGGCCTCGCATGGATTACCAAGAAGACAACCCACCTTGCATTACATCCTACTTCTTATCAGAAGATACAAGATATGCGAGAAGTAGAGTATGAGAAAGGTTCAGAAGATGATTGCGGGCTCCTGCGGTGACAGTGGCCTCTGGGAAGACACTTGGGACAGCTTCCGATTCAATGTCTTTCTCGGAAGACTTCCCGAAGTCAGACTTCCCTTCACTGGTCTCACCTGTCTTCGTCTTCCTACGTGCAGTCTATCCTCACAACAGACTCAAAACATGTGCACTCTGTTCTTCTGACTTCTCACCTCTCATACGCACTCAGAAGAAGTTTGCTGCATGATGAGAAGACATGACCCTCGACCATTCTCTCCGGATTCTGCCAGCAATACTTCTCACAACTCTCTTCTAAGTTCGGGAAGAAGAAGGAACGGCTGCTATGGGTCGGACAGAAGAGACCCGAAATGGACCCTCACGTCTTCTCGCTCATTTTGCCAGTCTTTCAGTCTTCTAGTCTCTCTAGGAAGATGTGGAGTTGAGAAGCTTGGAAGACCGGGAGGCACAGGCCTAGTTCCCGAGTTCCAACTTCTCGAAATAACACAACAACTCACCACACCACTCAGGCTTCGTATCAAGTCTCTCTAAACACAAAAGCAAAGCAAATCCACTCTTGATACGAATTGTGTTCAGTCGACTTCCGAAGACAGTCTTCCGAAGACAGTCAAGTTCAAGAAGCGTCTTCCGAGGATGTTCTCATCTTCCGAATCGTCTTCTATTTCAAGTTTCGGGGGTAGAGAGGTAGTAGGGTAGAGAAATTGATAGTTGGGTTCGCCAATTTGAAGACTAGAGGTAGGGAAGCTCGAATTGAGCTCGGGAAGAAGCAAGGAGATATCTTGACAGAAATTGGGCAGCGCTTCCGTGCCCAATGTCTCAATAGGAAAGATGGGGGGTGGGGTAATCGATCAGGCTGCCTGCACACAATCAAGGAAGCGCGGGGAGTACCAGGCAATGGCGAGAAGAAGTGGGAAGGGGAAAGAACAGGGGAAAGAACCTCTACAGTCTTCTTCGGCTCCCGAGTTGCCTTCGACCTCCGCGCGCTTCTGGCTCTTGTCCTAGCTTCCAATGCGACTTCTCTCGAATGCGCCTGCTGTCAATTTCGGTCCACACCTCTCTACTGTCAACTTCTCGGAAGCTCCACAGAACTGCCTTCGCTCTCTCTGCTGTTTGTGCTCCCGCAATCCGATTTCACCCTTCGCCTAGCTACCAACGTACTCTCTACTACCTCGATGTCTTACTCGATTCCTCTCTCAATGCTAGCTCGAAGTTCACTCTCTCAATCGATCTTCTTCAGGCGCACTGTGCTGCGGGAAGTTGGAAGGTGGCTAATGTGCTTCCTCACGCATCTTCCCCGCAGATTAGGGGTTCTCGTCCTTGGTGTCTTCCTGACCTACCTACCTATTCGGTGCGCTCCAGTAGGTACACCTACTTGTTTACCCGAAAACTCGTGGTCAGGCCTTCGTGATCGCTGTCTTCCGGAAGACAGGTGTCTTCCGCCGTCTTCCCATCTTCCGCCGTCTTCCTATCTTCTGAAGACGCAACTGAGAAGACGGTCTTCCGAAGACGGTCGTCTTCTGAAGAAGTCAACTTCTTATTACAAACAGCTCTTAAGATCATCTTCCTGTTAAGGAAGACGTAACCTTAAGTAACAACGCTTCTTCAGTTATATAAACAAGTCTTTAATCTCAAAAATTTCAAAAATTCGTGAATACTGTAATTTGTGGGCACCACATGCTCAAACTCTCCTTTATATCCTTGTTTCTAAATTTGGAGTTTAACTAAAGATAAAAAAGGACCAATGGGAGTTCATAGCTCCACTTGACTGTCCAGTTGTGCCCTAATCCACGTGGCAACTTTACTTCACCCATAAGCAACCACCTCAGCCCCCTAAAGTGCCACCAAAGCCTTGAATTACCTAAAATGACACGCTACCCTGAAAGTAAACTTAAACTTGCGAGAAAGCATGCATGGACGACATGTAGGTACAACTCATGAGCTTAACTCTATCAAAATGATAATCAACCTGCTAAGGCTCAAATATATATAACATCCTCCAGAACTGACTTCTCTGAGGTCTTAACTTCACTCAGAGAGACTAACTCTTGACGGAGAGGTGAATTATTCACTATGTGAAATGATTAACATCACGACAACGTACAGAGACTGACCAAGGGGCAGCTTAGGGGCTAGCTTGAATCTACGATCTGTCAGTGGACGATTTGGAGATTTGGGAAGTCCAATACACGCGCACAAGATGTCATTGGGTTCAAGTGTAGTGTCGCAAGATTACTCCTTTTGCTCATTTAGTATACAAGATATTGTTCCCACAGAGGATTTGCACAAGTAACACTGTTCTAAGTTCTAAGATCTGTTCAAATACACAAACACACGGATTTTGTCTAGAAATCCAGTCTTCTCATAAAACCACACGGCTTCCAGATCCTTCAGAAGGTGCTCTGGACCTAAACAAAAAACTATTAAAAATATCACCCAACTATCTACATAGAAGCTTGGGAAGACGCTTCCTGCTTCCAGGTCACTTCTTCCGGTCTTCTCAATACTATCTTTCCGAAGTAATTCTCGGCTTCTGGAGATTCAACTCGACTTCTCACACCTCCAGAAGACTATTCCTGCTTCGTAGAAGTCGACTAGCCACAGCGGTTACACCTTACTCTCCCATATTCCAACGGGTTAGATTAACCACAGGGTGTATGCCCCCTGTAGCCTTCCCAAGCTTCTGTTTATGAAAACGGTCTTCCTGTAGCACTACAACGACATTCACCTTCACGGAAGCTCAATAGAAGTCTCGGAAGCTCACTAGAAGAAGGTAGAAAGATGAGGAAGATAAGGGAAGATGGGGAAGAAGAGAAAATCCAAACGAGATCAAAACAAGATGAAAATGAGAAATTAAGACTCCGACAGGCTTCTAGTCCTGATCTTGACTAACAAGCCATCCCTGCTTGTAATAGTTTGGGGAGGAAGACAACAAACGTGCGTACAGTTACATAGTCTTTTACTTGAGGATGTCGCCTTCTGCTGTGAGAAGAAGGCTTCTTTCTTCTTCTCTCGCTGCCCTGACTACTCTGTCGTCTGGGATCCCTTATCCATAAGACCGTCCGTACATGGATTCGAAGTGCTCCACTGGACGAGTCAAGCTGCGAATCTGCACAATTGCGGACAGTCACCGCCACTCAAGAAGAATGCTTCTCATGCACAATCGGGAGTGAATTCAAGGAACCCCACAGCCCAGAAGACACGGATCAAGCTTCTGCACTCAAATCAGCAATCCATTCCCCGAGAAGAAGTCGCATTGGTGTTCGAAAGCTCACTCTCGCTACTTTCTGCTCCTACTCCTCAACACATCAGTAACCAGCAGGTCTACACGAGGATGCCGTTCTCTGCTCCTAAACTGCTCACTATCTACACCTACATCTTTAATCCACTCTGTACGCAGCACTGCTAACAAAGGTTGTGACAAGTTTTGTGAGCTTGATGTATCCCGAAGCAATGTGCGTAATGGGTCTCCAGTAGTGTGGGTATGCATCTATGTGTGTGTAATCCTACTCTGTAATCCTACTTATCCATTTGTCTTGAGGCGCAGAGAGAATCTCTTCCAATCCTTGACTACAACCAGGGACAGATGGGCGCTGTCAGAAGGCTGCCACCCCACATGCAAGAGGTTCCCCTTCCTAATTAGCCATCTACCTTGTCTACACCTGCGCTGTCCATCCTGCCACATGGTCACTTAGCTAATATTATCCTGAAACTGTCACCTCCTAAGATAGTATGTTTGGTACCTATTAAGTTTGGACAGTCACTTTTTCTTTTGTGCTTTGCTGCCTACTCTAATTGCTCGGATGCAATCTCCATTTGATCTGCTCCTACCTGAACTCCTAACTCGGCTTTTGATAAGCTGGGAAGCCCTGCAATTAATCCGGGTGTCACTGAGGTGGCTTCCTCCTCAACATTCGTCGCTGGCTATGCTGCTGCTGCTTCGGAAGACGGAAGCGTCTTCTGAGAAGCTGGGTCGACTTGTGCTTCCTCGCTCTTCTAAGACACTAGTTCGACATTGAGAACCATGGTGACCTCATAGGGGTCCGGGGAAGTCGCTTCCTCCACTCGGAATACTTGGGAAGACAGCTCTTCTTTTTGTCTTCTAGAAGACACCTTGTCTTCCGGAGCTTCTTCCGGGTTCTTCTCGGCTTCCAACGCTGTCACTACCAAGTGAACAGCGAGGTCGAGCTCCTCCTTGTTCAAGTCTGATCCGGTCGATGGTCTTGAGGCTTGAGAAGATGCAGTTACTGGTGGCGGAATCAAGGGAAGACCATAGAGTGTCTTCACTCTCTCTATCTGTCGATCCAAGTAACGAAACATGCTCTCCTCGCACTCCACCAACATCGCTTAGGACTCGTCGTCCCACTCCCTAGCTAAGGTAAGAAGCTTCCTACCCACGGTGAAGTTAAACTTCTTCCGAAGCGCTTCCACCGTCTGAGCTAGCATCCCTTGTGCACGAGCTTCTGCGGCATCTTGCTGCGTCTTCTCGACTGCAGTCTGCGCTTCTGCGGCTTCCCGCAGTGTCTTCCATATCGTCTTCTCCTCTGCAAGGGCGGTGATCTTACCCCGTACTCGCAAAACCTCTTGGTCACGCTGCTATAAACGCGCCTGCAACTCCTGGTTGCTAATCTTCAACTGCGCTAACTCCTTGGCAGAAGCGGCTGCCTCCGTCTTGAACTTCGCTGCGAGCTTCTCCGTGATGCAGAGGTCGGCTTTCAGCACTTCTACCTTCTTCTGGCCTTCTTCTTGCCGCGTCAGGGTGCGCAGACTGAATCCAGGCTGTAGTGGGTTCTCCTGGACCATCGCTCTCTTCTCCACCAACTCCATAGTTGGTTGGATTTCTGTGTAGAAGAAGGCACTAAACTCCTCCAGTCTTCTTCCTGCGAAAGACAGACTCTGATTTGCCACCTCTGATTTCCATGCTGAGTTGAAGAGCATCATCGACATTCTTGCGGATCTCAAGATAAATGTGGTGTAGTTACGAGAATGAAGGAACAAAGGTGGAGGAGGAGGTCAAAGAGGTTACGACAACAATCCTAATCGAGGAAATCAAAGTAACTTTGGAGGCAACCAAAGTAACTTTGGAGGAATCACTTGTTGGACGTGTGGAGGTTCTCATTTCCAGCGAAACTGTCTTAACAACGGAGCAAGAGGTGTCGAAGCTGTCAGAATGAATGTGGGTCGAGGAAATCCATCACAACTCGGAGTGACTACTATCGATGTAGTGCTAGATCTCATCTACGAGAAAGGAGAGAGTTCAAACTCTTCTCATACACCGGTGGAGCTTTTAGCTCAAGAAAGAAAAAGAACTCGATTTTCTGATGAACTGGTTTTCATGGAGGAGTCAGCAAGTAGAAGTACTCGTTCGAGTAATGTTTCGAGTACACCAAGGGAGCCAAGAAGAAAGTTGGGGATGGCGGATTTCATCATTTCATCTTCCCAAGCGGGATATGATGTGGTTGAAGATGTGGGTGCTCAGAAAGTCAACATCACTGTTGGACAACTGATCGCACTCAACCCCAGTTTACGAAGAGAACTCAGAGGAGGATTGAGTTCTAAAAGAAGCAAAAAGAAGAAACTCAAGAGCAAGACATCAAAATCGGAGGGAGTTGGTGTGGTGGATGTGCATGCTTCAGAGGTATGCACTAGGGCTTCAAAGATTGAAGTCCGATTGAATGATCACTATGTCCCTGACGTGTTGGTGGATGGAGGGTCAGCTGTAAATGTCATATCAGAGAGGTTGAGGAAGAAGTTGGGGATGGAACCAACTCGCCCAGCTAGCATTGTCTTGGGAACGGCTAACAAGCAACGGGTAAGACCTCTTGGTGTGTTAGAGAAGGTGGTTGTGTCTGTGATGAGAGTTCAAACATTGATGTATTTTCAAGTGTTAAAGGACTCTAGTTATGATTTGCTCTTAGGTAGGTCTTGGTTGAGAGCTGTGCGCACCACTGATAGGGGCACAAGGGATACTTACGGATTGGGCCTAGAGATCATAGAGTGATGGTACCTCTCTCGGGTGTTGGAGTTGTGACTTCTGACTCTAATAGACCCATTAGTGACTACTGGGAATCTGATACGGAGGATGATCAGAGTGTCTCATAAGTAGATACCGGAGATTCTTACGATCAAGAGTCATCATCTGAAGATGAAGGATTTGGTCGAGATGAATCATTACATCAGCTTAGTGCTATTGACTTGTTGCCTCGACCAGCAGTGGAGAAAGACCATGACAAAGAGGAGTTGAGTGAGATAGAGATCATGAGAAGACTCTCTAACCTTAAGTTTGGTATCAATGTCACTCAAGATGAGAAAAGTAGATTCCTAGATATATTCCGGAAATATATCCATGTATTTGCTTTCAGTTACAAGGATTTGAAGGAGGTGACTCTAGAGACTCATAGGATTGAATTAGAGGAGAACGCAAGACCAATCCGACAAAAGTAGAGAAGAGTCAATCCTACAACGGCAATGATGGTCAAGGAGGAGATAGACAAGTTGAAGGAGGCAAGTTTCATCTATGAGGTGGAGAACTCAGAATGGGTTTCGTCCATTGTGATTGTCAAGAAGAAGAATGGTAAGCTGCGAGTGTGCATAGACTATAAGAAGTTGAATGCAGTTACCAAGAAGGATTATTATCCTCTATCATTTATAGATGAGATTCTGGAGGAAGTTGCTGGTCATGAGTGGTACAGCTTTGGTGATGGTTATAGTGGGTACAACTAGATCAAGATAGCACAAGAGTACCAACAGTTGACTACTTTCACTACTCCTTGGGGAACATTTGCATTTCGAGTGATCCCATTCGGATTGTATAATGCTCCGGTCAAGTTTCTGAGGTTCATGAACAAGGTGTTTGAACCATTCATAGAGAAGTTTGTTCGTGATTTCATTGATGATTCCTGTGTGTACGGAAGAAAGGAGGACCACTTTGATCATGTGATCAAAGTTCTGCAGCGGTTGGAGCAAGCTAACCTTTCTCTGAATCCAGAGAAGTGCATCTTTGGCTGTGAAGAAGGTCTGCTGTTAGGACACATCATTTCCAAGAAGAGGATTGCGGTATTTCCTGAGAAAGTGAAGAAGATTGTGGATCTTTCATTTCCGATCAACTTGACAAAGTTGAGACAGTTTCTTGGGATGGTTGGATATTATCGTAAGTTTGTCTTTTCCTTCTCAAACAAAGCAATAGCTTTGACTATGTACATGAAGAAGGGAGTTGATTTTGACTTGATAGTGCATGATCAAAAGGCAAAGAAAGCATTTGAGGAGCTGAAAAAGACATTGGTGACAGCTCCTATACTTGCTAAACCTAAGTGGAGTAAAGCATTTATTTTGTATACGGATAGCTATCGGATGTACATTAAGTCAGTTAGATGGAGATGGGCATGATCATCCTATAGCTTATGCTAGTAGGCAGATGATGCCAGCGGAGAAGAATTACTCCGTGATTGAACGAGAAGGATTAGCGATGATCTTTGGATTGAAGAAATTTTGACACTACTTGCTAGGAGGGAAATTTTCCATAGTCACAGATCACAAGGCTTTAAAGTATATCTTTAATAAGCCTAATGCCGAAGGTCGTATTGCTCGTTGGAAGATCCTTCTAACCAAATATACGATTACGTGATCGAAGATAGACCAGGGAAAAAGCATGTGAATGCTGATCTTTTGTCAAGGGCTTATGATGATGAGGGAGAAGAACCGTTTGATGATTCAT
The DNA here is from genome assembly GCA_036924285.1 of Asterella californica. NCBI lineage: Eukaryota > Viridiplantae > Streptophyta > Marchantiopsida > Marchantiales > Aytoniaceae > Asterella > Asterella californica. The sequence continues at coordinate 141,378 of JAYKYS010000039.1, read as the reverse complement.
TTCCAGACGAACATCTGATGACCATCACAAGCATTGAGGAGATACCGGACGAGTACAAGGAAATCTGGAGTTTCCTTGCAGATGGTTCTTTTCCAGAAGGTATGCATACCCGAGAATATAACGCGTTGATCAAGAGATGCAAACCTTACACCATGGTGGAGGGAATTCTATTTCATCAAGGAGCAGATGGCTTACTAAGGAGAGCAGTTGTTCAGAAGGAGGCGTTCAAGTTAATGCACGAGTTTCACGACGGTACTGTTTGCAGAGGTAACTTTGCTGATGTTGGTGTTGAGATTACGAAACATACTTGGGATAAGAGGCTACATGTCATCTTATGAGAGTATCGGTTGACAACAAAGACTTCTACTGGGTACTCTCCATTCCGACTGGTTTATGGAGTGGAGTCCAAGTTGCCGATCCAATTCGAATTGGATATTTTTCAAACTATTCAACGAAGGTTGAAGAGGTCAAGGAGAAAAGACGTGGTCAGATCAAGAAGGGAGCAACTCATGGAGCTGGAAGAGACCCGAGCGATAGCAATGATCTGGATGGAACAAGCTCAGGCGTATCAAAAGAAGAGTTACGACAAACGTTTGGGCAAGAGGGAGGTAAAACCTTTTCAAGTCGGAGATTGGGTAATGTTGTATGATGCTATCCGATTCAAGAGGGCTAGGAAGAAGTTTCTTTCTAGATATTTCGGTCCTTTTGTTGTAGATAAGCTGTGGAGCAACTTCACATATGACCTTCAGGAACTGGGAGGAAGGAGATTTGATCGTGTCAACCATGACAACTTGAAGTTGTTTCATAGACGAAAGTTCTCTCTTCACTCCGAGGACGGAGTGAAAATTTAGTCCGGGGGTAAAATGTAACGACCTATGTTACATAGAGGAAGTTTGTCTATTAGTAAGGTATTTAGTCATAACTAAGCGTTGAGAATGTTCATTTGCTACCCAAGTACTTTAAGGAGGTATCAAGTTAGTCATGACTAGCTAAAGTTAGTTATGGTTAAACTTAATTGTATTTTTGGCAGAATTCAGATATTTCCTAAAGAGTGAGCACTACTATCTTGTCATCTTGTCTAAAAGGTAGAAAGGAGGTAGAAAGTATCCCTTATCTCTTTTTTGACTTGATATTAGTGGTTGGATTAAAGTTGTGGACTTTGTGGGCATTAAAAACAAGAAGAGATTCCACATGTCTCCTTTTTAGTGAGTCCTAATGTAGAAGGGGGGTGGAAATTCAAGATTCCTTGAGAATATTCTAGAATCCTTCTAGAAGTTGTTGACTTTGAAGGAATAAGCCCATGTGATTAATGCTTTTATCTTAAGTAATATCTTAGTAAAACCCGGTAAAAATAGTTACGGCTGAGTTACCGGAGGGTACCAAAGTAAAAACCTAGAATGTATAAATAGAGGAGTAGAGAAGAGCTCCTCATCCTTGTTTTCACATCGTCGTAATGACAACTTGAGTAATATAGAGAGTGTGTGATATTTTAGCATGTGAGAACTTGAGAGACGTCGTTAGAATGGAGGATTTTAGTTGATGAGTTTAGGGGTGTGTGAATGATTCAACATAGCATCTTTCCTTTCAAGTTCATGGTGTGCTTCCGTCAAAGCCATCAGAGGTGACTCCTGAGTGAGAGACAGACCTGACAGGTTGCAGATTCATCGATGACTATCGTGGAGGTTGAGAGATTGGGGGGTAGTTGATCGATAGGACCGCAGAGAGTTTACAGGTCATCTATCATTTCCTTCTCATCGTAATACCTAGCCCTTGATAACATATCTGCCACAAGATTGTCTTTTCTTACAATATGTCTAAACACTAGGATCAAGGACTTGATATATGCTATCCACCTCAACATAGCAATATCTGGAGTTGTACAACTAATGATCATTCCCAAGAGAGATAAACAATCTGTCTCCACAACCACTGGTGCTCCTATCAAGTATTCCTTATCACTCTTCATCGCAATAACTACTCCCCATAGCTCTCTCTTGACTTGAGGGTAGTCTCTCTGCCGTGAACTTAATATCTTAGCACCAAAACGCAGCACATATCTATTTCCATCCTGATCATCTTGTCCTATAACCCATCCAATGTCAATAAGACTAGTATCAACAGTAAGGATAACAGATATGCTCAACTCATATGTTATCTTTCGTAGAGTTGGTGGTGAAGACAACAGATCCTTCAACTTCTTCATAGACTCGCTTTGCTCCTCTTACCACTGAAAGCTTTGCCCGTTCCTCAGCAACTTGTACAACGGATCTGCTATATGTGCAAAGTGTGGAATTCATATATGATAAAACACACATGCACCTAGAAATCTTCTCACCTCAGTAACCGATCCACACGTCTCTTTCATTCTCTGAATGGCATCAACCTTGTTTGGACAAGGTTTCCGACCATAAGATCCACTGTCGCGCCCCTCATTCTCAAGATCGGGCGCAGACGCGAACAACAGAACTCTAGCGGACTTGCGCTAGGTTGGGAACGCTGCGAGTAGGACTTAACGGCATGACCGGGAAGTCGGGATCAGATGAACCCTAAGTGGTTCTCTGAACCAAGGTTAGAACCTTGGGTTAGGACATAAGGGCCTACCCCAAGAGGGCCCCAGACGAACGCTGACCTAAGGGGGCGAGTCTAAGAACGGGCTGAAACATGAGTCTCAGACATAGGTCTGAGACGTGGGTCCGAGACGTGAGACCGAGACGTGGGTCCGAGACGCAGACGAACCACAGGGTTCGACCCTGGGTCTGGACCACAGGTTTTCGGAAAAACTGCTAAGTGTTGGAGCTCCAGGGACGTTTTAGGTCGTGGACGGAGCTCCACGTAAGATCTCGAGGCGAGTGAGGTATCATTGGAAAGGTCTCGTCGAGAGCTTTCCAGTGATATATAACACTCCTCGATCTGACCTCCGAGCTGGAAGTTATGGTCGAACCACAATCGGGTTGTGGTATAATTTTCAGGGACCAAAGAGGAGGGCGGGGCCGACGATCCCCAGAAGTATATATGAGGGGGGCTCGATGCCTGGGTGGGCCAGGACGAGTCACCCGACCCCAGGGTTTGGCGGGCGGACTCTGGGGGCATGAGGTGATGGCTGGGCCGGTTCCAAGGCACGTTCCGATCCAGACTTGGATGTCTGGACTTAGGAACGATGCAAGGGCTGGGGCAAGACTAGGGAACGAGTCGGCGGGTTAGACCACCGTTCGGGAGCCTAGACCCAGACGGACATCACGGGCGGTTGGGCCGCTAGGTGTGCTGGAGGCACCGTTTAGGACCCTGGACTTTATGGGAAGTCCGCCCCAAGTCATATTGTGACTTGCTCATGTTTGGGACCGAACTAGGCGGATCTAAGTCGGGAAATAGGATTGCTGAGCTTGATGATTAGGGAGACGATCCGGCTCTGGTCCGGACCAAACAGAAATAAGGTAAGTGGTGCATGGACGCTAACTTGTGATTGTGTTTGCAGGTTAGCGGTGTAAAGTTTGCGACCTACTGAGCTAGAGCTTCCGCTGGCGCAACAAGGCGGTAGGTGCGCGAAAAGTGGTATCAGAGCCGACGCTTCGGTGAGCGAGAACTTGAGGTAGCGGCTGAAGGCTGGACGCTTGAGGAGGGACGCGAGACACGAAGCGGATCAGCGTTTCTAGGTGAACACTTGGAGCGATGGCCGAGGACGGACAGAGTTCCAGGAGGAAGACCAAGAAACGAGGAGCGGCTAACGGGAACAGATCGACTCGAGCTAGCCCCGAGGCACAGTCAGGGGACGACAACCGACAACCTTCGCCCCAACGTCAAGGGAGCCCTGTACCAGCTGCGGTATCGGTGCAGCAAGATGGAGTCTTGCCAGTGGTACCCAACGATTCGGGCACGGACAGTCAAGGAGCCTTGTATGCGGAACTCATCAAGATGATGAAGACCATGCAGGAAGGCATGGCCTCCAGGGATAAACGTATCGCCGAGCTTGAGGCAGGCCAAGGAAGTTCCTCGTCTACCAGGAAGCTTTGTAAGACGAATTTGCCGACCCCGTTTTCAGGTATAGGACGGGCTCGCAAGGTTAAGGATTTCTTAACTGAGTTGGATCTATACTTTGAGGCGCAACAGGCTAAGGAATCTGACAAGGTGAGAGCGGCGGTTACGTTCCTGAAGGACCATGCGCTTCTCTGGTGGACTGCATACCGGGATGAGCATGCCTTGACTGTCTCGGTGCTTAGTTGGAAGGAGTTCAAGGAGTTGCTTGCAGGACGATTCACTCCGGAATATCAAAGGATTCGGGACGGTGTCGAGTTGGTGAGACTGAAGCAGACGGGGACCTTAAGCGCTTACGTGCGCGAGTTCAGTGCCAAGCTGGATTCGTTCTCCAAGTGGACTGAGGAGACCAAGATATGTATATTCATTGGCGGACTCAAGTCTAGCTCGGAGAAGGCTCTCTTTCGGATGCCAAAGCTACCAGAGACAAGTGCCGAACTTTTGAAGCTAGCGGAGCGAATTAGAGACGACGAAGTCCAGCAGCAGAAACCCTTTGAACCACGCAGCACGGACAAGTTCCAAAAGAAGAACAAGGGCTTCAAGCGACAGTGGGATGGGGGTGAGAAGGATCAGAAAGATACTTCTGCCCCGGCAGCAAAGCAGAAGCAAACAGGAATAAAACCTAAGGGGCAGACACCTCAGAAGGGCAATGGTGCTAAGTTTACTTGCTACAACTGTGGCGAGGCGGGCCATATTGCTAAGGGGTGTACGAAACCTAAGGTTAGTAACTGTAGCATGAGTGCGTTTGCTGCAAAGGACTTGTTGGAGGGCCAGATGACTGTGACCTTGAGAACCACGAAGAAGACGCCGGGATTGATGTTTCTACAAGCCAAGGTTGCTAACCGTGATGTTACTTTTCTTGTGGACACAGGAGCGACTCACTCCTTCATAAGTCCGAAGTTGGTGAAGAAGTTGGGCTTGTCTACCTTCAAGGCAGACAAGCCTATTCAGGTGCGCTTTGCCAAGGGCAAGACGTACCAAACTTCTGAAGTAGCCTTGGACGTACGATTTGTGTGTGGGAAGTTGGAGTTCACAGAGAACTTCACGGTGTGCGAGATGGATGATATCCATGCAGTTTTGGGGAACACTTTCTTAGATAGGTTCGACGTGGAACTTAGACGGAGACCTTTGAGGTTGAATGTCAGAGTTAAAGGGCGGAAGCTGGGAGTGAGGCTGATCCGGAAGGCGCGGAAGATTGATGACTTTGCGGTGAATTTGATCAAAGGCAAACAGATGGACTTCAACGACGGAGTCATGTGTTTGATGCGGGTTGCAGATTTGATGGCGGGTGACGGACAAGAGGAAACATCAGGAGACGCGACTAAACTTCCGGAGGTGCTTCGCGAAGTGATTAAGGAGTTTGAGGATGTCTTGACGGACGAGTTACCTGCTGAGTTACCTCCAAGGCGGGTGGTGGATCACAAGATCGAGGTCTTGCCAGGATCAGAACCACCTTCCAAAGCCCCTTATCGACTCAATCAGGTGGAACTCCTTGAGTTGAAAAGACAACTCGGCGAGCTATTAGCGCGGGGATATATTCGAACCAGCAAGTCACCTTATGGAGCCCCAGTTCTTTTTGCAAAGAAGAAGGATGGGAAGTTACGACTCTGCGTAGATTATCGTGCACTCAATAAGGTGACGGTGAAGAATAACTATCCCTTGCCAAGGATAGATGACCTCTTTGATAGGTTAGCGGGTGCGAAGTACTTCAGCAGGATAGACTTGAAGTCAGGATATTACCAGATCCGGATAGCTGACCCAGATGTTGAGAAGACCGCTTGTCGAACCAGATACGGATCGTTTGAATTCGTGGTGATGCCATTTGGACTCTGCAACGCCCCTTCGACGTTCACTACATTGATGAACACAATTTTTCGCGATGTCGGAGTGTAATCCGTCTACCTAGGAAAGCGCCGGGCTTCTGGCTGTGGTTGTTCACTCAAGAGGTTGGCTTTCAGGTCACAATAGGGCTATAAACACTCACACAGATGTGTAAGATCTAGTAATATACCCAGAAGGCGAAATTCAGGTCTAGCTGGCAGTAATAGGATTCGGCGGTGAACTTTGACACTCACGGAGAGGAAAACTATGAAGGTTTAGACCTCTAAACTTCCCCTACATGCAAATGAGGTACTACTGAACTCACAGACGAAATTTCAGCCTGAGATCAAATTCTGACACGGAGATATGAACAGAAAGGTTTTGAGCAAGAAAACTACGGCAATTTCTGGTACCTAGCTGGCTATTTCAACCTATAACAGGAGTTTGGCTCGATCAATTTCAAAGTTTCTTACAGGATTTGCAGTCTACAGGGTGCTGAGCATCCCTGTGAAGTTGGGACTCCTGAATGTACACAGAACTGTAGATCTCCTCCTCTGAAGTCGCTGCTCTAGATTAAGAGCTTTTCAGACCCCCTCAGCTTCAGCGGCCGCCCTGAATTACTCAGTTGCTCAATCGATATGAAACTTTTTGTGAAATCGTAGCCCTGCTGGCGGAGAACACAACCTCGAAGTTTTGAAGCAATTTCCTCAAATCTGCTGTGAATGACACTGAAAACCCTAAATCCAACAAGAATGATTCAGTTTTGACACAATCCGAACTTCAATTGCTCATAACTCCGTCTTTATTGACTCAAATCGATCGAAATTTTCACTGGAAGTGCTTGGCATGACGAGACCTCTCTACCTGTGCTCTCAGATTTCGAAGATCCCTCACCAAATGCTCGAACTCTCCTTTAGAGCTCGATTTCTAAATTTAGAGTTAAACTAAAGACAAAAACAGACCAATGGGAGTTCATAGCTCCACTTGGTTGTCCTTTAGTACCCTAAACCACGTGGCAACTTAGTTTTACTCATAGGCTACCACGTCAAGCCCCCTAGAGTGCCAGCGTAAAACTTAAATTACTTAAAACGACACGCAGCCCCGAAAAATAACTTAAATCAGCTAGAAAGCGTGCATGGGCGACATGCAAATACAACCCATGAGCTTAAGCCCTATCAACATGGTAATCAACCTACTAAGACTCAAAATAGTGATAACACCGTATGCAAAGGTGTCAAACATATACATAAGCGGCTAGAAGTAATATAAGCTAACTTCTAGAACTATTAAACTCAAGCGTCGGAGTAGAAATATAACATGTAGCCGCCAAGTAGCGCGACATCCACCCCCTCTGAACCTGCACATCCTCCGGTATGTGCCATCCAGATCAAGACTCTTCAGCTTCGGCTTCAAACTCATCTTCAACCTGCATTGAGTCTTCAGCTTCATCCTCTGTAAACTCTGCAACGTTCTGGTCCTCCCCTCTCCTCCTAAAGAGCTTGATTCTCTTTCCTGCGACTGGTATCTTGAGCACTGCACCATCTAACTCTCTCAAGGAGTATGTGGCATTATCATAAACTTCTAACACCACATAAGGTCCAAACCATCTCTTGGAGAACTTCCTGATAGTGCTATGCTGATTATCAAGACTACTATCATAGACTAACACCCAATCACCTTCTTTAACTGGTTTGGGTCGTAATCTATGCGTTCTATCAAATCTGCCTTTGTTTCTCTCTCTAGCAATCTTTAATCTTTCGACAGCTTTGGCAACATCCTCAGGTCTTCGTTCTAACTGCTGGATCCTTAATGCAAGAAGATCCTCCGTACTTCTACCATCTTCCCATGGCAAAACATTCCAAGTAGGCACAACCTCCTCAATCGGCATCACAGGTTTCTGTCCTAGTATCAATTCTGCTGGCATGTAACCTGTAACGGTACTATGAGTTGTACGGTCTGCCCATAAAGCAAACGGTAGCAGTCTAGGCCATTCACGGATCTTACCCTTGCAAGCTTTTACCAAAGCTTTGATGATTGGCGGATGACCTCTTTCGCTCTTGCCATTCCCTTCAGGATTGTAAGCAGTGGTTAACGCCAACTTGATCCCCAATCGCTTGAAGAACTCAACTGCTTCTTGTGAATCCAGCTCACCCCTATCTGCAGTAATCTTTCCCACACACCCATATCTACAAATAACATCTTCAAGTAGAAAGCGGCAGACACTAGCAGTGGTCTTCGTCCTCAAGGCACGGCCTTCGACTTGGTTAGATAGATCTTCTCTAGCCAAGACTAGATACCTCATTTGTCCAAGTCCAAATGGCATAGTTACCAGATCAACTACCCATTTGTAATGAATGGCTAAAGGATAAGTAGGATGCAATCCATCACGATGACGTACGTTGGAATACATCTGGCAAGGTATACAGGATGAAACAAACTGCACTACATCCTTATACATACCCTTCCACCAGTACTTCTCCTTTATCTTGGCAAATGTAGCCCAAACTCCTCTATGACCGGCCCATAGACTCTCATGGAACTCCTTGATCAGCTTCTGCTGCAATTCTAGGTCACATACCACCCGCTGTGGTACACCTCCTTGTAGCTTAGGGCGCTTCCATAGATGTCCTCCATATAAAAAGTACCCATAAGCTGTTCTACGGATCCTCTTGAAATCTGCATCAGACCAGCCTTCTTGCCTTTCCAATGAACTCAAATAGCGCCCAAGATCCAACCACTCGCCATCGTACATAGTTTCCTCAAAAAACTCCAACGAGGCTACAAAACAGCTTCTATCCCTTCTAGCAAGAGCACTAGAATAGAACTCTGTTCCCACATCCTCCTGATCATCTATCATTTCTTTCTCATCGTAATACATAGCCCTTGATAACATATCTGCCACAGGATTATCCTTTCCTGCGATATGTCTAAACTCTGGGTTCAAGGACTTGATATATGCTATCCACCTCAACATAGCAATATCTGGAGTTGTACAGCTAGTGATCATTCCCAAGAGAGGTAAGCAATCTGTCTCCACAACCACAGGTGCTCCTATCAAGTATTCCTTATCACTCTTCATCGCAGTAACTACTCCCCATAGCTCTCTCTTGACTTGAGGGTAGTCTCTCTGCCGTGAACTTAACACCTTAGCTCCAAAACGCACCACATATCTATTTCCATCCTCATCATCCTGTCCTATAGCCCACCCAATGCCAATAGGACTAGTATCAACAGTAAGGATAACAGGTCTGCCCAACTCATATGTTACCCTCCGTAGAGTTGGTGGTGAAGACAACAGATCCTTCAACTTCTTCATAGACTCGCTTTGCTCCTCGTGCCACTGAAATCTCTGCCCCTTCCTCAGCAACTTGTACAACGGATCTGCTACATGTGCAAAGTGTGGAATCCATATATGATAAAACACACATGCACCTAGAAACCTTCTGACCTCAGTAACCGATCCACATGTCTCCTTCATCCTTCGGATGGCATCAACCTTGTTTGGACAAGGTTTCCGACCATAAGATCCACACAGATGTCCCACTATTAACACCTCATGTTCTCCAAATACAGACTTTGCTCCTGATAAAGTCAAATGAACCTCCTCCAGTCGACTCAATATCTTATCACAGTCGGCTATGTGATCTGCAACAAACTTACGGCACCCCCTCTGATCTATTACCTCATTCTTCTCCTCCTCAGCACACCCTTTGATCGGCACATCATCAAGGAATGGCATAGTTTTTTCAGGAATGAAATCCCTCAAAACTTTATTCATGCCATTCATCATATGTGCTACAGAATTGGTAGCACCTTGTGGCAAGGTGCACATCCTTAGTAACCCCAGAGGTGTCCTCATTGTAGTCAAGTCTCTACTCTCAGAGGATAACTGAAACTGATCGTAACCTGAATATAAGTCTCCCATTGAATAGATAGCACGACCAGCAAAAGCCTCTGCAAACTCGTCTACAATAGGTCCTATACCCATATTCCTGATAGTCACCTTGTTAACTGGCTGCATATCTTGAATAAATCTCAAAGCTCCACTCTTCTTCGGAACAGTAAACCATCTGCTAGAGTAGGGAGCTATAGATGGTTCCAAGATACCCATCCTAATCCTCTCATTGAGCAAGTCTATCAGCTTTGGTAGATGAGCTCTAGGTACAGGGATAGGACGTAGATTCCAAGGCACATGCGGTATAGTAAAGATTACCATAGGTGCAACCACACTTGGATCTACACATCCTACTTCATGTGACTCAAACGCAAACGCCTTACCATGCCTAGATAGCATCTCCCTGAAGCTCTTCTTCTCTTGCTCGATAAGAAATCCATCACCTCCAATCTTCAGCTCCTTCAGTGTTGTTTCTGTGAACTGGTGCCCAATTCTTCTCGGTCCTCTGAGCGTGGGTTCTCGTGCAGCTTGCTCCATCTTCTGATTGTAATCGAGTGGCAAAGGCAAAGCCACTGGTTTGACTTTCTTTGCCACTGACTTGTACTTGGTCTCCACATACACTTCTTGTCGATCTATAAACTTATCAATTACATCATAAAGCTCCTTGGAGCTCACTCTCACCACTCTATCTACATCATCTGTAGAGCTTTCTAATATAGATTTCAACTCCCCTATAGTATCTACCAAATACTGCTCTTCAAACACTCCAGATATGTATTCATCTCCTGCTAACTCTCCACTATCTCTCAAAGACTGTTGTACATACTTCACATGTTGTCTCTCAAACCTCTTCAGATTCTCAACCTTCCTATAACACACTGATCCACATGATGTCAGTCCTAAGAAGCTAGTGGATAAAGCTTCTTGCTCTACTGGATCAGGCGAGAACCCTATCTCTACTGTACCGTTGAAGTCTCGCTCTTCAATGGTACTCTGCCAAAACCCCTAGACTCTCTAAACTCCTGAGTAATCTTAGGTAGTGGACGATCTCTCAAGCTATCACGATTCCTCTCATGTTCTGCAGCAACAGTCAAAAACTGAACAGCTCTTTTGCCGTCTCTACTACGTATCCTAGCATAGGCTGAACCATCATCCATAACTCGTGTCTCCATTCTAACAGCAGTAATGTAAGGCTGCCCTAGAATGATAGGATAGGTTGACATGTCTTGCACAAAGAAATTCTGAACATCACTAATGTCACCCACAGTTACCTTGATGTTGGGGCAAGCACCATAGAGTTCTCCTCGCTGGTTGTTGGCAGCACGGATAAGCCATCCATGGTCGGTGTCTATAGGCCACCTCCCACGCTTGTACAACTCCTTAGACATCAGATTAATCTCTGAGCCATGATCAATCAATGCCACCACAGGTTCCTCTAGATCTCCCAGCTTCACTAAGGTCTCTGTGGTTGCTCTCGCCCAATGGTTGTGAGAATAATGGCTCTTCTGCGATGCTTCCACCTCATCTTCAAACCTCACGTGCTGATCTGATCTTCCCTCTGATACTTGAGAGCAGTAACCAGCAATCTCATCTTCCTCATCCTCCGACAGTTTGGTCCCTAGAGCGTTAAGCGTAGCTGCTTCACCCAAAATCTGACGTTTCCTCTTGATGATATCTATGATAACCTCATGGAACTCACGCTTTGCAATCCCAAGAATCTCACCCAAAGTAAACTCAACTTTCCCATTCAAGATACGGTTCTCTAACACCTGCTTCAAGTCTGTAGCAATCTCAATGTCAGACTGAAGTTTGTATGCAGGCATCTTACCCTTCTCCTTGCTTCTCTCCTTCTCCTTTGGTGTTGTAGATGGTAGATCCTCCATAGTCTCCTCCCGAGTAGGTGTTGTCTCCTGCCTTGCATCTGGTCTAGCCCTTTCACTCCTTGTAGCAGGTCGTTTGGCTGTAGAAGCCTCGCCTGCATCCTCTCTCCTACGTTTTTCTTCTAATAGAGCTTCATGCTGACTTCTTGCAACATAAGCATGCACTGACATAGTGTCCACAGGGTCATTCCATCCTGTAGTTTCTCGAATTGAGTTGCCAACCCTCCGTAGCACATCCTTGTCTAACTCTGTTCTAGCTACGGACCGCACTACATCTGACCACAACCCAGTAGTCCCTTTCTCTCTCTCCATTTCCACTTTCACTCCACACGTAGCAGCATTCACAAGAGAAACAGCATGTGATGTTGATATATCATTTACAAGTCTCTTCATACCACCCTTGCCAAAGTTGGTTCCCAGCATCATCCCAGTCTCTCTCAAATGGATCTTACCATCTTTGAAGAAGATAAGATCCTTCCTCAATGCATCTGAAAACTCCCCACAATCTCTTCTTACATGGTCTAGGCTATCACACCATATACAACGATGAACAAAGCCTTCTCTCATCTGAGGTCTCTGCATAGCAGGCTGTACATTCTGCTCCTTCTCTTCTAACCTAGTGAGCTTAAGCTTAAGCTCCTTCATACCCTTAATCAACTCATCAAGCGGTGAGTCTTCCTCTCTAGCAATTACCAAAGCAGGCTTAGCAAGCAACTGCTTGACAGGAATTATCAGAGGTGCTGCTTCACTTACCACCACCTTGTCCCTTCTTCTCTGTCTCTTGGTCAGCAAAGAGACAGCCTCTTCAACCTCCTTCCAATCAGTCTTCAATCCTCTCTCCTCACTCTTGTCTTCCAACAATAGCTCAAGCTTCTCCTGAATAGTCACGTCCGCTGCTTGTAGAAAAAGCTCTGTCTTCTCCACCTCTAGTGTAAGCTTTTCTGTCCTAGAAAGCTGAGCATATTGACGATCAAACTCTCTTAACAACTCATTTACAGACAAACCTTTGTTGGGCTTAACCACCCACTCCAAGAACGTTCTCTTGGTCACCCTCTCTGAATCTTCAGTGTAGTACTCCTCCTTCAAAGCTCGCATAAAGCTCTCCCAACTCTGTCCTTGCTGCTGCTTGAGCTCCTTCACACGCCCACGAATCTCAGGGACAACAGCAAGCTCAAAGTTCTCCACCATCTCCTTCTCAGGCACCTTGTTCACCTCCATCTCCCTAGCATAGTATCGCACATACTTGGAAATATCTGTACCCTTGAACTGGTCCATCTGGTGCACCACAGATTGCAACGCCTTGGTTGCTAACACCTCCTTCCTCTCTGTGCTCTGCTGCTGCTGCATGAACATGGAAAAAGCCTGGAACATCTTCATCGTAGCAGCATCAAACTGAATAGGTTGCTGAGCAGCAGCAGCACCTCCACTTGATGATCCTTGGTTGGCCATGATATCTGATCCTGTAACACTCTTAAGAAAACTCCCACCCTAGGTGTTTCACGTCGAGTTCACCAAAAGAGAGAGTATGTCGGAGTGTAATCCGTCTACCTAGGAAAGCGCCGGGCTTCTGGCTGTGGTTGTTCACTCAAGAGGTTGGCTTTCAGGTCACAATAGGGCTATAAACACTCACACAGATGTGTAAGATCTAGTAATATACCCAGAAGGCGAAATTCAGGTCTAGCTGGCAGTAATAGGATTCGGCGGTGAACTTTGACACTCACGGAGAGGAAAACTATGAAGGTTTAGACCTCTAAACTTCCCCTACATGCAAATGAGGTACTACTGAACTCACAGACGAAATTTCAGCCTGAGATCAAATTCTGACACGGAGATATGAACAGAAAGGTTTTGAGCAAGAAAACTACGGCAATTTCTGGTACCTAGCTGGCTATTTCAACCTATAACAGGAGTTTGGCTCGATCAATTTCAAAGTTTCTTACAGGATTTGCAGTCTACAGGGTGCTGAGCATCCCTGTGAAGTTGGGACTCCTGAATGTACACAGAACTGTAGATCTCCTCCTCTGAAGTCGCTGCTCTAGATTAAGAGCTTTTCAGACCCCCTCAGCTTCAGCGGCCGCCCTGAATTACTCAGTTGCTCAATCGATATGAAACTTTTTGTGAAATCATAGCCCTGCTGGCGGAGAACACAACCTCGAAGTTTTGAAGCAATTTCCTCAAATCTGCTGTGAATGACACTGAAAACCCTAAATCCAACAAGAATGATTCAGTTTTGACACAATCCGAACTTCAATTGCTCATAACTCCGTCTTTATTGACTCAAATCGATCGAAATTTTCACTGGAAGTGCTTGGCATGACGAGACCTCTCTACCTGTGCTCTCAGATTTCGAAGATCCCTCACCAAATGCTCGAACTCTCCTTTAGAGCTCGATTTCTAAATTTAGAGTTAAACTAAAGACAAAAACAGACCAATGGGAGTTCATAGCTCCACTTGGTTGTCCTTTAGTACCCTAAACCACGTGGCAACTTAGTTTTACTCATAGGCTACCACGTCAAACCCCCTAGAGTGCCAGCGTAAAACTTAAATTACTTAAAACGACACGCAGCCCCGAAAAATAACTTAAATCAGCTAGAAAGCGTGCATGGGCGACACGCAAATACAACCCATGAGCTTAAGCCCTATCAACATGGTAATCAACCTACTAAGACTCAAAATAGTGATAACACCGTATGCAAAGGTGTCAAACATATACATAAGCGGCTAGAAGTAATATAAGCTAACTTCTAGAACTATTAAACTCAAGCGTCGGAGTAGAAATATAACATGTAGCCGCCAAGTAGCGCGACAGCGAGGAGATGGATGAGTTTGTCATCGTTTACATCGACGACATCTTGATCTACTCCAAAACCTTGGAGTCGCACGCGGAGCTGTAACACCTAGGGGTTGCATAGTAGTAAATATATGGATAGTTATAACTATGGGTGGTGAGTCTTCTAAATAAGTCCTAAGGCTAGACCATACTCTAAGTTAGTGACAGATAAACTAGGAGTAGTCACAGTTAGAGTTGGAGGTATTTGAGGACAGAATATTAGAATATTCTAAAGTATGAGAACTACTATTTTGTTTGGTTGTGCATAAAATGACAAGGATGTGAATAATACACTCTTGTCTTATGCGTGACTGATTTTTATTGGTTGTAGAGACTTAAGGGTCAAACAATCAAGAGGGTTGTTGACCTTTTTGGCTCAATTATGTGTTAGTATTTTGTCTTGTAAGGAGCAATCCGAGATTCCTTTCAAAGATTCCTTTATACTTCTAGAAGAATCCTAATTATTAGAGTGGAGTCAAAAGAGGAGAAATCTACTCTTGACTTAGGACTTTTACCTTTGACTTGGTCTCGGTAAATTGCAGTAAATCAGATTTACAAGTAGTTACCATGGTAAATTTGCAGTAGTATAAATAGAGGGGTTGTGGAGTGATCTCTCATCCTCCCTTTGCTTTGTATTTGGAAGCCGTTAGGCCATATCTATAAAGGGTGTGTTTTTCATCTCTGCGTCTCCATGAGAGTTCTCGTTCCTAGTGAGGAAGAGATATGAGAATGTTGAGAGTTGGATTTAGTCGAGGCCTCCTAGTTCCATGATGCGCCTCTGCAAAGGCCATCAGAGGTTTACCCTGGGTGAGAGACAGGACCGGTAGCAAGCTTGAGGGTCACATTTTTGGTTCCGTTGCCGGGACCTCACTAGGAGGCTTGAGAGATATGTTCCGTGTGCAGTTTTACATCAGACAGAAGGACGTTATGAGAGAGCATATCGAGAGAACTCTTGGAGAGGCTAGAGCTACTGCCATGCTAGAGACCTTAGAACCATTCGTGTATCCGGTTGTCATCTACGATGCATTTGAGGTCATCTTGTACATTCTGTACACATAGGATGTTAGAATCAGCTGAAGAGAACGTGTCGAGTGTTAGAGTTTAAATCTGAGAGTAGAGTGGTTCATATAATCCTATATGTTCATGAGGGTAGAGGATCAGATCACTCTTATCGGGTTCTTTGAGTGATGGTCCTTATCGTTGAGACTGAAAGGAGGAGAGACTAAGAGTCCGAAGGTGTAGACGATTCGCTTTCTGATCGAGTTTACAGTCATCGTCATTTTCTCTGTATTTCTCGGACGTCCTTGAAACTTCACGACGGACTGGAGAAGCTCCTGATCTATCTATTGATCCAAAGATCACTAGTTTTGGAGCTACAGAGCTCAAGATATCGCTGTCAGAAGTTCAGCTGGTAGTCCAATCGATCAAAATCTGCATGGGGTCGAATTTAAGTCAAGATCATGGAGGGTCAGAAAGAGTGGGTAGTGAGGCTTAGGAACCTTCCTCAAAATCTTGATGTCATAGTGGGTGTGGACGAACGTTCTAGAGAGTTAAAGGTCGAATTTGAAGAGAGAACGGAGAGAAACAAGCAAGACTCTTCCAAGAAGAAGTTGAGGGCAGAACCGTGGTGCTACTTTTGTAGAGGGTTGGGTCACTATGCAGCAAGTTGTCCCGTGAGATTCAAGAGAGAAAACCCTCGTGAAGGAAGGAGTTCTATCGATCTAGGTCTCCGAGTTGGTCCATCGTCTCCTTCGCGTGTTTTTAAAGACGAAAACATCTGCTCAAACTGTGGAATTGAAGGTTTGCCAAAGGAGCACGAGTGTGGAGACGTGATTGCCCTGTTGGCATCTACGTCTAGAAGATTGAGAGAGGAGCAAGGAGTTGAAACGGAGAAGCTGCCATCTTCAGACGAAAATTCAGCTAACGCATGATGGAGATGGTAATCCAGATGGTGGAGAAGGTGACAATGAGGATGCGACTCATGCATACGTTCGGTGAGGAGATAGCACAAGCGATTATGGTGGAACCCTTTCCTTTCTTGCTACCGATGGTTGATTATGCTCGCATGGAGTTAGTAATGTTCATCCTATATTAGAAAACGAAGAGAGATATCGTGTTGAGGAGAGGAGAAGACATCAAGAATTTAAGATGGGGAAGCTTCCGGTTTTCTATGGAAAGGATGGTGAGGATGTAGAAACCTTTGTGCGAGATTTCAAGCGAGCATGCATAGGAAACCATGAGAGGAAGAAGGAAGAGTGGGCATCACTATTACCTGATTTCCTAGAGGATACCGCATTGACTTGGTATGAGGAATACAGAAGGAACAAGATTGAGATGGATACATGGGAAAGCTTGACGGAGGCCCTAATTGAGAACTTTCTGCCGGATGAGAGCTATGAGAAGCTCATGACCGAGGTGACCTTCTTGAAGCAAGGAGATGCTGAGAAGGTGAGGGTTTACGCAAAAAGGACCGAGAAGTTGGAGGCTCGTTTCAAGACTATACTGAAGAAGAGTGGTGATAATGTGGAGGCTACAATGGTGGGA
Organism: Asterella californica; assembly: GCA_036924285.1. Classification (NCBI taxonomy): domain Eukaryota; kingdom Viridiplantae; phylum Streptophyta; class Marchantiopsida; order Marchantiales; family Aytoniaceae; genus Asterella; species Asterella californica. The sequence continues at coordinate 124,379 of JAYKYS010000039.1, read as the reverse complement.
ATTGTGGCCATGCTTACCAAGAACTTTGTGGCAGGTTTGAGGCCTCAAATCAGAACTCAGGTGAAGTACGAGAAGCCCACCACTAAGGCGAAGGCGATTGAAATTGCAGTTCGAATGGAAGAGAGTTTGGAAGATGATGACGTTCTTCTAGGAGAAGCAAAGGCGGCAAGTGTTGCAGGGATTACACTCGGTGGTAGAGCTGCTCAGAGAATCCCGACGCCTACTGTGGTTAACACCTCTGCTGTGGTTAACACACCTGCTGTGGTTGCTGTCAACCCTCCGGCGCCTAATCTTCAAGATGAACTAAGACAGATAACAGAAACGTTGGCGGATCTGAAGATCAATGTAGTGCAGTTGAAAGAGCGGAGGAACCAAGGAGGAGGAGGAGGCCAACGAGGTTATGGAGGAAATTTCAATCGAGGGCCTCAAAATGAATTCGGTGGTATCTTGTGCTACGGATGTGGTGGTCCTCATTTTCAAAGGAATTGTCCACACTCCATCCAAAATGGAGGACGGAACAATGAGGGTACAAGAGGAAATATGGGCGGAGGAGTCCCGCCACAAAACAAAGACAAAGGAGTTGCCACAATCGATGCGGTGAAAGTGCCAAACGTTTATGAGAGAGGAGAATGCTCTTACTCTCAAGTGGAACTCTTAGCTCACGAGAGGAAGAGGACGAGGTTTTCAGAGGAACCTATGATCATTGGGGATTCTCAAAGTAGGAGCACTCGTTCCAGCACTATGTCTTCTTCTCAGAAGGAGCCTAGGAAGAAGCTGGGAATGGAGGATTTCACCATTTCAGCTGCTCAACCTAGATATGACGTAGTGGAGGATGTTGGCACGCAAAAAGCCAACATAACGGTGGGTCAATTGATCGCACTCAACCCAAGCTTGAGGAGAGAGCTTCGAGGAGGATTGAGCTCGCGAAGGACCAAGAAGAAGAAATCTAAGGGCAAGATCAACGTCTCAAGTGTGGGAGTTGGTGTAGTGGATGCTCAAGCCTCTGAGGTATGCACTAAAGCATCCAAGATCGAGGTTCGTTTGAATGGACACTTTGTACCTGATGTATTGGTGGACGGAGGTTCTGCTGTGAATGCGATATCTGAACGTTTGATGAAGCGGTTGGGGATGAAACCCACGAGACCGGCGAGCATCATTGTTGGTATGGCAAACAAGCAAAGGGTGAGACCTCTCGGAGTCCTAGAGAAAGTAGTGGTGTCGGTTATGGGGGTATAGACCTTGATGTCTTTTCAAATTCTGAAAGATTCCAGCTATGACTTGCTCCTTGGAAGACCTTGGTTGAGAGCCGTTCGTACAACTGATAGATGGCACAAAGGTTACTTGAGGATAGGACCTAGCGACCATCGAGTGAAGGTGCCTCTCTCAAGTGGTGGCTGTGTAACTTCTGATTCTGATAGACCAACCAGCGACTATTGGGAGTCAAAAACCGAAGACAGTGGAAGTGTCTCCGGAGTAGATACAGGTGGTTCTTCTGATGAGGGGACGTCAGAAGATGAAGAGTTTGATATGGATTGTATCACGCCTCATATTGGAGCTATTGATTTGCTCCCTCGTCCATCTGTTGAGAAGGACCCGGACAAAACAAAATTAAGTGGAGAGGAGCTAGAGCGAAGACTAGCAACCATCAAGTTTGGTCCCAAGGTGACTTCGGAAGAGAAGAGAAGGTTCTTGGAGATATTCAGGAAGTACATCCACGTGTTTGCTTTCAGCTATAAAGATCTGAAGGAGGTGACATTGGAGACGCACCGGATCGACGTGGAGGAGGACGCGAGACCTGTTCGACAAAAGCAACGGAGGATCAGCCCGCCAACAGCAGTGATCGTCAAAGAAGAGATTGATAAACTGAAGGAAGCTGGGTTCATTTACGAAGTGGAGAATTCAGAATGGGTATCGCCCATCGTGATCGTGAAGAAGAAGAACGGTAAGCTTCGTGTATGTGTGGATTACAAGAAGTTGAATGCAGTCACGAAGAAGGATTACTACCCGTTGCCATTCATCGATGAGATCTTGGAAGAAGTCGCAGGTCACGAATGGTACAGTTTTGGAGACGGTTATAGTGGATATAACCAGATCCATATAGTCCCTGAGCATCAACACTTAACGACCTTCACTACTCCGTGGGGTACATTTGCGTTTCGCGTGATGCCGTTCGGGTTATGTAATGCTCCAGCTACGTTTCAACGGTTCATGAACAAAGTGTTCGAACCGTTTCTTGGGAAGTTTGTTAGAGACTTCATTGATGACTTTTGTGTGTATGGGCGGAAGGAGGATCACTTTGATCATCTGATCAAAGTATTAGAGCGATTGGAGCAAGCTAATGCATCTCTGAATCCAGAAAAGTGCATTTTTGGATGTGAGGAGGGCTTGCTGTTGGGGCACATCGTCTCCAAAAATGGAATTGGAGTGGATCCAGACAAGGTGAAGAAGATAGTCGAACTACCATTTCCTACTAGCTTGACCAAGTTGAGACAATTTCTCGGGATGGTGGGATATTATCGTAGATTCATCTCATCTTTTTCCAATAAAGCTCAATCGTTGACCAACTACATGAAGAAGGGTGTAGTCTTCGAGCTGATACTTCGGGATCAGAAGGCTAAGGAGGCGTTTGAAGAGTTGAAGAAGGCATTGGTGATAGCCCCAATCCTCGCCAAACCTGACTGGAGTAAGTCATTCATCGTTTATACTGATGCATCCAATGTTGCGATTGGATGTACCTTGAGTCAGTTAGATGAGAATGGACACGACCATCCAATAGCTTATGCTAGTAGACAGATGGTGCAGGCTGAGAAGAACTATTCTGTGACACAGAGAGAAGGGTTGGCCGTAATCTTTGCTTTGAAGAAGTTTCGGCACTATTTGTTAGGAGGAAAATTTTCTATAGTGACTGATCACAAAGCTTTGAAGTACATCTTCAATAAGCCCAACGCGGAGGGAAGGATAGCTCGATGGAAGATCCTTATGGCAGAATATGATTACGTCATTGAGGATAGACCGGGGAGGAAGCATGCCAACGCAGATTTGTTGTCTAGAGCTTACGATGAATTGGGGGAAGAACCATTAGATGATACTTTTCCGGATGAAGACTTGATGACCATCACGTTGAGCAGCGAGGTGCCGGAAGAGTACAAGGAGGTGTGGAATTTCCTTTCTGATGGATCATTTCCTGAAGGTATGCGAGCGAGAGAGAAGAATGCTCTAATGAGAAGGTGTAAGCCATACACCATTGTTGAAGGAGTTCTTTTTCATCAAGGTGCTGATGGACTGCTACGACGAGCTGTGGGCAAGGAGGAAGCTGCGAGGTTGATGCTGGAGTTCCACGATGGACCTGTATGTGGTGGTCACTTTGCTGGTAAGGTGACGGCTTTCAAAATCTTAGACGCAGGATATCATTGGAAGGGTATTTTCAAGGACTGTTTGGAGTATTGCAGAACTTGCGATGTGTGCCAAGCCTTTGCCAAGAAGTCTACTAGCACTCCTCCCTTGAGATCAGTTCCTGTGTTAGGTCCGTTTGAGAAGTGGGGAATTGATCATGTCGGCCCTTTAAACAAGACCCCTCGTGGCAACAGATATATCGTGATTGCAACCGACTATCTGACCAAGTGGGTGGAAGCCAGACCCCTTAAAGCCACAAGTGAGGAAGAGGTTGGTCGTTTCTTATGGGAACGGATCATTACTAGGTTTGGATGCCCTATTGAGTTGGTTTCTGATAGAGGAGGTGAATTTGTGGGAAGCATCACAACCGCTATGTTGGAACATTTCTCCATCAAGCCGCGAGTGACAACTTCTTACAAACCGAACGCTAACGGGTTAGCTGAGAAGACCAATCATACCTTGTGTACGATGCTGGCCAAGGATGCTGATATGGAGGATGCGAAGCACAACTGGGATAAGAGGTTACATGCAATCTTGTGGGAGTATAGGACTACTACGAAGACTTCGACGGGGTACACTCCTTTTCATCTTGTTTACGGTGTGGAATCGAAGTTGCCCATACAATTTGATTTACCTACCTTTCAAACTGTCCATAAGAGGTTAAAGAGGTCGATTGGAGCAGCAGCCGAGAAGTCTAGAAGAGAGCAACTATTGGAGTTGGAGGAAGCACGAGTGGTGGCAATGGTTCAGATGAAGAAGGCGCAAGAACGTCAGAAGAAATATTACGACAAGCGTCTCGGTAAGAGAGAAGTGAAGCCGTTCAAGGAAGGAGATCTGGTAATGCTTTTTGATGCCATTAGGTATAAGAGAGCTAGGAAGAAGTTCCTTCCCCGTTACTTTGGTCCTTTCATCATCGAGAAGGTGTGGAGTAATTTTACATACGACTTGAAAGAGCTAGGAGGACGGAGGTTTGACCGAGTGAATCACGACAAGCTCAAGCTCTTTCATCAAAGGAAAGTCATCGTTCACTCCGAGGACGGAGTGAAAACTTAGTCCGGGGGTAAATGTAACACCTAGGGGTTGCATAGTAGTAAATATATGGATAGTTATAACTATGGGTGGTGAGTCTTCTAAATAAGTCCTAAGGCTAGACCATACTCTAAGTTAGTGACAGATAAACTAGGAGTAGTCACAGTTAGAGTTGGAGGTATTTGAAGACAGAATATTAGAATATTCTAAAGTATGAGAACTACTATTTTGTTTGGTTGTGCATAAAATGACAAGGATGTGAATAATACACTCTTGTCTTATGCGTGACTGATTTTTATTGGTTGTAGAGACTTAAGGGTCAAACAATCAAGAGGGTTGTTGACCTTTTTGGCTCAATTATGTGTTAGTATTTTGTCTTGTAAGGAGCAATCCGAGATTCCTTTCAAAGATTCCTTTATACTTCTAGAAGAATCCTAATTATTAGAGTGGAGTCAAAAGAGGAGAAATCTACTCTTGACTTAGGACTTTTACCTTTGACTTGGTCTCGGTAAATTGCAGTAAATCAGATTTACAAGTAGTTACCATGGTAAATTTGCAGTAGTATAAATAGAGGGGTTGTGGAGTGATCTCTCATCCTCCCTTTGCTTTGTATTTGGAAGCCGTTAGGCCATATCTATAAAGGGTGTGTTTTTCATCTCTGCGTCTCCATGAGAGTTCTCGTTCCTAGTGAGGAAGAGATATGAGAATGTTGAGAGTTGGATTTAGTCGAGGCCTCCTAGTTCCATGATGCGCCTCTGCAAAGGCCATCAGAGGTTTACCCTGGGTGAGAGACAGGACCGGTAGCAAGCTTGAGGGTCACAGAGCAGCTACGGGTGGTGTTGACGAAGCTGCGGGAGCATAAGCTGTTTGCCAACATTGACAAGAGTGAGTTTGGTTTGGAGCGCATTAACTTCTTGGGACATGTAATTAGTGCAGAAGGAGTCGGCCCGGATATGCAGAAGGTGGATGCGATTGTGACTTGGGAGCCTCCGACTACAGTGAAGGGGATGCGGCGATTCTTAGGATTGGCGCAGTTCTACCGCAAGTATGTGAAGGGGTTTTCAAAGATCGCGAAGCCGCTGACGGACTGGACGGGCAAAGACGCACAGGTAAGTTGGACCAAGGAGGTGGATGATGCGTTTCATACGATCAAAGCTATTTTGTCAAAGGCGCCAGTATTGAAGCTGCCGGAGTCCGACAAACCATTCGAGGTGCACACGGACGCGAGCGACTATGCGATTGGCGGAGTGTTGGTGCAGGATGGAAAACCTGTAGCGTACGAAAGCAAAAAGCTATCTGGGACAGAGAGTCGATGGCCGACTCACGAGAAGGAACTGTTTGCGGTGGTTCATTGCTTGAGGAAATGGCGGCATTACTTGGGACTTCACAAGACCCAAGTGTATACTGATAACATCTCGCTCAAGTACTTTGAAACACAAGATCGGGTGACGCCAAAGCAACTACGGTGGCATGATACCTTGGCGCTCATGAATGTGGAATTAATCCACAAAGCGGGAAAGGACAATGTGGTTCCTGACGCCTTGAGTCGCAAGGAGGAATATCTTCCATCGTCAACACAGATTTTGCGAGCTATGTATCCTAAGGAGTCAGATTTGGAGAGGCGAATACGTGAAGGTTACATGGGTGATGACCAAGCGAAGGAGTACCTGGAACAACTCAAGCGAGGGGTGAAGTTGCAGAACATGCAGCTAAGACATGGTTTACTCATGTTCAAACAAAGTCGGGTTTATGTGGGACAAGGAAAACTTAGGACCAAGTTGTTAAAGGAATCTCACGATGTGTCCTTATCAGGCCATAAAGGAGAAAAGTCCACTTTAGCAGTAATCGCTAAAAAGTTTTATTGGCCCCACATGAAAGACGATGTTTCCCACTTTGTGCAAACATGCGTAACCTGTCAAGCGAATCGCGTTTCTTATGAGAAGAAACAAGGATTGCTTCATCCTTTACCGATTCCAGCCAGACCTTGGGAAAGCATTAGCATGGACTTCATTACCTCTCTGCCTGACTCCAATGGATACAACGCAATTTTTGTGATAGTTGATCGGTTTAGCAAACTAGCGAAGTTTGCTCCGACCTTAGACACTGCAACAGCGTTCACGACTTCTCGGTTGTTCCTAGATACTTGGTGGCGTTCACATGGATTACCTCGGAGTATTATTTCAGATAGAGACTCTAAGTTCACAAGTGCCTTTTGGAAACACCTATTCCAAAAATTGGGGACTAAGTTAAAATTTAGTACCGCCTTTCATCCAGAAACAGATGGGCAAACGGAACGAGTTAACTCGGTTCTGAATCAATACTTGAGGAATTATGTGAGCGCGGACCAAAGTGATTGGGCGGAGTGGCTCAGTCTTGCGGAGTATTGCTACAATTCCACGAAGCATTCGGCAACCGGTGAATCGCCCTTCTTGCTGGCTTACGGACGTGAGCCAGAAGGGCCTCTTGACTTGACTCTTGCAGGGAGTTCTATATCGGCACGACCAAGAACACGGCAAACATCAGCTGAAGAGTTGGTGGCGGCAATGCAGCGGCGCGAGGAGCAAGTTAAGAAGAACCTCGAGAAGGCGCATCAACGGTACACGAAGCAGGTAAACAAACATCGGCGGCAAGTGAAGTTTCAAGTGGACGAAGAAGTATGGTTAAGTGCGAAAAACTTCACACTTCCGAAGGATATATCGGCGAAGTTCTCATCAAAGTTCGCGGGACCTTTTGTCATTGTCAAGAATCCGCACGAAGACGTCTATACCTTAGACCTTCCTCGCGAGTGGCAGTTGCATCCGACTTTCCATGTTTCCTTACTAAAGAAACACTTCAAGGATGATTTGCGACCGGAGCGCAAACAGGTTCTTAGGCCTCAACCTGATGTCGTGCAAGGCAAAGCAGAATATGAGGTGGAGTCCATTTTGCGATCTCGGCGCAAATCAAACCGGATGGAGTACTTGGTCAAATGGCGTGGTTACCATTTGAAGGAAGCAACTTGGGTGCCAGAGGAAGATCTCGCACATGCGAGCGAAGTATTGGACCTGTTCACACGGAGACAATGACAACAAGGGCGTTAGCAAGATGAGGACATCTCCTTCCAGCGAGGGGTGAAGAAACGACGGACCATACGAGTAGCAACTTGAGGCGATTTGGGCCGATGGACTTTGTGCTTTACTTGTGTTTGGAAATAAAGATTTTGTTTCTTGAAAAATTGTCTAAGTGTATTGGTAGTGCATGGCTATGACTAGTTCTGATCAGATGCCTAGGATGTTGTCAAGAGGAGGAACGAAGCACACTCAAAGGAAGCGAGCTGGTTTGGATAAGCATCTAAATCAAGACTAAGTCTTGATGACAAGACTTAGGTTTGCCGTAGCGTTGGCAAAGCAAGTATGAACTTTCATACTTGTCTTGGGGCTTGGGGTGATCTTGCTTTGTGGTTTTCTACAAAGTAAACTTAGTCTCGCGTCTAAGTCAAATCAGATTGCGACCGGAAAGTGAGTTTCGGGGGACCTTGTAAGTAGGTGTGAATACTTATAGTTTGCAAGTTAGAGTCTTAAGTAGAACGTTTAGAAGTTGTCAACTAGTTTTGTTTAGGGTAAGCCAAAAAGGTAAGGCTTTTCCCGAGACTAGTTGGAATTTTCTAAGTGTTCTAGCGACAACTTAAGACTCAAGCCAAGAAGAGAATTACGGGTTAGCTACCAGAACGCAATTCTGACGCCAAGGGGTTGGCTGCCCATTTTGAACTTGGTGTTAACTTAAAGGATCATTGTTGATGAGGGCATCAACCTCCAAAGTGGGGGTGAGTGTCGCGCCCCTCATTCTCAAGATCGGGCGCAGACGCGAACAACAGAACCCTAGCGGACTTGCGCTAGGTTGGGAACGCTGCGAGTAGGACTTAACGGCATGACCGGGAAGTCGGGATCAGATGAACCCTAAGTGGTTCTCTGAACCAAGGTTAGAACCTTGGGTTAGGACATAAGGGCCTACCCCAAGAGGGCTCCAGACGAACGCTGACCTAAGGGGGCGAGTCTAAGAACGGGCTGAAACATGAGTCTCAGACATAGGTCTGAGACGTGGGTCCGAGACGTGAGACCGAGACGTGGGTCCGAGACGCAGACGAACCACAGGGTTCGACTCTGGGTCTGGACCACAGGTTTTCGGAAAAACTGCTAAGTGTTGGAGCTCCAGGGACGTTTTAGGTCGTGGACGGAGCTCCACGTAAGATCTCGAGGCGAGTGAGGTATCATTGGAAAGGTCTCGTCGAGAGCTTTCCAGTGATATATAACACTCCTCGATCTGACCTCCGAGCTGGAAGTTATGGCCGAACCACAATCGGGTTGTGGTATAATTTTCAAGGACCAAAGAGGAGGGCGGGGCCGCCGATCCCCAGAAGTATATATGAGGGGGGCTCGATGCCTGGGTGGGCCAGGACGAGTCACCCGACCCCAGGGTTCGGCGGGCGGACTCTGGGGGCATGAGGTGATGGCTGGGCCGGTTCCAAGGCACGTTCCGATCCAGACTTGGATGTCTGGACTTAGGAACGATGCAAGGGCTGGGGCAAGACTAGGGAACGAGTCGGCGGGTTAGACCACCGTTCGGGAGCCTAGACCCAGACGGACATCACGGGCGGTTGGGCCGCTAGGTGTGCTGGAGGCACCGTTTAGGACCCTGGACTTTATGGGAAGTCCGCCCCAAGTCATATTGTGACTTGCTCATGTTTGGGACCGACTTAGGCGGATCTAAGTCGGGAAATAGGATTGCTGAGCTTGATGATTAGGGAGACGGTCCGGCTCCGGTCCGGACCAAACAGAAATAAGGTAAGTGGTGCATGGACGCTAACTTGTGATTGTGTTTGCAGGTTAGCGGTGTAAAGTTTGCGACCTACTGAGCTAGAGCTTCCGCTGGCGCAACAAGGCGGTAGGTGCGCGAAACCCACATAGGTGTTCCACTATTAACACCTCATGTTCTCCAAATACAGATTTTGCTCCGGATAAAGTCAAATGAACCATCCCAAGGACCCTAAATTCGTACGAATCTACGCGTCTCCTCCAGTCGACTCAGTATCTTATCACAGTCAGCTATGTGATCTGCAACAAACTTATGGCACCCCTCTGATCCTTTACCTCATTCTTCTCTTCCTCAGCACATCCTTTGATCGGCACATCATCAAGGAATGACATAGTTTTTTCAGGAATGAAGTCCCTCAAAACTTTGTTCATGTCATTCATCATATGTGCTACATAACTGGTAGCACCTTGTGGCAAGGTGCACATCCTTAGTAATCCCAAAGGTGTCCTCATTGTAGTCAAGTCTCTACTCTCAGAGGATAACTGAAACTGATCATACCTTGAATATAAGTCTCCCATTGAATAGATAGCACGACCAGCAAAAGCCTCTGCAAACTCATCTACAATAGGTCCTATACCCGTATTCTTGATAGTCACCTTGTTAACTGGTTGCATATCTTGAATGAATCTCAAAGCACTCTTCTTCGGAATAGTAAACCATCTGCTAGAGTAGAGAGCTATAGATGGTTCCAAGATACCCATCTTAATCCTCTCATTGAGCAAGTCTATCAGCTTTTGTAGATGAGCTCTAGGCACAAGGATAGGACGTAGATTCCAAGGCACATGCGGTATAGTAAAGATTACCATAGGTGCAACTACACTTGGATCTACGCATCATACTTCATGTGACTCGAACGCGAACGCTTTACCATGCCTAGATAGCATCTCCCTGAAGCTCTTCTTCTCTTGCTCGGTAAGAATCCATCACCTCCAATCTTCAGCTCCTTCAGTGTTGCTTCTGTGAACTGGTGTCTAATTCTTCTCGGGTCTCTGAGTGTCGGTTGTTGTGCAGCTTGCTCCATCTTCTGATTGCAGTCGAATGATAAAGGCAAAGTCACTGGTTTGACTTTCTTTGCCACTGACTTGTGCTTGGTCTCCACATACACCTCTTGTCGATCTATAAACTTATCAGTTACATCATAAAGCTCCTTGGAGCTTACTCTCACCACTCTATCTACATCATCTGTAGAGCTTTCTAATATAGATTTCAACTCTCCTATAGTATCTAGCAAATACTGTTCTTCAAACACTCCAGATATGTATTCATCTTCGGCTAACTCTCCACTATCCCACAAAGACTGTTGTACATACTTCACATGTTGCCTCTCAAACCTCTTCAGATTCTCCACCTTCCTATAACACACTGATCCATATGAGCTAGTGGATAAAGCTTCCTGCTCTACTGGATCGAGCGAGAATCCTATCTCTATTGTATTGTTGAAGTCTCGCTCTTCAATGGGTTGATTGATCACGGCTCATAGATTAATCTGATGTCTAAGGAGCTGTACAAGCGTGAGAGGTGGCCCATAGACACCGATCATGGATGGCTTATTCGTGTTGTCAACAACCAGAGGGAGAACTCTATGGTGCTTGTCCAACATCAAGGTAACTGTGGGTGACATCAGTGATGTTCAGAATTTCTTTGTACAAGACATGTCAACCTATCCTATCATTCTATGGCAGCCTTACATTACTGCTGTTAGAAGGGAGACGAGTTATGGATGATGGTTCAGCCTATGCTAGGATACGTAGTAGAGATGGCAAAAGAGCTATTCAGTTTTGACCGTTGCTGCAGAACATGAGAGGAATCGTGATAGCTTGAGAGACCGTCCACTACCTAAGATCACTCAGGAGTCTAGAGATGTCACCACAGGTTCCTCTAGATCTCCCAGCTTCACTAAGGTCTATGAAGTTGCTCTTGCCCAATGGTTGTGAGAGTAATGGCTCTTCTGCGATGCTTCCACCTCATCCTCTAACCTCACGTGTTGAAAGGATCTCCTCTCTGATACTTGAGAGCAATAACCCGTAATCTCATCTTCTGACAGTTTAGTCTCTAGAGTGTTCAGCGTAGCTGCTTCACTCAAAATCCGACATTTTCTCTTGATGATATCTATGATAACCTCATGGAACTCATGCTTTACAATCCCAAGAATCTCTCCCAAAGAAAACTCAACCTTCTCATTCAAGATATGATTCTCTAACACTTGCTTCAGGTCTGTAGCAATCTCAATGTCCGACTGAAGTTTGTATGCAGGCATCTTATCCTTCTACTTGTTTCTCTCTTTCTCCTTTGGTGTTGTAGATGATAGATCCTCCATAGTCTCCTCCCGAGTATGTGTTGTCTCATGTCTTGTCTCTGGTCTAGTCCTTTCACTCCTTGTAGCAGGTCGTTTGGCTGTAGAAGCCTCACCTGCATCCTCCTTTCTACGTTTTTCTTCTAATACAGCTTCATGCTGACTTCTTGCAACATAAGCATGCACTGACATAGTATCCACAGGGTCATTCCATCCTATAGTTTCTCGAATTGAGTTGTGAACCCTCTGTAGCACATCCTTGTCTAGCTCTGTTCTGCCTACAGACCTTGCTACATTAGACCGCAACTCAATAGTCCCTTTCTCTCTCTCCATTTTCACTTTCACTCCACATGTTATCGAGTCGGATATTACGTGAAGGATGTCTAGGAAAACGTGAGGTTCCTGGCTGTGGAGATGCTGTGTGCCGAACAGAGACAAGATAGAGAAGAACAACCACGAAAACAAACGCGCAATATATACCAACTCTAAATGTATGTACACTGCTGTTTCTTTCTCCTAAGAGCACAAAACTGAGGAACAGACCAGAGCGATCTGTAACCTACTTCAAAGCTACCAAAACAACCCCTTGAATCACTACCTTGACCCAAAACCACCAAAGCGTAGCTCAAGGCAAGAGAAACTTCTCTTTGCTGATAATGCACCAGTATCATACGTCTTCTCTGGTAGGTAGATCTAGCTACCTTGAACCCAACAAGATTCCAAACAAGCTGTTTGGAGTTCTCCTTGCAAAACCACACGAGAAATTTGGTCGCAAGTTGTAAAAAATTGATGTAAACCGGTTCCTTACGGCTCAAATTCACTCACCACACCCAAACCAACCATCCAATTCACGTACAATCTTCTCCTAGGCGTTGATGAAGACTCCCTGATCGCATAGGCATCAAGAACAAAGAGCTTGACTCACCGATCGCGAAGAACAACCCAATCTCATGTCGTAGGCGAACAAAAATCTGATGTAAGCGTTTCCCTGCGAGCCAATTTCACTCAAAACTCCTAAACCGCCCGATGAAACTTCATATCGTCTTCAATTTCCTGAAGAATTCGTTGTTTTGATCTCAATGGATCCAAGGACAGCAAGTTTGGACTCCGGAACGGCTCGAACGGTCCAACTCTCCTTCACAGATAACTGAAAACTTCAAATCTGCTTCCTGCGTCTCAATTTCTCTCAGTACGCACTCCTTGATCCGTCTCTTCAAGAACCATCTTAACCCACACGTAGCCTGTACAGATCTGAACCCAACGACGCCTTGCGCGTTTGCATTGGACCTCCAAATTTCCTTAACCGTCCGTTGACAGATCGTAGGCACAAGCTAGCCCCTAAGTTGCCTCCTTGTCACAGTCTCTGTACGTACGAAGTTCTCTCAAAATCCCATGAAGCAGACCCCTTGCGTCTTTGATATAACGTCTGAAGCCTCAAATACCCAGTCAGCAAATAAACTAGGGCCTAATTTGAATTTTCCTTCTTTCGAGTCGCATAACTTCTTCACTAGACATCCAAACGAAGTAAACAATGTGTCTATGAAAAGCTGACAATGAGCTCTACCCATCTATGTGATGAAAGTGAAGATCCGAAGTTGCGCCATAAGTCCATAAGCTGGAGCCTAGCTTGTTTTCTCCATCTTTCGAATCTTGTAACTTCTCCACTAGGCGTCCAAACGAAGTAGACAAGATGCCCATGGAAAGTTGACAACGAGCTCTACCCATCTATGCGATAAAAGTGAAGATCTGAAGTTGTGCCAAAAGCCCATAAGCTGGGACCTAGCTTGTTTTCTCCATCTTTTGAGTCTTGTAACTTCTCCACTAGGCGTCCAAACGAAGTAGACAAAGTGCTTATGGAATGCTGACAAAGAGCTCTATCCACTGATGCGATGAAAGCGAAGATCTGAAATGATGCCAAAAGTCCGTAAGCAGGAGCCTAGCTTGCTTCTCCCATGAGTGTCTATGGAACGACAAGCATCGAAGTTTAAATTTCAAAAAGGAGCCGGTCCACGACACGACATCCACCCCCCTGAACTTGTGCATTCTCCGATATACACCAGAGATACCAACCAAGGAGTGGACCGGCACGCACACTCGTTCCCATCTTGTCATCCTCCCTCCTATCTCAGTCAACCTCATCCTCAAGGTTGCAACCTGATCGCCATCTTGAAGTTACAACTGTGTCATGATCTTCCTTAGATCCATCTCATCGACTTTCTTCTTCAACCTCCCATCCAATCACCCCCTCTAAATATCTACATCTTCCAAGACATAGAAGTAGTAAACCATCATACCATAGAAATGTCTTCCACCCGTCTCGTAGAACCTCATCGTAGAGGTTTGTGACCCAAGTGTTGTAGTAGACATCCTCCATCTTGCCAATCATCACCCGTATCTTGACTATAACCCTCAACCTCAAGTCTGTACATGTCATTGTACGTATCCAACTCTTCTTTTTTGTTTTCTGAAAAAAAGAACCACACTGCTGCAACCAAAATCCTCAACCGCAACCATCATTGTCTCACTGTACAATGATATCCTCTTCAACTGTCATCCTCTCTGATCTCTTCTTCTGAAAATCCTTGCAACCTTCCAAGCATCATTCACTCAACCCATATCACCTTCAGCAATGGCTTCTCCCTTGTAAGCCATCCTTACTCATCATCCTATACCCGTAGCCTCCAAAGCATCCATCCTATACCCTTCACCCTCAGCATGTCTGTCTTTGAAATCATGAACTCTCTTGAAGTTGCACCTAAGATTTCATGTGAAATGAATTCAACCTCGACATCTTGAATGTGCTCCTCCCAACCTCCCTTCACATCCATCGTCATCATCTCTGCATCTGGTTGTTGTTTGTCTGCAACCAGATCACTCATGTCCATTGTCTGCACCTCAACCATCTCCTCCGGTTGTGAAGGATCGCCCTCCATTACCAATTCAGGAAGAATAGTTTCCTGTTGAACCTTATCTTCCCCAGCTTGTTTCTCCGAAGAAGTCTCTTCTTGTCTCTTCTTCTCGCTCTGCATCATAGATGCAGTATCCAACTTGAGCTGGCTTGGATCCACGTGCTCATCCAAATCATCCCTATGGAGATCATGTTCAATCTCCTCTACCCTAGCACCATAACTTGTAGCTTCGATAGCTAAAACTACATGTGCCGCAAAGTAATCATCCACAAACTTTTTCATCCCTCCTTTACCAACGTTGGCTTGAAGGAGAGTACCCGTACTTGTGAATGCAACCTTTCCATCCTCCCAAGAAATAACCTCAAGTTGCAAAGACTCTGCAAAGTCGATGCAATCGTCCCATTGATGATCAGTACCATCACATCACACGCACTGATGTACCCAAGCTGATTTGGGTACAAGTTTCATCTCAATCGATGATCCTTTGTCCTCCAACCTAGTAACCTTAACTTGCAAATCTTGCATCTTTTTTCGCAGGTCCTCGATGGTTGGATCCTTCTCTTCTACAACCACAACTGGAGGTTGAACCTCAGATACTACCCGAACTGGTGTGGTAGTCAGCGATATAGGTGTCGACCTGGTAACCCTTTTCCTTGTATGTCTCCAGACAAGAAGTTCAACTGCTTCATGCACAACCTCCCAATTCCTTGTCAACCCTTCTTCTTCCTCCTCATCTTCCAGAACTAGCTCCAACCGCTCTTGCCATGATTCATCAGCAGCTTGAAGAAACAGCTCTGTCTTGTAGCTCTCCACGGTTAGCTTCTCCACCCGAGATAGTTGAGAGAATTGTCTCTCGAACTCCTTCAACAACTCTATAGGCTGCAAACCCTTGCTGGATCGATTAACCCATTCCAGAAATGATTTCTTGGTTACTCGATCTGAGTTTCCCAAGAAATACTCCTCTCTCAGCGCATGTGAAAATGTATCCAGTTCCTCCCAAATTCCTTGTTAGACCCTTCACATGCTCCTTTATCTCAGGCACCGCAGCGAGTTCTAACGTCTCAATCATCTCCTTCTCCAGTACCTGATCCAAATCCATCTCCGTCTTGTAACATCTCAAGTAGTCTGAGATGTCTCTCTCATCAAATAGATCGAGCTTGTCGATCACCCTCCGAAGCACCTCGTCTCTTTTGTTGGTTCCCTTGCTCTTGTCGCATAAACAAAATGAAGGCTTGAAACAATCGTGCAGTTGATGCATCCAACTGCATCCCTGGTATACCCAACATCTCGTCAATAGTCATGGCTCGTCCCATCCTCTCATTCTCTCATGATCCCAACCGTCTACAAATCCATCATCCCAGGTCCGCAACATCCTCCCGAACAAAAGTATCCATCCTCATCCTCGTTCATGATTGTTGATATCCTCTTCCAGTTCAAACACAAAAATCTCCACCCGAGACCTTCATGTTAAGTTCACCGTATCGTGTCAGATATTGCGTGAAGGATGTCTAGGAAAACGTGAGGTTTCTAGCTATGGAGATGTTGTGTGCCAAACAGCGACAAGACAGAGAAGAACAATCATGAAAACAAACGCGCAATATATACCAACTCCAAATGTATGTACACTGCCGGTTCTTTCTCTTAAGAGCACAGAACTGAAAAATAGACCAGAGCAGTCTGTAACCTGCTTCAAAGCCCTTAAAAACAACCCCTGAATTACAACCCTGACCCAAAACCACCGAAGTGTAGCTCAAAGCAAGAGAAACTTCTCTTTACTAACAAACAGAGCCACAGTAGTATCACGCGATCCAAACCCAAGTCAAAACCACATCCATGAACAAGTTCTTAGCTAAAGCTAGCTACCACAAGCTGTATATAGCCAACCAGAACTCTAACGAACTCACAAGAGCAAAACCCGTAGCGAAGAAACCGAAAAAGACCTATTTGAGTACTTCCTCCTTTCGCCGAACGGACTTCAAATGTTGATAAGGTCTCCTTCCCTGACTCCTTTGGCTCAAGAAACCTTCAGATCCGACTCCCTATAGTCGAGATATCATTGATTTTCGGTCACAAGCGAACGAACCTTCAAAAACTCCTCCATACGGCTTAAAACCGCACACACCGCACAAACGGGTCACCCAAATTGATATCCGTCTTCTATGGTAGGTAGATCTAGCTACCTTGAACCCAACAAGACTCCAAACAAGCTGTTTGGAGTTCCCCTTGCAAAACCACACGAGAAATTTGGTCGCAGGTTGCAAAAAACTGACATAAATCGGCTCCCTGTAGCTCAAATTCGCTCACCATACCCAAACCAACCATCAAATTCACGTACAGTCTTTTCCTAGGCGTAGATAAAGACTCCCTGATTGCGTACGCATCAAGAACGAAGAGCTCAGCTCACCGATCGCGAAGAACTACCCAATCTCATGTCGTAGACGAACAAAAATCTGATGTAGGCGTTTCCCTGCGAGCCAATTTCACTCAAAACTCCTAAACCGTTGTCGCGCTACTTGGCGGCTACATGCTTGAGTTCTACTCCGACGCTTGAGTTTAGTAGTTCTAGAAGTTAGCTCATATTACTTCTAGTCCTTTATACATATGTTTGACACCTTTGTATACGGTGTTGACACTATTGTGTTATATATTTTGAGTCTTAGTAGGTTGATAGTATGTTATCTTTCTTGTTCAAGCACTCATGCGCTTGTGCAAATGATATCATGCTTATCTATGTTGTGAAAGTACATAACTTAGGGTTTCCATGCTGATAGAGGTTTAAGCTCATGGGTTGTATTTGCGTGTCGCCCATGCACGCTTTCCAGATGATTTAAGTTATTTTTCGGGGATGCGTGTCATTTTAGGTAGTTTAAGTTGTACGCTGGCACTCTAGGGGGCTTGACGTGGTAGCCTATGAGTGTAGATAAGTTACCAGGTAGTTTAAGGCACAAAAGGACAGCCAAGTGGAGCTATGAACTCCCATTGGTCCATTTTTGTCTTTTGTAAAACTCTAAACTTAGAAACAGAGGTCTAGAGAGGATTTCTAGCAATTGGTGGGGGATCTTTGAAATCTGAGAGCACAGGAAGGTAGAGCTCATCGAGCCAAGCACTGTCAGTGAATTCTTGATCGATTTGGATCAATAAACAAGGAGTTATGCCCAATTGAAGTTCAGATTGTGTCAAAACTACGTCACTTTTGTTGATTTCGGTGCCAATTGCAGCAGAATTGAGGAAATCACTTCAAAACTTCGTGGTTGCGTTCACTGTCAGGAGGGCTACGACTGTCCAAAACGTTTCCAATCATTTGAGTGATTGAGTAATTCAGGACGGCCGCTGAAGCTGAGGGGGTCTGAAAAGCTCTTAATCTAGAGCAGCGACTTCAGAGGAGGAGATCTGGAGTTCTGTGTACAGTCAGGAGTCCCAACTTCACAGGGATGTTCAGCATCCTGTAGACTTCAAATACTGTGAGAAAATTTGAAATTGATTGAGCAAATCTTCTGTTCTAGGTTGAAATAGCCATCTGGGTATCAGAAATTGCCATAATTTTCTTACTCAGAACTTTTCTGTCAACATCTCGGTGCTAGAATTTGATCTCAGG
Organism: Asterella californica; assembly: GCA_036924285.1. NCBI lineage: Eukaryota > Viridiplantae > Streptophyta > Marchantiopsida > Marchantiales > Aytoniaceae > Asterella > Asterella californica. The sequence continues at coordinate 106,309 of JAYKYS010000039.1, read as the reverse complement.
CTAAAACTTCGTGTGTGTGTCTAGTAGTACCTCATCTACATGTAGGGGAAGTTTAAAAGTCTAAACCTTCATAGTTTTCTTCTCCGTGAGTGTCAAAGGTAGCCGCCGGATCCTATTACTGCTAGTTAGACCTGAATTTCACTTTCTGAGCATATTACAGGATCTTACACACCTGTGTGAGTGTTTATAGCCCCTGTTGTAACCTGAAAGCCAACCTCTTGAGTAAACATCCACAGCTAGAAGCCCGGCGCTTTCCTAGATAGACGGATCACACTCCGATATACTCTCTTTTTGATGAACTCGACGTGAAACACCTAGGGTGGGAGTTTTCTTGAGAGTGTTACAAGATCAGATATCATGGCCAACCAAGGATCATCAAGTGGAGGTACTGCTGCTGCTCAGCAACCTGTTCAGTTGGATGCTACTACGATGAAGATGTTCTAAGCTTTTTCCATGTTTATGCAGCAACAGCAGAGCACAGAGAGGAAGGAGGTATTAGCAACCAAGGCGTTGCAATCTGTGGTGCATCAGATGGACCTGTTCAAGGGGACAGATATTTCCAAATACGTGCGATATTATGCTAGGGAGATAGAGGTGAACAAGGTACCTGAGAAGGAGATGGTGGAGAACTTTGAACTTGCTGTTGTGCTTGAGATTCGCGGGTGTGTGAAAGAGCTCAAGCAGCAGCAAGGATAGAGTTGGGAGAGCTTTATGCGAGCTTTGAAGGAGGAGTACTACACTGAAGATTTAGAGAGGGTGACCAAGAGAACGTTCTTGGAGTGGGTGGTGAAGCCTAACAAAGGTTTGTCTGTAAATGAGTTGTTAAGGGAGTTTGATCGCCAGTATGCTCAACTTTCTAAGACAGAGAAGCTTACACTAGAGGTGGAGAAGAGAGAGCTTTTCTTACAAGCAGCGGACGTGACTATTCAGGAGAAGCTTGAGTTGTTGTTGGAAGACAAGAGTGAGGAGAGAGGGTTGAAGATTGATTGGAAGGAGGTTGAAGAGGTTGTCTATTTGCTGACCAAGAGACAAAGAAGAATGGACAAGGTGGTGGTAAGTGAAGCAGCACCTCTGATAATTCCTGTCAAGCAGTTGCCTACTAAGTCCGCTTTGGTAATTGCTAGAGAGGAAGACTCACCGCTTGATGAGTTGATTAAGGGTATGAAGGAGCTTAAGCTTAAGCTCACTAGATTAGAAGAGAAGGAGCAGAATGTACAGCCTTCTATGCAGAGACCTCAGATGAGAGAAGGCTTTGTTCATCGTTGTATATGGTGTGATAGCCTAGACCATGTAAGAAGAGATTGTGGGGAGTTTTCAGATGCATTGAGGAAGGATTTGATCTTCTTCAAAGATGGTAAGATCCATCTGAGAGAGACTGGGATGATGTTGTGTGAAGCCTTGGTTTTTGACATTTTGCACACAGTGCTACATAGCCTAGATGCTTCTTCGGATGTGGACAATTGGGTGACCAATGTTCTGTACTACCACAATTGAAACAAGACCCATGGGGTGGTGGTTTATTGGCTCCTGCTGGAGTCATTAAGTGTTTCTGAGACACATTTTGTGCTCTCTCTCTTGGTACAAATCTAGAAATGGATATGGGTTGGATAGGGGTTATCGGAGAAGGTTGAGGAGGTCTGGGAGATTGGGGTGGTGTTGCTTGTGGTATGGACTGTACTCCATACACATCATCTGGAGTCTCTATAAAGAATGAACTATAATATGACTCGAATGCGGGTGTCCATTCTACATGTGACGCTTGAAATGACCTTGCGTTTGTACACTCTGTATTGGCATGCCCTTGTTTCCCACAGGTCGTACACCATAAGCTCGGACGTGATGCCGAAGGTGACTTCCTCCTGTCAGGAGTCCCTATCATCTGAACTTTCAGATCCGCGAACCCTTTAATCATCTCCTCCATAAGGTGATTATTATCCTCTTTTGCTTTGCCCTTCTTTTCCTTCGAACTTTTCTTTTCCTTGGACGAAGAACTACGTTTCATTCTTCGTTCATCTTCGCTCGAAGAAGATGAGCTCGACGATGAAGATACTTCGGCTTCGGCTGAGGAAGACTCATCATCAGAAGATTCGTCGGAGGAAGAAGGTTCTCTGCGACTCTTCTTCTGCTTCTTCCTTCGAGTCGTTTTCCCTTCCTTCCTTTCTCTCTTTCCTTTCTTCTTCCCTTTTATCCATCCTCCCTTACTTCCGAGGGTGGATGCTTCAAATGCTTCTGCTGAGGCAACAACCTCTTCAATGGTGTCCATCTTTCCTCGACGACACCAGATCTCCATTTCAATCGGTAAGCCGGTAACTAGCCATTCGGTGGCTTGATCCATAGAGTATGGGTTGGCTGTACCCATCCTCGGAATTCTGTCCAGTAGATTGTAAAATCTTTGAACATAATCTTTTAGGCTCTCTTTCTTTCCTCTGATCAGTCTGGTCAGCTTTCCCAAAACTTGACGATTGTACCCAATTTCCCGGAACCGCTCTAAGAACTTTGTCTTCAGCTTGTCCCAAGTATCGATGTCTCCTGGTATTCTATTTGCATGATTATACCAACTGCGTGCTCTCTTCCTGAGAAGACTTGGAAAGATTCGCAGACGATCTGGTTCAGCGTCTTCCTTATTAGTGACAGATACAGATTCAAACAGTTTAATGTAAGCATCTGCATCCTCATCATCATCTGAAGATCCTCCTCTGAACTTTGGGTATCCATGTTTCGTGATAGGTTGGCCTGCCATACTTCGAACAAAAGGAGCCCTTGGAACTTGAGTTGCTATCTTGGCAGGAGCTGGAATCGGCACTGGTACTGCAGCTTGAACGAGGACAGCAGGGGCAATACCCGCAGCAGCAGCTGCTTGGGCTTGTCTCTTCTTGAATATGGACGGTCCTGTGGTTGGCTGTAAGTAAGGAGCAGCGCTGTCCTTCTGAGTTACTGGAGTTAACGGAAGGATTTCCCGCACCAGTGCTTGAGGAATAAGTTCCTGCGCCTGTAAAAGTTCCACTAAGGTAGTAACAGCTTCTACTGCCTTAGTTGCAGCTTCTTCATTCGAAGAAGTAAACTGATCTTGATCTGCAGAAGTACTTCCTACCTCTGGGTCAGGAGTAAACAACTGCGGATATAAAACGGTATTGACTTCTGGAAAAGGTTTCCACCCTATTTCACTTTCTGGATGTTCGTTCTCAGCACTTAGCCGAGTGGTAACTTCTTCGAAGTCAAGTTCTCTTTGAGCAGATTCGAAAGGAGTTGGAGGTAATGACTTTGGTGTCCGGGGTGAACTTGATTCACCAAGGCTTGGTTCCTTCCTCTTCCATTCTTTTGAGTTAGGTGTTCTCCAACCTCGTTCTCTCTTCTTATGCTCTTCTTTCAACCGACGAGCTTCTTCCAGAATCTGTTCTCGATATTCTGCTCGTCTTTCTCGCCTCCTGTCTCTCTCAGATTGCACGTTTCCAGGAGGATCAGGCTTGCCCGTCGACATACATGTCTCTGGACTTCTGTTCACTGATCTTGGATAATTTCAGCATTCGCATCCCCGGCAGCGGCGCCAAAATTTATTCAGTCTTCTATATGTAAACCAAAAGATGCTCGAAAGTAGTAATTTAAGGATCGAACCCACAGAGATGCAAGTAACAATCATCCAAAAGTAGTAAACACGTGACAAAGGTGATTCTTTATAGTTGTCTTTTATTCTCACGGGCAGAAATCAGTCCCGGTAGAGATCAAACTCTCAGGTCTATCCAACAAGACAGAGTTGATAATCTTGACAAACAAACATAATAGGTACTGAACAGGTCAGGGACCTCAAGAAATAGATGAAAAACAGAGAAACAGAGCCACAGACGGAAATGTCCCACGAGGAAGTACTGCTGAAGTGCTACTAGGTAGCCTCTAACATCATAAACGCTAAGTATCTTCACACTGAGTTACTTCACTACTACTGCTCTCGGAAAACTCTGGCGAAGAAGACTCTTCTTCCGCCGAAGTACCAGACTGAACTCCTTCCTAAGTGTTCCACCAAAGAACAACTTCTTCCGAATTCAACTTCGCCCAAGAACGTCTTCGTAGGAAACTAACTCCGCAGATGCCGGTCTATTCTCAGTCTTCGCCGTAAACGTTCTACTCTGATTTCAAATGTCGACAGCAAATTCTTCGACATCCAGACTAATTCCTACCACAGCAAACTACGATACTTCGTAGGTAAATCCTTCGCAGAAGACAAAACACTCAATGGCTCCGTAAACTCAGGAAATAGAAAACTCAAAAAATGATAAAACACATAGAGGTCCTGAATACGAACAACACAACGCTTATATACAGATTTTCCCGAAGATGACGGATCTTCTTCCTAAGAAGTCGGGCGTACTTCTGGACCATCGGATGAAGGTCCTGTGTCCGAAACGACACCAGGAACGACACCGCTTTCTACTGCTAACTCTCTACCTATCTCGCAAACTGAAAACTCTACGGTTGCTCTAACCTCCCTAAGCTCTCTAACTACTCGTTGGCCTAACCTAGCTACACGGTTCCTAGCTGAAGTACCCTCCGCATCTGCAGCTAAGAACTCCTCTCTAACCTGACGAAGAAATCCCGCTTCTTCGGTGTCCAGCTCAACGGCGAAGTAGTTCTTCAGTACCGGCTCGATCCTACTCCGAAGTTGAGCGCTCTGCTCCTCGGCTTTGATGACACGATGCTTCAGATCCTCCACTTCCTTGGTCATGGCAACAACAGTGTCTTGATACCTGTTTCGCTGTCCACGCATGTCATCCAAATCCTTCTTCATCAAAGACAGAACCTTCTCATGCTCGTTGTCGCGATCAATCTTCTGCCGAAGAAGCTCCTCCTTCTCTGATGTCGCACTCTTCAGTTCATCGGTCCTCGTCTGCACCTCCTTCTGGGCCATGACAAGAGCTGTTCGTAAATTCTCCTTCTCCTCCTTCCAGTTGCCTCGGCCGAAGTGCATTGTATGCACTAACTCTGCCAGGTTCAGCTTTCTACCTACAACTTCCTCGTAGGTCCCCCGATTCGCTTCCAAGCTGTACAGTAGCGGTACAACTACATCTTTGAGGTAGTCCGTCGAAGAAGCTAATCGTTCGATCTCACCAACTGTCGATGGAGAAACAGCACTCTTCGGTGTAGTGGCAACGTCCTTCTCCATCCGAGGAGTGCTCCCTTCCTCGGCTTCCTCTTCAACTGCTTCATCGTCGGTCCGGACCGTCTTTGTCATCTTCATCTTCTTCCGAGACTTCTGCACAGACCTCGGTGTCTCTTCCAGAGGTTTCTTCCTTCCACTTCTGCGAATCGGAGGAGATACCTCGACTACATCTTCGTCTTCGGTCGGAGTAACTGCTTCGGGCGTCTTCTCTGCAACTGGTGTTGAAGTCGATGCCTCTTGCCTCGACGTAGTATTAGCCGCTACTTCGGTCGCTGCTTCCTCGGCCTCGAGTTCGTCGAAGAACTTCTCAAGTTGCGCGTCTCGGGCTGGAGTCTGCACTACTTGAAATTCTTCATCCTCGGCAGCTGCGGTAAAGCCTAACTTCGTCTGTTGTGCCTCAGATAGCAACCCCATCCCCATATAGAACACCGATACAAAGGGTCCTATGTACGCCAAGTCATTCGCATTCCAAAGCTTCAGCACATGTCGGTGGATGATCCTCGCCCAATGTGCTCTTCTTCCGGCGAAGAGCTGCTCGATGAAATTGATTTGCCAATTCAACATGTATGTCGTTCTTCGTGGCCTGAAGATCGCCATAATCGCATCGGCTACTTCTCTCTTCTTCGGATCGTAGTAATCGCTTGTTCGGTAGCCATTCCTCCTTAGAGGTAATTCTTTGAACAGATTCGGGAAGTTCTTCACTGCTTCCGGCGAAGCAGCGGCAGCTATGGTATCAAAAAGAAGATCACCTTCCCGACCTGCATCGTCGATTCCCAAGACACTGGACCAGTGAGCTTCGGTCCAGTTACAGGGTCGCCCATAGTGATCATCGGCCGGATGCTGCTTGCAAATCTTCAACTCATGCACCAATTTGGAGGAAACCATCCCCCACCAAGGAAGCAAGAGGAACGATAATCCCATTTCCTCGAGGTCCTTGTCATAGCGGCGAAGAGCTAGTCGATTAACTTCAAAGGCTCGGAGCCTCGGCGCCTTAGCCGTCTGCATCCCACGCATCCCAAGGATCACTGCAACGATCTTCGCCATAAACGGATTCTTCGCTGCAATCCTTTCCTCGCCCGTAACTGATGTACTTCTGCGCAAATTGGCTTCCTCGCCGATCACTCGCGAATTGGCTTCCTCGCCCGTAACTGATGTACTTCGGCGTTCGGTAAATGCGGCTCGCTGCGCCCTGCTATCGCTCGCTCTGGAAATAGTAAAACAGTAAAGTAAACAACTTGTTACCTTGCTTATATCCCGCGATAGGCTTTCCTGCACGTGCCGAAGTTAGGGTTTTCCTCTTGACGACTGACATTCTTCAGTCGGCTGTAACTTCGTCGTTCGGTCTCCGATTGCCTCGCACAACATACCGTTAGAAAGCTCTTCGTCCGTGGAACTCATCTATGAGAAAATCATCTTTCAGTGTCTCCATAGATTCGATAAATTCCTCCAGAACTGGGATTCTTCACTAAACTTCTAATTAATACTATTCTACTCATATCGTTTATCTTCTATCATCTATTCTTCTTATTTACTTTACAATTAATCAATTAATTAACAAAACGAAAAACCAAGGCTTCACAGATATCATGCTTATCTATGTTGTGAAAGTACATAACTTAGGGTTTCCATGCTGATAGAGGTTTAAGCTCATGGGTTGTATTTGCGTGTCGCCCATGCACGCTTTCTAGCTGATTTAAGTTATTTTTCGGGGCTGCGTGTCATTTAAGGTAGTTTAAGTTGTACACTGGCACTCTAGGGGGCTTGACGTGGTAGCCTATGAGTGTAGATAAGTTACCAGGTAGTTTAAGGCACAAAAGGACATCCAAGTGGAGCTATGAACTCCCATTGGTCCATTTTTGTCTTTTGTAAAACTCTAAACTTAGAAACAGAGGTCTAGAGAGGATTTCTAGCAATTGGTGGGGGATCTTTGAAATCTGAGAGCACAGGAAGGTAGAGCTCGTCGAGCCAAGCACTGTCAGTGAATTCTTGATCGATTTGGATCAATAAACAAGGAGTTATGCCCAATTGAAGTTCAGATTGTGTCAAAACTGCATCACTTTTGTTGATTTTGGAGTTTTTGGTGCCAATTGCAGCAGAATTGAGGAAATCACTTCAAAACTTCGTGGTTGCGTTCACTGTCAGGAGGGCTACGACTGTCCAAAACGTTTCGAATCATTTGAGTGATTGAGTAATTCAGGGCGGCCGCTGAAGCTGAGGGGGTCTGAAAAGCTCTTAATCTAGAGCAGCGACTTCAGAGGAGGAGATCTGGAGTTCTGTGTACAGTCAGGAGTCCCAACTTCACAGGGATGTTCAGCATCCTGTAGACTTCAAATACTGTGAGAATATTTAAAATTGATCGAGCAAATCTTCTGTTCTAGGTTGAAATAGCCATCTGGGTACCAGAAATTGTCATAATTTTCTTACTCATAACTTTTCTGTCAACATCTCGGTGCTAGAATTTGATCTCAGGCTAAAACTTCGTGTGTGTGTCCAGTAGTACCTCATCTACATGTAAGGGAAGTTTAAAAGTCTAAACCTTCATAGTTTTCTTCTCCGTGAGTGTCAAAGATATCCGCCGGATCCTATTACTGCTAGTTAGACCTGAATTTCACTTTCTGAGCATATTACAGGATCTTACACACCTGTGTGAGTGTTTATAGCCCCTGTTGTAACTGAAAGTCAACCTCTTGAGTAAACATCCACAGCCAGAAGTCCGGTGCTTTCCTAAGTAGACGGATCACACTCCGACATCATCCGATGAAATTTCATATCGTCTTCAATTTCTTGAAGAACTCGTTGTTCTGATCTCGATGGATCCAAGGACAGCAAGTTTGGACTCCGGAACGGCCCGAACGGTCCAACTCTCCTTCACAGGTAAATGAAAACTTCAAATCTGCTTCCTGCTTCTCAATTTCTCTCAGTACGCACTCCTCGATCCGTCTCTTCAAGAATCGTCTTAACCCACATGTAGCCTGCACAGATCTGAACCCAACGATGTCTTCCGCGTTTGCATTGGACCTCCAAATCTCCTGAACCGTTCGTTGACAGATCGTAGGCAGAAGCTAGCCCCTAAGTTGCCCCCTTGTCACAATCTCTGTACGTACGAAGTTCTCTCAGAATCCCATGAAGCATGCCCCTTGCGCCTTTGAAGCCTCAAATATCCAGTCAGCAAATAAACTAAGGCCTACCTTGATTTTTCCTTCTTTCGAGTCGCATAACTTCTTCACTAGACATCCAAACGAAGTAAACAAGGTGTCTATGAAAAGCTGACAATGAGCTCTACCCATCTATGTGATGAAACTGAAGATCCGAAGTTGCACCATAAGTCCATAAGCTGGAGCCTAGCTTGTTTTCTCCATCTTTCGAATCTTGTAACTTCTCCACTAGGCGTCCAAACAAAGTAGGCAAGATGCCCATGGAAAGTTGACAACGAGCTCTACCATCTATGCGATAAAAGTGAAGATCTGAAGTTGTGCCAAAAGCTCATAAGTGGGACCTAGCTTGTTTTCTCCATCTTTTGAGTCTTGTAATTTCTCCACTAGGCGTCCAAACGAAGTAGACAAAGTGCCTATGGAATGTTGACAAGTAGCTCTATCCACTGATGCGATGAAAGGAAAGATCTGAAATGGTGCCAAAAGCCCGTAAGCATGGACCTAGCTTGCTTCTCCCATGAGTGTCTTTGGAGCGACAAGCATCGAAGTTTAAATTTCAGAAAGGAGCCGGTCCACGACACGACAACGTGTAACAGAAAACTACTCGCTATTTTTTAAACTTGAGAGAAAGAGCTCTCTTTTTTCTAAGGCATGAATCCTAAGCTTGCGGTTGGAGGTTGCACAATAGAGCCCAAGGACCCTATGTCTAAGACTTGTGGTCGCAAAATGGTCATTCGGGGATTTGAACTTGGCACCTCTCGTCTCTATTCTTGAATTCGCACCACCACGCTATCACGAAATGACGAATAAATTTCCTCTCGCACATTAATAACCAGGTATGGATCGACTTCCACCCAATCTACTTTCTCGTCTATCCGGATTCGTGCGTGAGACTTAGGACCCCCTACTCTCCTCCTAGGCCATAAATGCTAGGAGCATTTATTTCTAGAAGAGAGTTAGAACCCAACGCTTTCGGACCTTGACCATGTGAACGCTGGACCTACACTGCTTCATCAATTGTATAGCCTCTTTTTCTTAATAATCATGTTCGCAGCAGCTGGTGGCGTGTGGGCCGGACTACGGTCTAGTTTTGTACGGTCTAGTTTAGTCTGTTTGTAACGTCATTTTCTAAACAGAGGCAGTGATTACACGCACAACACGTGACGCTGGTTGTGGTTTCGGGAGTCAAGACTGAAGTGAGACTCCAAGTACTTAACTAGGGTTGCGAATCCTAAAAATGGACTTTTCTCCAATTTCACTTGAGTGCGGACTGTATCAGCAGAGAGATAGAGAGCAGATGCCTAGCAGAGAGCATAGACTACACACTAGAGTACAGAGAACAGAGGCTGTTGGCATAGATCAAATTACATTAAGGAGAGACTTTGCATAAACAGTTCCAAGCTAAGGTACCAAGAAGGATCTAGCATTGGTCAGACCATTGATTTGAGATTTAGACCTATTTAGTGAAAAATCAAAACGTACCAAGTGAGGACAAGTTTTCTGAAGAAATTGTAGTCTTGGAGTGAAATTCTCTCTGGAGAATTGCAGAGCAGTGAAGAATTACCGATTTAGACCAAGAGCTCTCCGTGACCCTATCAGCAAGTAAACATTGTGTATTGTATATGAGCCCGTGATTTGCTTTGTTATATGATAAGTAAGCTTGGATTGAGTGCCAAAGCTGGATTGAAGCGTCTAGTGTGAAGTTGACTCTATTTTGTTGTAATTACTTTGCCTTCCTACTTCCTAGCATCCACTAGGCTTCCTAGTCCTGGCTGGTTGTTCTTCAAGGATTATTGCGTTCTGACTTAATCACCAATAACCTAAGCGCCGCCCAAATTTTATCCAACCCAAGGCCATAATAGTTTCCACGGTGTTCTAAACTTGAGATTAGTATCAGAGACCTGCAAAAGATTAGTTGGTTACTGTAAACACGTCCAACGGTTATCAAATCCTTGATGTTTATTAGCAGAAAGTTTAACGAATTGGATCTGGAGACATAAATAAAGTATACAAGTTTTCAGGGAGGTTCACGTTTAGCGACTCATTGGTTAGAGACGGTTTCGTGATCTGCGGTCGAACGTTACAGTTGGTATAAGAGCAAGTTCATGTTGAATCTTTACTGAACACCATCGACAATGGAAGTCGTGTCGACAGGGATAGACGAGATGAAGATGTTTCTGAAGAAGTTGGAAGGCTGACTTGAGCAAGTGGAAGCTGAGAATAAGATGCTTAAGGCGGATTTAGCTCAAGCAAAAGCGACACGAGAGAAAGAAGCAGAGGTCCTTGTACCGCAAGCCGAACAAGTCAAAGATTTAGTGCTGCTAGGTGAAGAGATAGTTGACACTGCTCAAGTAGAAAATAAGAATGAAGGTGGATCACAGAAGACTTAGAATAATGTTGCAAAAGGTAGCTCAGCCAAAGAAGAGCATAAGCGGAAAGTCAAATGGGCTGAACCAACAAGGCCATCATCCTTCAATGGTGAGAAAAGCTTTTCCAAGTTTGAGTTATGGGTTACTGAAATGGAGAATTACTTGGAGAATTTCGATGAGCGTCGTTGTTTACCTATGTTGTTAGTAGATTGGAAGGAGAGGCTAAGAAATGATACGGAGGTCAACAACGGAGGAAGAGTTTGAATGTTACAGCTCCTATGTCCACTTGGCTGGAGCTGAAGGATGAACTCCGATGACATTTGGTACCAGTGGATGAAGCTACATTGTTTCGACTAGAGCTCATTCATTTGAGACAGACATGAAGTATCAAATAGTACCTCCAACAATTTTCTGAGTTGGTTACTCGTTTGCACATGGTCAATCACACCGACTTGCTATTTCACTTGAAGAAAGGTCTGCAAGGTTTCTATGCTAGCGTGTTTGATAGCTGGGTTATGTTTCACAAGTCAGAGGACATGCAAGACTTGTTTGCATATCTGGAAGCAACAGAGAACACCACGGAACATAACTATATTGTGCAACCTTCCAAGTTTCAGCGTGGAACAAGTGGTTGCGAGCCTAGTAGAGGATTTTGGCACAATCCTCAAGGACAGATAGCGTCTTCTCAGAGAGGAGGTGGTAGAGGAGGTGGTGATGGAAGATTTGGTGCAGTAGAAGGAGGTTTCCTCGTGGATCTCAGCAGTGAGGAGTTACTTACGGTCCCACTCAGACACAAACTACTGGATCCTATGCATCCAATGCAGGATCAAACCAAGCTTCGACTTCAGGTGCTAAGAGCAGTGGAACTAGTAGTACTACACCTTCAAGGACGATCATCTGTTTTTGATGTGGATGTAATGGTCATATCGCTCGTGAGTGTCCTCAACATTCAACAATGAGCAACGTTCGTGGGTTGACAGCTGAAGAGATAACCAGTGTTGAAGAACTTATTGAGATGACTACTGAGAGCAGAGGTATGTGCTGGTGAGCATTTGATAGAACATGGAGATTTTCTGCCGTGGACTGAAGTGAAAATAGGAAACCAATAGTGTTGTTTGCTTAATGATACTGGAGCATACATGAATGTCTTGGATGGAAAAAGGTCAAGACTTTAGGATGACTAGAACCAAGATCATGAGCCCGTTGTTGATAAGGTTTGTGCAAGGTAGCACGACCGTTACAGAAAAGCTCATGAGTGTTTCTATTACCGTTGGAGGGTAACTAAGAAGCATGAGTTTTTCGTTATGAGCTTAGGTGACACGATGGAGGGTATCTTGTCCTAGTCTTGGTGACAAGAGACCAAGGTAAAGTTGGATGTGCAAGAAAGGAATGTCATAATCGTGGATCAATGGGGCTTGGGTCAACCACATCCATTGATCATTAAAGAGAGACCTAAGGAGCCAAACCATGTTGCCTGTAGGTTGCAATGAGCCAAGATAGCATTTTAGATCTACACAGCCAGACAATTTGGAAGCAGATCAAGTTGGTTGACGAAGCTTGGATTGCGATGATGTCTAAATCCAAGATGGAGACGAATGAGGAAGAACGTGTTGCTACTCTTCTCATACATCTTGATATGCAAGTACTAATTGAGAGATATTCTCACATATGCCGGATCAGTTACCAATAAGACTTCTTCCGAGGAGAGCCTTGGATCATGCTATTGATCTGGTTCTTAGGGCTACGCCTATTGCAGTGCCATCAAGACGCATGTCGTTTGATGAGCTAACAGAGCTGAAAACTCAGTAGAGAATTGTTCAATCTCCACCAGTAACCGTTTGAGTTGACAGTACCGTTTCTTCTCAAAATTCTTATTAATGTTTCTGAAACCTGAATATAAACGTCCTTACTACCAAAAGGAGTAAGAAGCAACTCTATACGCACTCTGAAGAATGCATTACTCTATATATAACCGTCTCTCGTGGAGTAAAAATATCTAACAAAGATTTTGACACTCTATATTAGATAATAGAGAATATTAAAGTTAAAAAAGAAGATTCTTTAATGAAAAAAAGAACAAAAGAATTATATATCAAAGGATAACTTTATATAGAACTTTACATCTCTAAAAGTTACCTTTGTGAATTGGTAGGACAATTTTGTGTTTAAATTTCTTATGCTTATGAAACTTGGAATAACTCCCCTGAGTATTGGGTTTCTCCACTGCCAAAATAGAATGAAAAGCAATTAAGAACCGTCCTTGCACTCCTAACCTGTCATCATTCTCCCATAATAATTAGTAAAGATTATAGCTTTGGACACCTCTAATGCAAAGATTTTTACTCTTGAGAATCTCTACAATGTGAAAATTTACTTGTCTAAGAGCATCTCCATTGCGGATCTGTAAAATCTCCTCTAATCAGTTAGGGAGCCAGTTAGGGAAACCTTCCCACTGTTGATCTTTATACTAGTCTTTAATTTACGAATTCCTTAAAAGCTACCCCATTTCCTTAACTTAAAAATTAAAATAAAAACCCTTTAACCCCATATCAAATCATTTGATCAATAGTTTTTAGTAATTTTGAAAAGGTTTGAGTTTCTTATATTCTTTAGAGATCCATTTAAAGAGTGCGTTGGGGGAATTTTTCTCTTAGAGCTGTCGTGCGCATACACATCGCTACATAACATACATCATTGTCGGAGGTACATCAGACACACACAATACATGGACAATGTTATACACATACACAAGTGTACCGCAATAGATAAATGGTATGTACTCACTCCACCATGCCAACAAGCACTAGACAATCACTAAAGTTGAGCCAAATCCACTCTGTGCTCATAGAGAATCCATATTGCACTCATCAAAGACTACCCACCATAGCCAAGAGCTTGAAGGCTCAACTTGAAGAACTAAGGCCTCCAAGCCCTATCTGCGAAGTATACCTCTAGTGGGCACTCTGACCAACTTGACCTAACGACACTAACGGCCTTATCGAGATTCGTCACTTCGCACTCGATCAACCTAGCCGAGTTGCCAAACTGACGTGACAAAGATAAAAATCTTTCACTCTTCATCTGTAAAATAGAAATAAGAAGGTCTTTGTCTCTATACGGGTGGAGATGCTTTAACACTTTGTTTATGAAAGTATTCCTAGTATGTGGTACTGTAAGGATCTATCACGTGACCTTCTAAACTGGTCGAGACTGGATTCTTTAGCTTACAGCTCAACATTACACAATCTTTGAATCCAAGAGACGTTCGACAAGTAAACTGTATCACTCTAAGGACGTTCCAGTTCTGCTCCAGAGAAGTTTAACGATGAATGTATCAATGAAAACCTCTTTAATAGACTTATTCTTGGTAAATGTTTGACATGTCTATAAAGTGTTATCTTCCATTGACCAGTTGTATGACTGGAAATGGTCATACAACTGGTCTTGTGGATGTGAACAAAATAATATATTGTGTCAGCAAAACAAGTGTAATTAGTACAATTAGTACGATGCAGAAAATGAAGCCTTGTTACCAAAGAAAATCAGATATATTGTTTTGCCAGCATGGCAAATGACACTTGACACTAAGAAGCCAACATCTCAAAATTTGTCTTGGATGGATGGATATACACATCATCTGTTCTTCTCTTGTCAGCGATCATGGACTTGGTATAACAAGTCACAAGCCACTTGGAACAAGAAAGTATAAAATAATCTATTCGCCAGTTACCTGCAAATAAACCATCTCAGCCTTAGTCTCTTTGCATCTACTCGTGGTTTATTTCTGACAGACGGTCGATCTTTTCTCTCTACTTCATTGTCTAGGTTTGAAAAATTGATAGACCATTGTTTAGACTCAGTTTAGATTCAAGTTGTTAATATATCACTGCTGAGACTGGAGAAGATACGAACCAGTTTGATTGCTAATAAATACGTGAATATTCAAAAAATACGTACATGGTTGTCATGAACCCTTGGAAGGTAATGGTTTATATGATAAACCACTCCCTCCAGAGGTTTATACATCATCTGCAGTGGAATATTAGACAAGATATGATAAACCTTGATTGGTGATAAATCATGATTTACATGTTAATGTGATAAACTATGAACTTTAAATAGTATTTCTAGAAACGCAGTTCAATGGTTAGATCTTCTCCTAAAACAATCAAGACTTTATATTTTTTTAATCCTTTCAACCAGGAGAACAACTGTCATAATCATGCATCCTAGTTCAAACTCAGAGAATGGTTTAGGACTAAAAAACCACTCCTTCTCGTGACTTATGCTATGCATATTTCTGTGCCTAAGTCAAATCAAACTAAATAGAGATGGACCAAGACCTGGTTTGTAGCTTGAATGCATATAGACTTGTGAATTTCTGAACTCTGTGTTATGTAGAAATGGGGCGTCTTAGGTAATGTTCATTTATTATGACACCTACTATAAGTATATGCTGCTTTAAATATATGCACTGATCTAGTACCTTGTAACAAAACCTTGAGCAAGATTTCACATCACTCGTGTTGCACACTCGCATTACCAAGCTCCACTCTTTATAACACAATTCTTGTACACTCCGGTGGTCCATTCTTTCACGCAGTTTAGACTCATTTTCTTCTGGGAATCTAGATCTGAAAGTGTATTTGACCTGTAATCGATAAACTTTTTGAGCATTTCCACTGGGCATTTGTAGTATATTTAAACAACATAATGAGAGTCAAATTTCTTCTCTGTGTTGAGTACGACATTCGGTTAAGTAAACCCTATTACAAAAGAATACTAGACTAGAAAAAAAATAAAAGTTAAATTGTTGAAACATAAACAAGAAGTCTCGCTTGCAGTGGAATTGTCTATCTGTACGTTAGAGATTTAACTCAATCTAAACTCTTTCTTCTTTCTTTTCTAGGTTTAATAGTGACTTACTATCTCTTCCTCTTTAACTGCATAGTAAAACTACAAAATATACCACACACAACAATATTCTCTTTGCTTTTCGGTTTAACCATCGATGTATAATTATTCTAACGCACATTAAACACCAGGCTTGCTAATTATTCAAAGTAAATTCAAAACATAGCATGAGAAATAGAGTGGCCAAAAATATTTTTCTTAGAAGCTTTCCACAAAGAATGTTTGCAATGCACACCAAAAGTGATTTCGCCTAATTTTTAAACTTTCATCATTCTTCTTCCGTCTTACACATTCATACAGAGTGGAAGACATGTTACTATTGAGAGTTAAGAATCTTGAAAAGTATTCTCACTTCGAACTTCTAATACTTTCATCTTTTAAACTCCGTAATACGAAGAAGTCTCAAACCCCACCCCATATAAACACGAAATTAAGCGTTAGAACCCATACGCAACAAAGTTGTTAGATCATATCAGAGCAAGCACAAAGTGGACAAATATCCGACTGGAAAGCTTCGAACGGCTGTGAATAGAAAAAAACTCACAAGAAGATATCACTTTAATAATTTTTACGTACCTCCTCAAGTAAAGTGGAATCGATCACGAGAAATCCTCATAAAATCACGTATAGAGACGACAAGAATGGTTCACGACATAGCCTGGAAATGCTACACTTCTCGACAAGCTGATGGAGAAGAGCTTCGTTTGTACCGTAATGGATCCTTCAGACTTCACATGCGCTTGGTCTTATTTATTAATGATCACCACGAATAAACTGCAGAAGGTCGATTCTTTTAGATTTGAGTCACGTTGATAAACCTCGTCTGTTAGACCTAGTTAATCAGACTTCACATGCGCTTGGTCTTATTTATGCAATGATCACCACGAATAAACTGCAGAAGGTCGATTCTTTTAGATTTGAGTCACGTTGATAAACCTCGTCTGTTAGACCTAGTTAATCAGACTTCACATGCGCTTGGTCTTATTTATGCAATGATCACCACGAATAAACTGCAGAAGGTCGATTCATTTAGATTTGAATCACGTTGATGAACCTCGTCTGTTAGACCTAGTTAAAATTCGAATCTATAAAATCTTCATCATGAAAGACTACTTACTATCTCACGAGTGCTGTTCGACGGTTCCTCTCTCATTCCTTTTCCCTCTACGAGCTGGAATGATACTCCATATACATCTATTGTAACAAACTTTTATTTTAATAATATTAAAAAAACTAAATAATTATAATCTATTTACGCTGATCCTAATTACTGAGATTCGCCGGACGGATGCGTTTTTACCCATAGCTTTTATTTTTAAACATCACTTTCTTCTCTTTTACCTCATGTCTATCATCTACTTCAACCTCCATAAGATTTTGGACTCCTTCAGCGAAGTCTCTAACAGATCACAGCCGCTTACAACCAGGTGCTCCAACCTACTTAAATTTTCAAATGTCTCCGGGTGTCCTTCAAGCTTTGCACACGAAAGTATTTCTAAATGTTTCAACCTCTTTAAGTTTCCAAATGTCGTCGGTAATCTTTTCAGTACATAACACCATGTAATCTCCAAATGCTCCAACCTACTCAAGTTTCCAAACATCTGCGGTAATCTTTCGAGTACATCACACCCCTTAATCTTCAAATGCTCCAACCTACTCAAGTCTCCAAATGTCTCCGGTAATCTTTCCAGTACAAGACACCCACGAATCTCCAAATGCTCCAACCTACTCAAGTTTCCAAATGTCTCCGGTAATCTTTCCAATACAAGACACCCACCAATCTCCAAATGCTCCACCCTACTCAAGTTTCCAAATGTCTCTGGTAATCTTTTCAATGCATCACACCAATTAATCTCCAAATGCTCCAACCTACTCAAGTTTCCAAATGTCTCCGATAAACTTTCCAGCATAGAACACCCACTAATCTCCAAACGCTGCAACATACTCAAGTTTCCAAATCTCTCCGGTAATGTTTCCAGCATAGAACACCCACTAATCTCCAAATGCTCCAACCTACTCAAGTTTCCAAATGTCTCCGGTAATCTTCTCAGTGCAAGACACCAACTAATCTCCAAACGCTCCAACTTACTCAAGTCTCCAAATGTTTCCGGTAATCTTTCGAGTGTAGGACACCCACTAATCTCCAAACGCTCCAACCTACTCAAATATCCAAATGTCTCCGGTAATCTTTCTAGCATAAACAACCCACTAATCTCCAAACGCTCCAACCTACTCAAGTATCCAAATGACACCGGTAATCTTCCCAGTGCAAAACAACGACCAATCTCCAAATGCTCCAACCCCCTCAAGTTTCCAAATGTCTCCGGAAGCCTTTCCAGTCTTCCACACGAATATAATTTTAAATGTTTCAACATGCTTAAGCTCCCAAATGCATGTGGTAGGCGGACCAACCTTGAAGATTTTATAATCAATCGCTCTAATGTGGACAAACATCCACATGCTTGTGGCGAAAGGATGTCTAGTGAACAATCATCTTCCCTGTCTAGTATCAAAACAGCCAACGACTTGCAAACTGAAGCCTCCAAAGCAAGTTTGAGAATTGGTTTGGAACCCTCCCACCGAAGCAGAACCAGACCGCTAGGAAGAGAAAAACCTCGTGCAGGAGATGTAATCTTACATCTCCCGCATGAGGAAAACGGCCTCAGCCTCAACCTCAAATAACGTTTTCCCTGCGGATGAGAGATATCCGCACGAAGTCCAACTACTTTCTCCGGATGAATGAGGTGTTCTCCCTTCATGCAAAAAGACCACAGGAACATAAATCACAAACCTAAATAAACTAAGACTGCATATCAATATTATACGTCGATATGTACGGTTAGTTCTTTGACTCAAACAAGAGCGCTTTTGTTTCGACTCTATTTAATTTAATGGGTTCGAAACAAAAACCATACATACGCTAAACCCGAGAAACTATTTCACCGAAGGACCTCTTTCACTTCATCTATCGGAAGAGGAAATAAGACAATCAGAAAAACCAAAACTGTACATGTATAGGTATCACCAAGAAAAGGATGAGTCCCAAGTGCAAACACTTACCCGTTGATCGTCAATCAACGAAACATATCGACTCGACATTTTTGCAATCCTCTGGCCCATTCTCCTCAGATGTTCATGCATATGTATATGCATAACGATTTTGACCTTCCAACTATCACCTCTATGGTCTGTCGTCCATTCTGTTCTACAAGTGGTTTCACACTCCCTGTACCTGTATATCTCTTCTTCTAGAACCTCTTCTTCTTGAACCAGAGACCGGTCCACCAATGTTTCCCATCGTCTGTCCACAGATTCGTACAGTGAAGACCATGCACTTCTAATTTCTTCGAAACTAAACAGAGGATCTTCAACGAACAAAAGAGAGGCAATATCCAGAAACATATGCTTCTCCGGATTTCCCAAAGCATCATAGCTCAGTTGCAATTTTCTCCACACTCTCTCTTCCAGATCTAAGTTGGGAATTTCATCTACAGATCTCACTTCATCTAAAACCTCACTCCAAATCTTGTCATCCGTTATAGTTCCAAGATATTTTCCAAGGACCACCAGAGTGAGCGGCAAACCTGCACATCCTTTCACTACGTCCTCCATAATGTGCTTCAAGTGCTCCGGAGGTTCCTTTCGATCAGGAAATGCGTGCGTGATAAACAACTCTCTTGCAAATTTATCTCCCAAAAATGGAACATCACATATGTAGATCCGATCTGCACCAAAGTATCCCCGAACTCCAGCATTACGACTGGTTACTATGAATCGACTTTCTTTCGAGCCGTTGTCATCTGCAATCTCTTGTAGAAGCTCTGCATGTCCGGATGTCTCAATGTCATCGAACACAACCAGCAACTTTTTGCCACTGACTTCCGCCCACATATCTGCGTTGGTCCCTCCTGGCACAGACTGGCCATGGCGACGCATGTTCTTCCAAACCTTCTCCTTGATCTCTTCCTTGTTTCCCTGGATCAGCTTCACTTCACTCACGAAACAAGTGTACTCAAATGTGGCAGACAGGGTGTTGAACGCTACCCTTGCCATGGTCGTTTTACCAACACCTCCCATGCCACAAAACCCCAGAAAAGTATGTTTCTGCAAGTGCTTCTGAACTTCAGTCTGAAGAGATTCTACCCCCACCACGTTCAGGACAACCTTTGAGGGTACCAAAATATACAGAGAGAATCCGATTCAGTGAACGCATATGGCAGTCCATCTAATTTACCGATGAGCATATCAGAGATTCTTTCTAATTAATTATGACTTTGTACTATTTCTCAAATCAAGATCGAAGAACTGAAAACAAAATTAAGCAAAATAAATTCAAATTTCACTTCTACAAAATACTTTGGGCAGTCCATAATACCTGAGGACTCCTCTCAGTATATACGGCGTCGATGAGATCAACGAGGTGTAGGTATCTATTGCTCGTTCTGCTTACAGGTCTACAGATAGAGAAGTGATCAGATTCATCTGTCAGATAGTTATCACCAAATCGGGAAGATGCCTCCGGCACTAGAGGGTCGCGTTGTCCTTCTATCGCCTGCATGGAAGCAATAAAAAGACGCACAATTTACTCAAATTACGGCCATGTATTCTGTCTCTTCTCTTGCAAACTATTAGCCTAAGGGACCTCATGCCACAACCCCAAAATCTCTGAGAAGGAGATCTGTATCTTTTGTGATGTTAAACCTAATTAAAAGCGTGGTTCGACAACTTATATTAGTTTGCAAAATATCGGGCAATAAAAGAACATAGCATTATTCGTGTGTAGATTGCCGTAGACTGAATTCTCGTCCTTTAAAACTCAATTCATGTTCACAGAATGTATGACATGACACCTCCAGTCTAAACATTGGATTTTATAATTTCAGGTCAGGCAGCATGCAGTCACTGACAGAGTACCTAACTGAACTATTGCGTACATCAATGAGATCATAACATTTCGTAAGGATAGACGCGAACTAATTAAAGACGAACAAAAATCATGTAACTTACATGTAACTCTCCGAGTCCATAAATTCGCCACTTGTACTCTCGCGCCGTCTGCTCAAATTGTTCATGAAGTCTCGCAGCATCTTTGCCAAGTAGTTCCACGAATGCCAGCAGGGTTTTATTTGCTGGCATGCTACTCATCACAGAATCTTTAAACACAACTGCTTTAATCATCTCCAGTCCACGGTGTGGTGTTCCGTAGAAAAATATTCCCCGAATGCTTTCTAGAAACTTGCCAGTATCTTGCCCATTTCCAGATCTTTCTTCGCTCTGGGAAGCATGGAGGCACAACTGCTTTATAACAAGGCCACCAAAGCTATGACCCACGAGAACTATTGGACAATCTATACTCTTACGAACCCACAAAATCTCTCTCAACAAGTTTTCACCGATCAGGTACATATCCATCATTCCTTCCGTGGAAGTAGTTCGTACGAAAGCATCATACGATACCGATAAAATTCGCGCTCCAGGATATTTCTCCGGAAGCCACTTTTGTGGCCAGACTTCTTGCGATGCACCTCCTCTTGTCCAAGTGGAAAGATATGCATCAGAGTTGTGCCAAAACTGAAGCCCATGAAAGAAAATGATATCGATGCTTACAATAGCTGGTGGAGCTGGTTCGAACAGCTTGAAGAGAGAATCGCTCATCTGAACATGTGTGCAAAGTTCACAGTCACAAAGATTTTCGCAACAGATGAACGGAATACAGGAAACTGCGCTGAGATGAAACATCCAGCAATAATACGCACAACTCAGGACCACCGTATATCCGTGCAATAGATAAGAACTGAAGAGACGTAATAAGCATTACAACAGGAGACTTACTATGAGAATGAAGTGGAGTAAGTATGCTTCTCTAATCAAAACGAGTAATACCCAGTTACATCCAGATTGTTGCAAACGGTCGGATCACAACCTTTTGAGGAGAATTCGAAGTACTGCTTGAAGCTTCATCGATCCTCGGGTTGAAGTTCTTGAACTTGGCCATGGAGTAGCTACTCTCGCCTCGTTAGATAGCCCTGATTGTTCTTCACGGCTAGCGCTAATATACTTCCAACGCAAACCAGTACCAGTATAAGTGGCGTACACAACGTCTAGATCTTGACAGTGTACCAAGAACTTATTCAGGAAACGACCTGTGAAGGAAATTAAATCGAGCGTTGAATCTACTAGGTTGTGATCATGACCCTTCTTAAGAAATGGGCATCACGATGACAATCAATCTCCGACGACGACACTTACTATTACTCGTTGGTACTTCCGCGAAAGCACAGTTGGACTTCACGTTTGATCGGAGATGTCAGCGATTATATCTGTTTATCTTTGTAGCTTCACAGAGGTAGAGATTGAAGAGATCACAGCATCGCTCACTCTTCTTCCTGGGCAGACTGACACGAGTGTGAATGCTGGAACTGAAATGAGCACGCATACATGAGCTTGATACGATCATCAAGAGCAAGAGTTGAATGTACTAATAACAGAAGGAGTTGGAACATGATGGATCGATATCCAAGCTCATCTCAAGAAAACGTCAAGTAGATTGTCGCGCTGCAAATCCCAGTGAAGGTGTAGACTCTCTAACTATACCTGAAAGTGAGGTGACTTCGGCATAGTCTCCTTCCATAGCCGCTGCGATCTGGCTTCCACTCTATATCGACCTCTATCAATAGACACTTTCCACGTAGACAATGTTAAAAGATAATGTCTAGTCTACAGTCACCTCTATAGTCATCTCTATAGGCACATTTACAGTAACATCTCTATGACTAATACTGACTAGTGACTAACCTCCTGTCCATAGGTTAGAGTATATAACACCACCCTTCTTGGGAGGTGATGAGTCGACTGATTCTTTTGCTGATATTTCTTATACAAGAGAGACAAGTTACTTGGTTTGGTTCTTAAACATGGTATCAGAGCTTAGGTTACAGCATTAACAAGGAGATTGAAGAACCAGAGAGTAAAAAAGACATAGAGTGAGCTCATCATCTTCAACTGAAAAGAGAGAAAGAAGGCAAAAATTTCTGATCAAATCACCTTTGATTGTATTTTTGGAGGGGAAGGAGATCGAATTAGGCAAATCTAAGAGTGGATTTGGGGGTTAAAAAGGCTTTGCCTTGCAAAGAGCTTTCCAACGGTTCAACTTTCAACCGGAACGGACCTCGTATGAGGAAGTTATATTTTTAGGAATCTTTGGTCAACGGACCTTTGATTACATTTTTGAAGGTCTTAACGATTGATTTTGGCGATTCTGAGATTTTGTCGTGCTGGACGAGATTGAAGAGGATTACAATATAGACACTACTTCCACTTTCACAACCACTTTGGGGAGTTCCAGATTTTTCTCAGCTACTTGACTTTCTTTCGATGACCAACGTTAGTGACAACTTGCTTCATGATCTTCATAAGTTGGATAGTACAAACTATCCAATATGGTGCTTCAAGGTTCAAGCCATTTTTCAGAAATATGATTTGTGAGACATAGTGTTAGGTGATGAAGAAAGACCTTTCGGATCACCAGCAACTATCAAAGCTTGGAACAAACGAGATCAACAAGCTCTAGCAATCATCAAGATGATCATCAAAGACTCTAAAGTCTTAGATATCTTGGAGGCTAAAACTTCAAAGGAGGCTTGAGATATATTCACCAAGAAGTATGAAGGAGCAGCTCGAGAGAGAAAGAGAATACTACGCAGAAAGTTAAATACTTTGCAAATGACTACGGGCATCTCACTCAAACAGCACTTCAATACTGTCAAAGGGTTAGTACAACAATTGAAGAATCTGGGTGGAGGTATAGACGAGGACGACTTGGTGTTGATAGTGCTCCAGAGCTTATCAGAACCATACGAGCATTTTGTCAAAGCTGTGGATGTACGTAAGGAGCCTGTCACATTCGAAGAACTGCAGACTCTAGCTTTGCAAGAAGTTATGAACATTGAAACTAAGTCAACTCAAGCGACTGCCACTAATGATGCTACTTTCTTCTCCAAGAGGAGAGATCATAAACGTGGTAGACCTCAAGACTCACAACCAAAACAGAAGGAGCATTGGGACAACAAGAAAGGCAAGTTCAACAAACAAGATTCAAACAACTCCAACAAACCAAAACTTGGGAACTGCAACTACTGTAAGAAACGTGGTCACTTCGTGTATGAATGTAAGAAGAAGATATTTGATCAACGTTCCAACACCAACAACAGAGGTAACTTCGTTAGGCAACTGATCACGAAGAGAAGTTATTCTTCACTACCATGTACACAGATATTCATGATCAACAATGATGGATTGATTCTGGAGCACCGAATCATATCACACCAAAGAAGGAGTGGTTTCAAGATTTTTATCCTCTCAATGGACTTGAGATACGACTAGATGATGATAAAGGATATCAAGTCCAGGAGGAAGATAACTTCTGTATTAAGCTACCTTCAGGTCAGATCCGAACCATTGGAGGTGTTTGGTTTGTACCTGGTGTAGTGCACAATCTTTTGAGTGTTGGTAAACTTGTTGCAAACGGGTTTCAACTGTCATTTGATGCACAAGGATGTTCAATTCTTGACCAAAGATCTGTAGTAGCTACAGGGCTGAAGGTTGGCCACTTGTATGAGTTATAAGCCTTACTTTTGGTACCTCCAGTTTTAGCTGCTGTAACAGAGACGAGCCAATTATGACATCTACGACTTGGACACTTACACTATCAGATAATGCAGAAGTTGTTTCATGTGAACTTGGCACTTGGTGTTTCCAAACTCGCCCCTGTAAACACCCCGTGTGAAATTTGTCTTTGTCTAAACAGACTCGAAGGAAATTCTTCAAAACTACTGCAACAAGGGCAACAGAAATCCTTCAGCTGTTACTACAGATCTCTGTGGACCTACTGAGACTATTTCGCTTGGAGGTTCTAACTACTTTATGCTAATTGTTAATGACTTCTCGAGATACATTTGGGTTTTCTTCTTGTTAAGAAAGTCTGAAGCACTCTCGCATCTTCAACATTTGTTAACATGGTGGAACGACAAAGTGGACAGCAAGTGAAGCAGCTATGAAGTGATAGAGGAGGAGAGTTCACTTCTAAGGCAGCTGACCAATATTTCGCTGAGAAAGAAATATTGCGACAGTTGACTCAGCTACACGTCTCAGCAAAATGGAGTTGTTGAAAGGAAGAACGGAACTGTCGTGGAGATGGCAAGAATCCTTCTTCTTGAGCAAGGTCTTCCAAAAGATCTTTGGGCTGAAGCTGTGAATACTGCAGTTTATCTTCTCAACAGAAGTCCAACTAATGCTGTGAATAACAAAACTCCATTCGAAGCTTTCACAGGGAAGAAACCAGACCTCTCTAACCTTCGAATTTTTGGATGTAAAGCATATGTTAGAACTCCGCAAAATTTACTCTAGAAGTTTGATGATATATCTCAGATCTGTACACTCATAGGAGATCCAGCAAGAGAAAATGTATCTCGGTTGTTGAATGCTGCAAGAAAGATCATCATCAGTCGAGATGTAGTATTTTTAGAGATCTCTTCATCTCAAAATTCACAACACCATCTTTTTGACCTGCCACCTCTCTCAATCCAAGCCCCTATTTCGGAGAATCATGAAGAGGAAGCTCAAGCTCAACTATAACCACCACCTACACAAGTTGAGGTTACTGAATCAGGTCCTACTACAGCAGATTCGCCTCTCATTCACCAGACTACTCCAGATTTGAATCTTGTTGCCCAACCAAGGAGACCCCTCAGAACAAAGAAGGTTACTGCAAGGCTAGAGAATTATATTCTCATGGCTGAAGCTCAAGGTGATGGAGAAACTATTACATTCGAGGAAGCTTTCAGTAAAGATCAATGGAGACGTGCTATGCAAGAAGAATATGATGCATTACTCAAAAATGCAACCTGGAGCATAGTACCTCTTCCAACAAACAGGAAAGCACTTGGCTGTAAGTGGGTTTATAAGATCAAGAGACATGCAGATGGAACTATTGAGAGATACAAGGCTCGCCTTGTTGCAAAAAGTTATTTGCAGACTGCAGGAGAAGATTTCCAAGAGACCCTAACACTTGTGATAAAACTTAACTCAATTCGAGTTCTTTGTGCATTTGCAAAACTACATGGTTGGAAGTGTTTACAAATGGATGTTAAGAATGCATTTCTTAATGAGATTCTTGAAGAAGATATCTACTTGCAGCAACCACCTGGATTTTTTCATAAAGGAGATGAACAATTACTATGCAAGCTGCATAAGGCATTGTATGACCTCAAACAAGCTCCAAGAGCTTGGTACACAAGAATAGACAGCTTCTTGAAGCAGCAAGGCTTCTCTCTTACAAGAGGTGATCCAAACTTTTATGTTTTGATTACTTCTCAAGGTATTGTGTTATTGTTACTGTACGTGGATGATCTGATAATATCAAGAAGTAATCAAGGAGGAGTACAGAAGATTGAGCAAGCTTTACTGCAAGAATTTGATATGAAGGATCTAAGACTTCTCAACTTTTGTCTTGGAGTTCAGTTTCTGGAACACAACGAAATGTTATATCTCTCTCAAGCAAGATACACAGAAAGTATACTTCAAGATTTTCAGATAGAGAAGTACAAGCATACGCCTACTCCTATGGTTATCTCGAAGGAGTGACAACGTTCTTCTGTTGATAATGAACATGCAGATGCAACAGAGTTCAGGAAGCTGATTGAGAAGTTAATTTACTTGGCTGTCACTACATGACCAGATATTTCGTATGCAGTCAGCAAACTCAGTCAGAATATGGAATCTCTCACAAATATGCATATGAAGGCAGCAAAGAGAGTTTTGCGCTACTCAGAGAAACTACCAGCTATGGATTCAGATATAGCTCAGATAAGTCACTTGGACTTGTTGGATTTACAGATGCTGATTGGCCAAGTGATTCTACAGATCGTAAGTCAATGTCCGGATTTGCATTTATGTTGGGAGGAGGTGTCATCACTTGACAATGTAAAAAGCAGCCAACTATTACTTTATCCTCCTCCGAAGCAGAATATAGTGGCCTGTGTAATGCAGCACGAGAGGCCATCTGACTAAGATGGATGTTGGAGGATGTAGGTGTCAACCAAGACACTCCAACAATAATCTGGACTGATAGCATGAGTGCAATAGCATTGACGAAAAATCCAATGCATCATGTTAGAACAAAACATATTGAAGTGCAAGTCCATTTCATAAGAGAAAAATTAATTTCAGGAGAGGTTGTTATTCAATGAATAACAACTGATGACCAAACTGCTGATATATTCATCAAATCTTTGTCTTCCGACAAGTTTCAAAAATTGAGATTTGTACTTGGTGTATATTCAGTACCACTGACATAAGAGGGGGTGTTAAAGATAATGTCTAGTCTACAGTCACATCTATAGTCACCTCTATAGACACATCTACAGTCACATCTCTATGACTAGTGACTGACTAATGACTAACCTCCTGTCCATAAGTTAAAGTATATAACACCACTCCTCTTGAAAGATGATGAGTCGACTGATCCCTTTGCTGATATCTCTTATACAAAAGAGACAAGTTACTTGGTTTGGTTCTTAAACAGACAAGGCTTCCAAGTATTCAATCGTCTTTCGAACTATCCACGAGTCCTCACCAATGTTTGACAGAAACTACTCTCATTTCTCTAAAGCAGAAGCACGGTAGTTGACTTGAACACCAAGGTGACTCACAGTTCTCTCATCGCTCATGTAAGTTCACTCGTAGCATTGTCCACAGACCTGGAGCACTCGATACACAAGAAAAATTGCTAAAAAAGTTCATCTTCTAGATTTCTTGTCCATGTTTTATACAAGGCTCCAGTCGACTGACTCATGACACTTACTTACACTTAAGCTTATTCACCTACTACATGTGATAGTTCCATAACTTTACTATTGCTGTACATTCAGCCATGTGCGAGACGGTACGCTCTCACCTAATGCTCTTAAAATTTACCTACATCCGAATTCCTAGCTGAAAGCTCGTTCTATTCTAACATAGACAACAATTGCAAGACACTCAATGACACTAACACGTTCTGATCAGAACGTGTTCAGCACAGGGTTCTCTTACACGACTACCGAAAAGTTCTAGTGTTTATTAAAGCGAACAGACGTATCAACGGCAGGCTAGTGGTATAGTGGTGAACTTATTCAACTAAAGTCTGACGGAAAAGACACAACGTTAGATAGAAGAGAATATGTCTTTCCAGCCGTGAGAAGAATAAGAGACCTTATTTACTGTTTATCGCCTGGATACCTTCCTTCAGCACTGGGGAGCTCTGCAGGCAGTCTTATATTACACGTCATGCAATATGTCAGACGCCTCCAAACTTCCACGTGTCAGCCCAAAAGAGATCCTCCAAGCTGGCATTGGGGCCATGTTCAAGCTTGAATCATCGAATTTAGATTCAGAGCACAGTGGGTCTGAACCGTAAGATCCGGAACATCACAGTGCATTCACATCAAGACAAGCCAGTTATCTCAGATACTAAAACTGTTAAATAAGTGACTGGAAGGTACACACAAGCACAATCTTTGAATTTTAACTGTTATAATGTCATGAATCAATCAGTCCAAATAAATCCAAGATTGTTTTTCTTCCATCCTTCTCTTAACCGAAGGCGCCGAAGGACAAACAACCATTACTGCCAGCGCTTGAGCGGGTTAAAACACGTGCCAAAGAATGGTGAGAGTAGATATATATGAGTCCGGCGCGGGCTCCTAATCTGGCTATACTGAGATCTATCCTCATGTTGCTTGCCATACTCGCTAGAACTGAATCAGTTCTACGGCCTAAACCTGCTGCGCTTCACAAGAGGATTTCACAAGAGCTCGAACTTTGTCCGATGCTTGACTCTAATTTTGACGCCTTGCAGGATAGTCGACGTAATAAGTTTTCATCTTGTAGCTTCTCAGAGTGAAGAGTAATGTTGATTGTTTAGATTAAACACGCTCTAGATCTCTCCTGTCACTAGTAGAATGGCATAGCTGCGAGAAGAAGCCTAAGTACCTTTCCTTATCTGTTTTACTTCTGATTGGGAATGCTTTGCTGCGGCACTGGTGTTACTTCCAGGCGGCGTCAAGGGAACCACAAAGTCTTCTTGTGTTATCTAAGTTGGACAGCATGCAGAAAGCAGCTTATTTCATGGTGAAAAAGTCGCAGCATGTGGGTCATGTAGCTTTGACCTGCTGATGCGGGACGCGAGGCGGGCGCCGAATGTCGAAAAGCATCACTTAGGTTGTAACAGCACCATGGTTTTTTGGCATAGTTTTTTGTTTTAACATCCGTGGAGGCTAAGTTCGGTAATAAAGGTGTCACTGCACCATGCGAGTTCTTTTGGCACCTCCTTTGCACCAGGCCAGCTCCGAGAATTAAAAGATAATCTTTGGGGAACTCTGTTAACACCTGTTAAAATCAGAATATTTATAAATATTCACTGCTAATTCAAACCTGGAAATATGGAAGACCTGGATATAAACGATAAGGGATGAGTCAACTGCGGTGCTTCTGAAGGTAAAAGTCCGAGAACGAATAATAAGCAGCCACCACGAACTTTAGTCAGTAACGAGCGCTACACGACAAGCGATGAATTTGAAAATTTTATGATTGGCGAGGAAGGTGGTTATGGTTCTTTGTGACGTTCTAACTTATAACTTTTTCGTTTTTTATCGTAAGCTCTTGCCCCAGAGATTTCGCACGCAGTGACTTCTATTATAGCTTAAAATCAGTTCCAAGCTGCCAAGCTCTTTTATCGTAAGCTCTTGCTCCAGAGATATCGCACGCAGTGATTTCTATTATAGCTTAATCAGGTGATCTCAACACGTGGTAGTAGATCGAAGCAATCGACGATATTTTTAAACTTGGACTGCAGAGCTTTGACTCGTACACTCATATGACGTAATGGCAACAACGAGACCTAGCCGGGAGAGTTCGAATCTTGTTCACTTCAGAAGCCCTGCTTCTATAACTAGCCGGGAGAGTTCGAATGTTGTTCACTTCAGAAGCCCTGCTCCTTGTAATCTTCAAGGAGTTGAATTAACATCAGTCCAGAAAATCCTATAGGGATAGTGATTATAAAAAAGATTTAGAGGGGTGTATTCATTATTCTGATGATGCAAAATCAAGTTAAAATGGCTTATGATTGGTTTGACTTAAAAATAATGTATGTTAAAAATCAACCAAACTTACATACATTGAACAGACTGAGAAGAGGTGAATTAGCAACCATATAGTTGAATATATATTCACCACTATACTATCTATACATGACTTTACTTTATGAGTTTAGTTTATTATCTAACCCTAGTGCGGGGAGGGGTAGGTAATAAATTAAACCCTAAATTAATCCATGCATATTTTCCTCTTCCATAGAAAGATGGATGAGGTGCAATATGCTTAGCTGCAAATGATCTAGCTTTCGGAGAAAAACATGGCAATTGCCAATTGTAGAACCAACTGCGAATTCGAGATATCTGGTTAATGTACGCTCCATACCAAATAGATTAATTCTCGTCTGTTGAAGTCATCGTGGGCTATCACATGAATACCAAATTGAATGGTGAACACATGTACAGCTTACTGAATTAGCAAGGTTTAGTCTTGCTCAGGAGGACTACAGCATTCAACACTGATATACCCGGATGCTCCTAGCAACTCAAGTTTCGAAATGTCTGCGGAACCCCTTCAAGCCTTCTTTTGCTGTATCAGCTCTGTCAATCACCGTATATATCCGTGTAACTGATAACCAATTCAAGAGCGTTCAAGAACCATTAACGTTATAAGCTTTACAACAGCAGACTTAGTATGAGAATGAAGTGGAGTAAGTATGTTAGACGACGCCAGACTTCTAAAGAATGAAAACCTTCCGCGTATCGGCCCACAATTGCAAGGATCTCCAAGTTGGCATTGGGGCCACATTTCAGGCTTGAATCAACGAATCTAGAATCGTAGAGCAGTGGGTCTCAAAGTCAATTATCTCAGATAAGGAAACTGTTAAACCCCCCCTCCTGGTATAAAAGGGTCCTAGAGGAATATTCCTCTTAAATTCCTGTTCTGAATTCAAAATCCCTCTCCGGAAATCTGGAACACAGAAAAGCTTAGAATTTAACAGACTGGTTTCTAATAATGCTTAGATGAAAATCAAAACTTTTTTTTGCGAAAATGTAGCGCTTTTCAGTCGCTTTCTAACGCTACCTACCACGTCAACAACGGAGGTCAGACTCAAACGTAATGAAAAGACGCAGTTTGCTCTGGGTAGCCCAGAGGTCCGTCCTTCACGTCTGCGGACGTCAAAAAATGAGGAGTCTGGGTAACCCAGACCCTAAATATCAGGAGCAGGGGTTTAAGTGACTGGAATTCGAAGGTACACACAAGCACATCAATGAAAATTCCGGTTATAATGTCAATTTAGTCCAATTTATTTCAATAAATCCAATACTTTTAATCTTTTATTATTTCCGCAGGCGCTGAAGCGCAAAGAACCGTTACTGCCAGCGCTTAAGAGGGTTAAAACACCCATTAAGATACAAAGACTACATCGAATGATGAGAGTGAATATGTAGACCCCATGCCCGTGCTCCTAGTCTCGCTATATTGAGATTTATCCTTGCTACCCTCTTGAAGAGAAAAACGCGACCCAATGAATAGCAAACGGATGGGAAGACCTCATCAAGCCTTACAAAGGAAAGAGGGACCCAAAGGGCCAAGCAACTACCACCCCGGAGGGAATAACATCGGGGCTAAGCACCGCTATCAGTAGCTCTAGAATCACTTATCGCATCTATAATATCGGAGACCAGAAAGTCAGTATCTCTACATCCAACGGGTGCACCTGAAGAAGCATCGCCTACTGCTATTGCCCTCCTATGGACGGCGCCTGCTAAAGCTCTCTGTAGAGCAATGAAAACTCGCTGCCTAAAAAATGTGGTACAGAAAGAAAGAGAAAGTGGTACCTCCTGACGCCTCTCATGGTAGGCTCTAGCGCAGTCCCGAAGAAAGCCATCTAACTCCAAAGATGTCGATCCGTATATCTCCAATGCTAGGGGGATAAAGCGATGTCCTACCTGCATACTCTTATATTTGGTTACCTTCGCTGCTGTCGTCACGCTTGCCGCCCATCTTGGGGGATGAGTGATCACCTGTGCCGCTACTGAGTCCCGTGTCGGATCCGTGACAACCACATCAGCCACTAAGACCTGATCCTCCCTCATCATGTACAGGTCAGCTCTCACTGATCCTCTCGTCTGAAAGACATATCAACGCTCTCTCCACGTTCTGTGATCGCTCTCCCGTGCTAAGGCAAACACGACGTCCCTGATGACATCGTGGTAGCTATCCGCTCTCCACCGTGAAGACATCGTACAAGGTGACGACCCGAGGTATCGAATGAGAAACCGCACTCGCAAGTGGATAGTGCCAAAGCAGCAGATTGGACCAAGCCTAGGCGAAACCTCATCGTTGTAGAGAAGATAGTCAGTGCGAGTCGGAACGTTCTAATGTAAGGTCGAGCTATGCACCAAGAACCTGCACCCTTATCCGAACAAGAGCGGAGTCGAGCTCTAGTATCCCGTGAGATGGAAGGATCCACTAAGAGTGCATGGAGAACCTGCTAGAAGTGGTGTCCCGTCAGAGAGGACAGAAGTCCGTGAGATCCATCGGAAGCTAAGGTATCGAATCGGGGGTGTGCCTCACGTGCCTCAAGAGTCAGACTATCTCTTGTCTCACGGAGACAAATCTGTAGTGGGTAGGAATCATCCTTCACCTCTGTCACATATCCCTCTAGAATAGGTCTTTCTCGCACGAGAAAACGACAACATAGTCAAGGTGTCGAGAGGGTCCAACTACCCAAAAAGGTTGCCAGAGCACTCTCCTCCGTGGATAAATAGTCCACTCTACCACATGATATCGGCAAAGATGTCTGCCTACGTGCGAGGGGTCCTGCCACACAGTCAAAAGTCCCTGGTCCTACGATATCATCAAACACCCCATGATCTTCTTATCAAACTCTCTAAGGCATGAGATGAAGATAGGAGATGGAGGTACTGTGCGGAGTAAGTAACTAGGACGACGTGCAATGGAAGAGGAAAGGATATCAAAGGCAACTTGTGGGTCCTCTAACATAGAGAGATCCTCGATATGCAAAACGTCCTCCGCAAGAGCAACGTCTAAGAACCGAGAGATAAAATCGTCTGTACCCACCGGTACTCCGAGAATGCGTAAACCATCAGTAGGGGTGATAAATCTCATCGGGAGTTGGAGGTCCGACGGTATACCTATGAGAAACCAAGCCTTGCACTTTCACACATTCACTCTCAGCCCTACCAAAGCCAATTGAGAGACGAGGTGATCAAAGATAACACCGACTTGGTCCTCCAGATCTACGATGTGCGTATCATCCACTAGAGATGGAAAAACCAACCTGGAGCAGCCAAGGCGGTGGCCAAAAACCCCTCTATCGTAGGACCATGATGGTAATAGAGAAGGGAGGAAGAACCATAGAACGATCGCACAAAAGGAATGAGACCCGCTAGAGATCCACTGCCATCCATGAGCTCCCTAAAGATGAAAGCGCGAGAAACGCTATTAAAAGTATTTTCCACATCCACTTGTAGGACAACCCAATAAGGATGAATGTCTAAGAGAGCCCTAATGCCGAAAGACACAGACTGGCAACCTCCAGGCGTCACAACTCCGAACTGGTGTGGACAAAGGTGATCTTGAAAAGTACCTCGGAGCTGTAGGACAATGGTACAACTGATAAGTCGTACGAAAATCTCACCGATGGCTATCGGTCGGATCTCACCACCATCCTTCGTCATGACCAACAGTCTAGCTGCCTCGAGTACCTGAGCTATAGATTGAGGAATATGTCCCTGAGCTACTACTACCGCTACCTGAAAAAGCTTCGTGAAACCACTAGAAGGATCGTCTGTTTGAAAACAGTCTCGTAGGTGCTTGTAAACCATCCCAGACAGACCTCCAGAGGATAGACGTGGAGTTGTACACAAGGCCTAGGCGAACAAGGATCTATCGAGACATAATGACTCCTCAGGCTGATAGTCCTGAACCTCATGTGGTGGAGGATCACTCGGTGGGGATGAAGGAGACGCAACGTAGCGATCGTCTCCTCAGTAGGACATGCCATCGACAAAGGATGCAATGCTCTAGCTGCTATGCTGTATTCTCCAGCTTGTCCTAGCATCCTACAACGTCGTATGCGAGCGGAAGGTGAGACATCACGTGTAGAGACAGACTCACTCGTATCTCTTATCGCCCGTACAGATTTCTCTTGTAAGGCTGCCCAATCATCTGCACAGAATCTCTGAAGACGAGTCGTCATCTCTCGATGTCCTTCTCTACCACCTCGAATATAACGGAGGCACCAACGAGGAAATAACAGCAAGAGCAACCATGCCGCCTCATCCCTGATGTTCTGGACTAAAATGTCGAGGGGTAGACGGAATGCCTGCCTCACCTCGTCATGAAGAGCACGAGGTAACCGATGGAACAAACGTGGACAAGAGAAACTCGTCTCGAACAAACTCAAAATAGTGTTAGAGTGGACTCTCAACCACTCCCACACTCAGGAGGAACTCCAAGAAGAAGGGCTAACGGTGCCGTAATGGCAGCTCGTGTAGACCTCCACTCTCGGCTAACCTCGACATCCCCTGTGGTCCTATCATAGCTCTTGTGCATCTTTCCCACATGAGATTTTACCCCTTGCGAGGTAAATAACTGATTGCACACCGGACATGGTGTGTCTCGAATCAGTCTCGATCTCAGGAGAGAGAGAGTACCCATAGCTACAAAAGAGACGATATCCGACCCAACGATATCGTGTCGGATATTGCGTGAAGGATGTCCAGGAAAATGCGAGGTTCCTGGCTGTGGAGATGCTGTGTGCTGAAATAGAGACAAGACAGAGAAAAACAACCACGGAAACGAATGTTGCGATATATACCACTCCAAATGTATGTACACTGCCGGTTCTTTCTCCTAAGAGCACAGAACTGAAAAACAGACCAGAGCGGTCTGTAACTTGCTTCAAAGCCCTTCAAAATGACCCCTGAATCACAACCCTGACCTAAAACCACCGAAGTGTAGCTCAAAGCAAGAGAAACTTCTCTTTGCTAACAAACAGAGCCACAGCAATATCACGCGATCCAAACCCAAGTCCAAACCACATCCATATACAAGTTCTTAGCTAAAGCTAGCTATCACAAGTTGTATATAGCCAACCAGAACTCTAACGAAGTCAAAAGAGCAAAACCCGTAGCAAAGAAATCAAAAAAGATCTATCTGAGAACTTCCTCCTTTCGCCGAACGGACTTCAGAGGTCGATAGGGTCTCCTCCGCTAACTCCTTTAACCAAAGAAACATTCAGATCCGACTCTTGAGAGTCGAGATATCACCGATTTTTGGTCCCAAGTGATTGAACCTTCAAAAACTTCTCTCTACGGTTTAAAACCGCACATATCGCACAAACTGGTCATTTAAACTGATATATGTCTTCTCTGGTAGGTAGATCTAGCTACCCTGAACCCAACAAGACTCCAAACAAGCCGTTTGGAGTTCCCCGTGCAGAACCACACGAGAAATTCGATCGCAGGTTGGAAAAAAACTGATGTAAATCAGCTCCCTGCGGCTCAAACTCGCTCACCACACCCTAACCAACAATCCAATTAACGTATTGTATTCTCCTATGAGTAGATGAAGACTCCCTGATCGCGTAAGCACCAAGAACGAAGAGCTTGGCTCACTTATCGCGAAGAACAACCCAATCTCAGGTCGCAAGCGAACAAAAATCTGACGTAACGCTTCCCTGCGAGCCAATTTCACTCAGAACTCCTAAACTGTCCGATGAAAACCTGTATCGTCTTCAATTTCCTGTAGAACTCGGTGTTCTGATCCCGATGGATCCAAGGACAGCAAGTTTGGACTCCGGAACGGCTCGAACGGTCCAACTCTCCTTCACAGATAACTAAAATCTCTCAAATCTCTCTCTTGCGTCTCAATTTCTCCCAGTACGCACTCCTCGATCCTTCTCTTCCCGAACCGTCTTAACTTGTGCGTAGCCTGCACTGATCTGAACCTAATGACACCTTGCGCGCGTGTATTGGACTTCCCAAATCTCCAAACCATCCATCGACAGGTCGCAGATACAAGCTAGCCCTTAAGCTGCCCCCTTTTCACAGTCTCTGTACGTACGAAGTTCTCTCAGAATAATATGAAGCAAGACTCTTGCGTCTTTTATAGAACGCCTGAAGCCTCAAATACCCAGTGAGCAAGTAACTAGGGCTTAGCTTGATTTTGTCTTCTTTCGAATTGCATAACTTCATCACTAGATGTCCAAACGAAGTAAACAAGATGCCCATGGAAAGCTGGCAATGAGCTCTACCCACTGATGCGATGAATGCGAAGATCTGAAATTGCACCAAAAGCTCGTAAGCTGGGGCCTAGCTTGTTTCCTCCATCTTTCGAGTCTTGTAACTTCTCCACTGGGCGTCCAAACGAAGTAAACAAGGTGCCCATGGAAAGCTGACAACGAGCTCTACCCATCAATGTGGTGAAAAGGAAGATCTGAAGTTGTGCCAAAAGCTTGTAAGCTGAGGCCTAGCTTGTTTTCTCCATCTTTCGAGTCCTGCAACTTCTCCACTAGGTGTCCAAACCAAGTAGACGAAGTGCCTATGGAGTGTTGGCAAAGAGCTCTAACCACTAATGCGATGAAAGTGGAGACTCAAAACTACGCCAAAAGCCCGTAAGTTGAGACCTAGCTTGCTCTTCCCATGAGTGTCTTTGGAGTGACAAGCATCAAATTTTGAATTTCATGTAGGAGCCGGTCCATGACACGACATCCACCCTCTCCAAACCTGTGCATCTTCCGGTATGCACCAGAGATACCAACCAAGGAGTGGACCGACACGCACACTCGTCCCCATCTTCTCATCCTCCTCCATCTCGGTCAACCTCATCCTCTAGTCTGCAACCTGATCGTCATCTTGAAGTTGCAATCCTGCCATGATCCCCCTAGATCCATGCTCATCGACTTTCTCCTCAAACTTCTCATCCAATCACCCCTCTAAATCTACACATCTTTCGATATGCGAAGACATAGAAAGAATAACCCATCATACCATAGAAATGTCTTCCATGCGTCTTGTAGAACCTCACCGTCGAGGTTTGTGACCCAAGTGTCGTAGTAGACATCACCCATCATCCCAATCATCACTGCATATCATTGTAACCTTCAACCTCAACTCGGTACATGTCATCGTACCTAAACCTCTCTTCTTCTTTTTTTTGTTTTTCTAAAAAACAAAACACCACACTGCTGCAAGTAAAATCCTCAACCGCAACCATCATTATCTCGCTGTACAATGATATCCTCCTCAATCATCATCCTCCCTGATCTCTTCTTCTGAAAATCCTCACAATCTCCCAAACATCACTCTCTCAACCCAAATCATCTTCAGCAATGGCTTCTCCCCTATAAGCCATCCTTACCCATCATCCTATATCCGTAACCTCGAAAGCATCCGTCCACTCTCGTTCACCTTCAACATGTCCGTCCTTGGGTGCGACTTTCCTTGTAGTCGCACCCAAGACCTCATGTAAAATGAATCTAACCTTGACATCTTGAATGCGCTCCTCCAACCTCCATTCACATCCATCATTGTACCAATATTTGGTCGTTGTATGTCTGCAACCAGATCACGCATATCTACTATCTGCACGTCAATCATCTCCTCCGGTTGTGAAGGATCGTCCTCCATTGCCTGTATAGGAAGAATAGTTTTCTGTTGAGCCTTATCCTCCCCAGCTTGCTTCCCTGAAGAAGTCTCTTCTTGTCCCTTCTTCTCGCTCTGCATCGTGGATGCAGTATCCAATTTGAGCTCGATTAGATCCTCGTGCTCACCCAAACCATCTCTATGGAAATCATGCTCAATCTCTTCCACCCTAGCACCATAACTTGTAGCTTCAATAGCTACAACTGCATGTGCTGCAAAGTAATCATCCACCAATCTCTTCATCCCTCCTTTACCAACGTTGGCTTGAAGGAGAGTACCTGTACTTCTGAACCCAACATTTCCATCCTCCCAAGAAATAACCCTTTGTTGCAAAGACTCTGCAAAGTCGATGCAAATCTCGCTGATGGTCAGTACCATCACACCACAGGCAGTGATGTACCCAAGCTGGTTTGGGTACAAGCTCCATCTTGGTCGACGATCTCTTATCCTCCAACCTAATAACCTTAGCTTGCCGATCTTGCATCTTTTGCTGTAGGTCCTCGATGGTTGGATCCTTCTCTTCTACAACCACAGCTGGAGGTTGAACCTCAAATACTACCCGAACTGATGTGGTAGTCAGTGATACAGGTGTCAATCTGGTAACCCTTTCCCTTGTATGTCTCCAGACAAGAAGCTCAACCGCTTCATGCACAACCTCTCAATTCCTTATCAACCCTTCTTCTTCTTCCCCATCCTCCAGAAGTAGCTCCAACTGTTCCTGCCATGGTTCATCCGCAGCTTGAAGAAACAACTCTGTCTTGTAGCTCTCCAAGGTTAACTTCTCCACCCGAGATAGTTGAGAGAATTGTCTCTCGAACTCCTTTAATAACTCTATAGGCTGCAAACCCTTGGATCGGTTAACCCATTCCAGAAATGATTTCTTGGTTACTCGATCTGAGTTTCCCAAGAAATACTCCTCCCTCAGCGCATGTGAAAATGTATCCCAGTTCCTCCCAAAATGCTTTGTTAGACCTTTCACATGCTCCCTTATCTCAGGCATCGCAGTGAGTTCGAACCGATATCCTTCTCCGATATCCGTTCCAAATCCATCTCCATCTTGTAACATCTCAAGTACTCAGTGATGTCTCTCCCACCAAATAGATCGAACTTGTCGATCACCCTTCCAAGCGCCTTCTTTCCCAAAGCCTGCTTTTGTTGGTTCCATTGCTCTTGTTGCAAAAACAAAGTGAAGGTTTGAAACAAACGTGCAGTTGCTGCATCCAACTGCACCCCTAGTAACCCCTCTGATCCTTTCATCTCGTCCATAGTCATGGCTCGTCCCATCCTCCCATCCTCCCATGATCCCAACCGTCTACAAATCCATCATCCCAGGTTCACAGCATCCTCCCGAACAACCATATCCATCTTCATCTTCGTTCATGATTGCTGATCTCTTCTATCCAGTTCTAACACACAAATATCTCCACCCCGGACCTTCACGTCG
This sequence comes from Asterella californica, assembly GCA_036924285.1. Classification (NCBI taxonomy): domain Eukaryota; kingdom Viridiplantae; phylum Streptophyta; class Marchantiopsida; order Marchantiales; family Aytoniaceae; genus Asterella; species Asterella californica. Next base: position 67,472 of record JAYKYS010000039.1, on the reverse strand, counting down.
AATTCACCACCGTATCGTGTCGGATATTGCGTGAAGGATGTCCAGGAAAATGCGAGGTTCCTGGCTATGGAGATGTTGTATGCTGAAACAGAGACAAGACAGAGAAAAACAACCACGGAAATGAATGCTACGATATATACCACTCCAGATGTATGTACAATGCTGGTTCTTTCTCCTAAGAGCACAAGACTGAAAAACATACCAGAGCGGTCTGTAACCTGCTTCAAAGCCTTTCAAAACAACCCTTGAATCACAACCTAAACCCAAAACCACCGAAGTGTAATTCAAAACAAGAGAAACTTCTCTTTGCTAACAAACAGAGCCACAACAGTATCACGCGATCCAAACCCAAGTCCAAACCACATCCATGTACAAGTTCTTAGCTAAAGCTAGCTATCACAAGTTGTATATAGCCAACTAGAACTCTAACAAACTCAAAAGAGCAAAACCCGTAGCGAAGAAATCAAAAAAGATCTATCTGAGAACTTCCTCCTTTCGCCAAACAGATTTCAGAGGTCGATAAGGTCTCCTCTGCTAACTCCATTTATCCAAGAAACCTTCAGATCCGACTCTTGAGAGTCGAGATATCGCCGATTTTTGGTCGCAGGTGACCGAACCTTCAAAAACTCCTCCCTACGGCTTAAAATCGCACACATAGCACAAACGGATCGTCTAAACTGATATCTGTCTTCTCTGGTAGGTAGATCTAGCTACACTGAACCCAACAAGACTCCAAACAAGCCGTTTGGAGTTCCTCTTGCAAAATCACACGGAAAATTCGATCGCAGGTTGCAAAAAAACTGAGTAAATCGGCTCCCTGCGGCTCAAACTCGCTCATTGTAGTGTCGCAGGATTACTCCTTTTGTCCATTTAGTATACAAGATATCGTTCCCACAGAAGATTTGCACAAGTAACGCTGCTCTAAGTTCTAAGGTCTGTTCAAACACACAAACACACGAGTTTTGTCTAGAAATCCCGTCTTCTCACAAAACCACACGACTTCCAGACCCTTCAGAAGGTGCTCTGGACCTAAACAAAACAACTAATAACTAAAATATCACACAACTATCTACAGAGAAGCTTGGGAAGACGCTTCCTGCTTCCAGGTCACTTCTTCCGGTCTTCAGATTACCGTCTTCTCGAAGCGAATCTCGGCTTCTAGGGGTTCGACTGGGCTTCTCACACCTCCAGAAGTCTATCCTGCTTCGCAGAAGTCCACTAGCAACGGCTGTTACACCTTGCTCTCTCACTCACATTCCAACGGGTTAGATAAATCACATGGTGTATGCCCCTTGTAGCCTTCCCAGGCTTCTGCCTACGGAAACGGTCTTCCTGCAGCACTACAACGACATTCACCTTCACGGAAGCTCAATGGAACTCTCGGAAGCTCACTAGAAGAAGGTAAGAAGATGGGGAAGATGAGGAAGATGGGGAAGATGAGAAAATCCAAAACGGGATCAAAACAAGATAAGAATAAGAAATTAAGACTCCGACAGGCTTCTAGTCCGGATCCTGACTAACAAGCCATCTCTGCTTGTAATAGTTTGGGGAGGAAGACAACAAACGTGCGTACAGTTGCATCGTCTTCTACTTGAGGATGTCGTCTTCTGAGATGGGAAGAAGGCTTCTTTCTTCTTCTCGTCGCTGCCCCGACTACTCTATCATCTGGGATCCTTTACCCATAAGACCATCCGTACGTGGATCCTAAGTGCTCCATTGGACGAGCCAAGCTGCAATTCCACCACTGCTGACAGTCACCGCCACTCAAGAAGAAGGCTTCCCATGCACAATTGGGAGTAGATTCAAGGAATTCACTACCCAGTAGTCACGAATGAAGCTTCTGCACTCAAATCAACAATCTATTCCTCGAGAAGAAGGTACATCGGCATTGAGAAGCTCACTCCCTCTACTGTCTGCTCCTACTCCTCGACACACCAGTCTAGCCAACAGGACTATACGAGGATGCCGTTCCCTGTTCCTAAACATCTATCTACATCTTCGAACAAGCATGCAGATCCCTCCTGTGTACTCCCAGAATATTCGTATGTCTCAATCAACGGGTGTAGTGTGCACTGTACGTAAAGCCTATCCTGTGTCTAATGTCCAATGTGCTCTAGTCTGCACCGTAAGATGTTTTCGTGTATGCAAAGAGCGAGCCCTTTTTTCCTACTCTTCGATCCTACTTATACATCTGCCACGAGAAACTAGAGGAGGCTGCCAGGGAGAGATGGGCGCTGTCAAGAGACTGCCACCCTCACATGCAAGCGGTTCCCTGTCCAGCTTTAGCCATATACCTTGTTTACTCCTATGCTACCTATGCGGCCACATGGTGTCCTAACTAATTTTACATTGAAAACCTGTCACCCTTAAGATAGCATGTTCGATCCTTTGCTAAGTTTGGAAATGTCAATCTTCTACGCTGATTGCTCGGTGGCAATCTCTACCTGATCTGCACCTACCGGAGCTCCTACTGCGGCTTCTGATAAGCTAGGAAGCCCTGCGATCACTTCGGGTAACACTGAGGTGACTTCCTGCTCCTCGTTCTTCGCTGGCCCTGCTGTCGCTTCTGCTGCTTCTTCCTCAGTTTCTACTTCGGCTTCGGAAGACGAAAGTGTCTTCTGAGAAGCTGGTTCGACTTGTGCTTCCTCACTCTTCTGAGGCCCTAGGTCGACACCAGGAGCCATGGTGACCTCATAGAGGTCCGGGGAAGTCGTTTCCTCCACTCGGAATACCTGGGAAGATGGCTCTTCTTCCCGTCTTCCAGAAGACATCTTGTCTTCCGGGGCATTTTCTGAGGTCTTCTCGGCTTCCAACGCTGTCACTACCAAGTGTACAGCGAGGTCGAACTCCTCCTTCTCCAAGTCTGGTCCTGTCGATGATGCTGGTGCTTGGAAAGATGTGTTCACTGGTGGTGAGGTCAAGGGAAGACCATAGAGTGTCTTCACTCCCTCTATCTGCCGATCCAAGTACATGAACATACTCTCCTTGCACTCCACAAACATTGTTTTGGACTCCTCGTCCCACTCTCTAGCTAAGGTAAGGAGCTTCCTACCCGCGCTGAAGTTGAACTTCTTCCGAAGTGCTTTCACCGAATGAGCTAGTAACCCCTGTTCACGAGCTTCTGCTGCTTCTCGCTGCATCTTCTCGGCTGCAACCTGCGCTTCTGCGGCTTCCCGCAGAGTCTTCCACATCGTCTTCTCTTCTGCAAGGGCGGTGAGCTTACCTCGTACTCGCAGAACCTCTTGGTCACGCTGCTGTAAGCGCGCCTGCAACTCCTGGTTGCTCTTCTTCACCTGCGCTAACTCCTTGGAAGAAGCGGCTGCTTCCTCCTTGAACTTTGCCGCGAGCTTCTCCGTGATGAGAAGATCAGCTTCCAGTGCCTCTGTCTTCTTCCTGCTGCGTCAGGAAGCGTAGACCGAACCCAGGCTGTAAAGGCTTCTCTTGAGCCTTCTCTCTCTTCTCCAGAAACTCCATAGCTGGCTGGATCTCGGAGTGGAAGAGGCACTGAACTCCTCCAGTCTTCTTCCTGCGGAAGACAAGATTATCTCCATAGATCGATTGGAGGTACCTTCCTTCTTTCCTAGAGGCAAGGATGTCTCGTCTTCTGCTGTCGCCTTCTGCTTCTGCACAGGAGAAGGAGCTACTCTTCTCGTCTTCTGAGGTGGAAGATCCCTCTCCGTGGTAGAAGCGGTCCTTTTTACTGCGTTTCCTCGCCTTGCAGTAGGAGTACCCATCCAATCTTCGTCTTCTGGAGTCTTCGGAAGACTCTCTGGTGTTGCAGAAGCGGTCTTTTGCTCAGTTCTTGCACTCGGTGACTCATCTTGAGAATCAGGCTCCGATCCAAAATGGATGATCGGAAAGGAGGTGGGCTTCCTAGGTACACTCCTAGAACCCATCTTCCGTGGTGATGTCGCGTCTTCCGACCCACTGGAGTCGTCTTTTTTTACCAGAAGCGTCTTCTGGTGAGTACCAGGCCTCGTCTACGGCATCAGGGTGGGAGGGGAGTCATTGCTGCTGCTCGGTCGTCTTCCTCCGAGGTCTCCTCCTTCTCCTCACGCTGCTCTGTTGGTCTATATCTTGCCAGTTGATCGTCCGTGAGATCCCCCTTGGCCACGTACAGGTAACAGAAGAATGGGGTGAGATGCCCTCCTTCCGGGGTACCTAAGTACGTCAGCTCTAGCTGCACGTAAGAGTGGATGTACGACCTCCAGTTGACATTCTCCCCGATGCACACGGCTTCCAGGAACGCTACATCATGATCCCCAAGATACCTCGTCTTCTGCACCTTCCCCTTGGGAAAGAGATGCAGAAACAGCTTCGCCAGAAGACGCTTCCGTGGATCTCGGTAAGATTCGATCTTCCATCCGTTCCTTCCCTATCTTTCTTCCAGGAAGAGACAAGTGGTGCTCCCAGGCACGTGCCACCGCCCTGAGATGATGGGTGAGACCTTCTTCTCGTACCAATACCTGCAGTGTTTAGCTTCTGGTCTGTGAAAGACCACGCGTCACCAATCCTCGTTCTAGGAAGATGGTCTTCCACGAGCTACTCCTGCCTTCGCAGATACACGATTGGGTGGAGGTAACGCTGCCCAGACTTCCCCCAGAAGATCCTCATCGGCAAGGTTCCAGTTCCATATGAAGAAGTCGAGATCCAACTCTTCGATGAAGGGTGAAACCTCGGCCAACTCTGCCGCTGGTAGCACCAATCCTCGTGGATGCATCGACATACTCGTACACTCTGTTGCACTAAGCCACACGCGTTTACTGTGAGCTGAAGGCTCAGTCCTTCCCTACGTTCTCATAGTCGAACTCCTACTCTCAGAAGACGAATCTAGTCTTCCAGAAGACAGTTACTCCGTCTTCCGAGATTCTAACAGTGCTTCTTAAATTCCTCTCATCCTCCGAGCTGTATCTAATCAATCCTAACTAAGCAAGGCCTCGAATGGATTCCTAAGAAGACAACCCACCTTGCATTACATCCTACTTCCTAACTGAAGATACAAGATATGAGAAGTAGAGTACATGAGAGGTTCATAAGATGGTTGCGGGCTCCTACGGTGACAGTGGCCTCTGGGAAGACTCTCAAGACAGCTTCCGATTTCAATAGCGTTCTCGGAAGACTTCCCGAAGTCAGGCTTCCCTTCACTGGTCTCACCTGTCTTCTTCTTCCTACGCGCAATCTATCCTCAAAACAGACTCAAGACAATTGCATTCTGTTCTTCTGACTTCTCACCTCTCATACACACGCAGAAGAAGCTTGCTGCTGGTGAGAAGACATGACCCTCGACCATTCTCTCCAGATTCTGCCAGCAAGACTTCTCACAACTCTCTCCTAAGTTCGGGAAGAAGAAGAGATGGGCTGCTATGGGTCAGACAGAAGAGGCCCGAAATGGACCCTCACGTCTTCTCGTGCATTTTGTCAGCCATTCCAATCTTCTAGTCTCTCCAAGAAGATGTGGACTTGAGAAGCGTGGAAGATCGGGAGGCACAAACCTAGTTCCCGTCTTCCAAGTTCTTGAAATGACAAAACAACTCACCAAGCCATCTCAAGATTCGTACCAAGTCTCTCGCAACACCAAACCAAAGCAAATCCACTCTTGATACGAATAGCACACAGTCGTCTTACGAAGAAGTCAGGCTTCCGAAGACAGTCGGGCTTCCGAAGACATTCAGTCCTCAGAAGCGTCTTCTGAGGACCTTCCGAAGTGTCTTCTGTTCCAGGTTTTGGGAGTAGAAGAATAGTAGGATAAGGAAATTGATAACTGGAATCTCCAATTTGAGGGCGATGGTTAAGGAAGTTCGAATTGAGCTCGGGAAGAAGCAAGAAGAGGGCTGTTGGAAATTGGGCAGCGCTTCCGCGCCCAATGTCACAAAAGAAAAATAGGGATGGGGGATTGACCGATCAGGCTGCCTGCAAACAACCGAGGAAGCGTGGGGGATACCAAGCAAAGGGCGAGAAGCGGTAGGGTAAAGGAAGAGAACATGGGAAGAACCTCTACTGTCTTCTGCCGACTTCTCGAGCTGCTTTCGATCTTCCGTGCGCTTTTGGCTCTGGTCCCAACTCTAATGCGCCCTCTCCAAACTTCTTTCGCTGTCAGCTCTTGACTATGCCTCAATTCCTCCTTCGATTCCACTCAGCCACCCTCCAATGTCAGCTTTCAGGAGCTCACAGGAAACGCCTTCAGTTCTACGCGTCCTGCGCTCAGTAGCTCGACTTCGCCCTCCTTCTAACTTTGAATCGATCACGTCCTCACTCGATTTCACTCGCTGCTTTCCTCACTCAAATCAACTTGCTACCTGAATCGATCTTCTAAGTCTCCAATCTCTCGATGCGAGAAGCATGTAGGTTTCTGTGGTAATGCGCTTCCTGCGCTGTCTTCCCCGCGGTTTAGGGGTTCGATGCTCCCGACTTATCTAATCTGTTCGGTGCTACCTGGTAGGTACACCTACTCCTTACGTGGTTAAGCTTCCACGGTTGCCGTCTTCTGGAAGATGCGTGCCTTCCGCCGTCTTCCGTCTTCCGAAGCCACCATCGAGAAGATGCTTCCCGGAAGACGGTCGTCTTCCGAAGAAGTCAACTTCTTATTACAAAAAGCTCATAAGATCATCTTCCTTCTAAGGAAGCCGTAATCCTAAGTAACAACGCTTCTTCAGTTATATAAACAAGTTATTATTCTTAAAAATTTCAAAAATTCGTGTATCCTGTAATTTGTGGGTACCACACTCACCACACCTTAACCAACAATCCAATTAACGTAATGTCTTCTCCTATGAGTAGATGAAGACTCCTTGATCGCGTAGGCACCAAGAACGAAGAGCTTGGCTCACCCATCGCGAAGAACAACCCAATCTCAAGTCGCAAGCGAAAGAAAATCTGACGTAACGCTTCCTTGCGAGCCAATTCACTCAGAACTCCTAAACCGCCCGATGAAAACCCGTATCGTCTTCAATTTCCTGTAGAACTCGGTGTTCTGATCCCGATGGATCCAAGGACAGTTTGGACTCCGGAACGGCCCGAATGGTCCAACTCTCCTTCACAGGTAACTGAAATCTCTCAAATCTCCCTCTTGCGTCTCAATTTTCCTCAGTATGCACTCCTCGATCCGTCTCTTCCCAAATCGTCTTAACCTGTACGTAGCCTGCATAGATCTGAACCCAATGACACCTTGCACGCGTGTATTGGACTTCCCCAATCCTCAAACCATCCACCGACAGGTCGCAGACACAAGCTAGCCCTTAAGCTGCCCTCTTTTCACAATCTCTGTACGTACGAAGTTCTCTCAGAAAATATGAAGCAGACCCCTTGCGTCTTTGATATAACGCCTGAAGCCTCAAATACCCAGTCAGCAAGTAACTAAGGCCTAACTTGATTTTATCTTCTTTCGAGTCGTATAACTTCATCACTAGATGTCCAAACAAAGTAAACAAGATGACCATGGAAAGCTGACAATGAGCTCTACCCACTGATGCGATGAATGCGAAGATCTGAAATTGCGCCAAAAGCTCGTAAGCTGGGGCCTAGCTTGTTTCCTCCATCTTTCGAGTCTTGTAACTTCTCCACTAGGCGTCCAAACGAAGTAGATAAGATGCCCATGGAAAACTGACAATGAGTTCTACCCATCAATGCGATGAAAGAGAAGATCCGAAGTTGTACCTAAAGCCTGTAAGCTGGGACCTAGCTTGTTTTCTCCATCTTTCAAGTCCTGCAATTTCTCCACTAGGCGTCCAAACCAAGTAGATGAAGTGCCTATGGAGTGTTAACAATGAGCTCTAGCCACTAATGCGATGAAAGTGGAGACTCGAAACTATGCCAAAAGCCCGTTAGCTGAGGTCTAGCTTGCTCTTCTCATGAGTGTCTTTGGAGTGACAAGCATCGAATTTTGAATTTCAGATAGGAGTCGGTCCACAACATGACAACGTAACTCGTGATAAAAACATCTTGAAAAAACCAACAACAAAATATATCACAAAAAACAAAAACAAGAACAAAACAAAACGAAATAAAAAACAAAAAACAAAAGATAAAACAAAAACAAAACCACTAAAAAGAAGAACCCTTGTATGTAGAAAAGAAAGAAGAAGAAAGAAGAAAAGAGAAAGAGAAAGAGAAAACACACTAAATGCAGTTAAAAAGATCTCAAAAGTCTCTCAAGAACCCTAAACAGAAGACTCTATAACCCTAAATTCTCAAGAAATCTAAAATCATTTAATACTCACTCAATTCTCCACAGAATGTACCAATTCGAAGATCAAAAAAAGAGAAAAGAAAAATGAAAAGGAATATGTAAACATAATGCAAAGAACATGACGAACACCAACATCACTAAGAATGGATGGGGCAGGTCTGGAGACTTGAACGTACGTTGAACTGTTGATGACGGATTCATGCAATGGGATGATATAATTCAGTCGGAGTCAGCTTTCCTGCGGCCGACTGCAATCAAGACTCCACAGCATGACCGTGACCCATCATCGACTTGTGTGGGTGACTTTGATCATCAGCGGTACATGACGCACTCACGTTCATTTCGTTATCATGCATGGGACGGACGTAGAGCCTCTGGACTCTACGTGCCAACATCCTAGAAGAATTAAATTCTGTCAAGTCTGTCACTAACTTATATCGGTCTACGGTATCTCCGGATCCAGTGTTCCGGAAATAATGGTTGTCAAAAGTGGTAATCATATTTTCCCGTACCGTTGTCAAGGCGGATGCCCTCCACAGTATCTTCAATAAAGAACTGTCACATTAAAGTTAGCAGAAGTGTAAATCTTTTTTACGGCAACTGCCCTCCCAGTGCTCAAGCTCGGCAGGAATTGGCTTGATCATACCTCCAATACGATCGCTGCGCTTGATCATACTCCTCTTAACGTTTGATTGCTTGATCATACTCCCAACTTGCCATTATCCGTCCTACCGGTAGATCAAGCCATGTCACTCTACACTGCCAGCCTGGAGTTCTCTCTTGCTGACGACGTGAACCGCGACTGCCTGAGACCTCGTTCATTCTCCACACTGAGAAGAATTTCTGGGACTCGAGGCGTTTCAGCTTGTGATTCTTGCAGATTTCAGAATAATCTAACCCGTCAAAGCTCATTCTTCCGAAACAAGGTATTGGCGGAGGTGCAGTACTGGACCGCACTTGCTCTTGAATTTTTCCTCCGCCATGATTTCTAGGAGGCCCTGTTTGTATTCACTGCGACCTGATGTTGAATCGCTAGCGAAGTTACCTTCGCCATGGTTTCTGACGAAGATAAATTCGCTAGAAACCATGACGAATTTACCTTCGTCTCGCGGTTCAGCATTAGGTCGCAGCTGTCAATATATTAACAGCTGTGACCTAATGCTGAACCGCGAGGTGAAACATGTTTCGCTGCATTCCAGGACGAAACAGGCATGCGATGCAGTGTCATGTTTCGCTCGCTTGTAAGGAGCGAAACAGACTGTTTCGCTCTTTACGCCTATGCACATGCCATGTTGGTAGTGACATGGTCTGATCTACATGGCGCGGATACTAGCAGACGGACGATGACAGATTGGAGGTATGATCAAGCAACCAAACGTTAAGAGGGGTATGATCAAGCGCAGCGATCGTACTGGGGGTATGATCAAGCCAATTCTTGCAAGCTCGAACCATCCCTATTTTCAGTACAGTATTTGAACAGATATCGTAACAGGCCAATAATATCGTTTGCGGCTGCATGTCTAGAAGACAACACTTTCCGGCTCTCTTTATAGTGGTCTCAATGCTTATATTATTGATCCCGAGTTTTTATTTTACTTTTTAAAGTAAAATGGTGGTTGATGATAAGATCAAATGATAGATGATGGAAATAATTTATTTAAATCAACGTCATGAAAATCCATAAAAACCTAAAGATATCGACAAGTCTGGAATCTGGCTTGTGTTTTCATTAATGGACGTCGTTATCTTGAGACTAGAGAGTGTAAGCAACACAACATTACCAGGATGTGCAATCGAACAAGTATTTTACTGAAAAAATAGTTTGTATGAGAATTCTCATGAACTCGGTCAAGCAGAATAAGACATTGTATCCAACCTCCAAGCACGAGATCCGAACACCGGACCCCTTTGGAAGGAGGATCAGAACTCAACCGTGATCTAGAAAATGAGAACCATCATCGATATCTCCAGAGCTAATGCTCGGGGATTTTTGATCCTCTGTTTCTTGCCTCTCTCTGAAAGACCAATTGTGTTTGACTTCTTGCTTCAGCGAATAGCAGCCACTAGTCGAAGTCCGATTGTATATTGTCTTGGAGATTGCATTGAAACCAATGGTTCCGTTCTCATTTTGGTTTTCTTTTGTCTCGATAGATAAAATTAATCATTGATAGTTTATATATAGAGTTTTACATGCTCTCTGATATTATTTATAATAATCTGTGTTAGACATCTATGATGATCTATCTATCCATAATGTACACGACCCAACTCTATTAGTGTCATTTCAAAATTTGCTGTGGAGTAGTAAATTTGGATGGATAAACATGTGTTACTCACATGGCAAACTTCCTATGTCCTACGTAAACAATATTAGAGTTTAGCACTAATTCCGATTACACATAAATAAATTATCACTTGTCGTATTTAAGTTAAGTTTACACACTATTTGAGTGTAGGGTAAATTTCAGAATGAAATAATATGCTTTCTGAAGTATTCATGTAGCATTTCAATAAAACAGTTTACATTAGTTCATATGGTGAATCCATTTTTCCAAGGACTATCAAGCAAGTTGGTTTATTGGAACTAGCCTCGAGACTCGGGACTCGAGAAGAGGTTTCTGGAACAAGGTGGATCATTCCAATGCAGGACCTCGAAGACAGCCATTCATGTTTTTGCTATTGAATGGAAGCATGTGGTGCACATGGATGCAGTCTCTGAGATTCAGAAGATGATTAAGCAGGGGGTCAGTTTTTTGGACTTTGATTTCATCACTCAATGTCTTCAGAAGTGTGAACTTGTTTCTGAGGATGCATACATTTATCTACATTTATATATACGAAACTAAAATTACCAAGCAGAGGCAAGAAGCTGCATACAAGCTAGAGGGATTTGAGTTTCAAGCAGACATTACTGCTATTAAGAACGGGAAGTAGAACTCCACTCCATACACATTATCTAGAGATCTGACTTTCATGCATTGCTTGAGGTTCAGCAAGTGAAGTCAAAGCTTCAAAATCTGTCATCCTCTCATGATTTCTCAAAAAGTTACGCCGATACTTATGACAAATAACTTCATGTCAAAGATTAGCTGTTGCAACTTCCATTCCCACTGAGGACCTTGAAACTTAACCCGCATATGATCATAGCTTTTCTTGCGAATGTGACTTATGTGTGCTTGCAGCGTTGCTGATTAACTTCTCTCACTGACTCTGATTCCAACTCTAAGAAATATGTTTGCAACATGCCGTTTGTCTCCTCCCCGCACCTTGCCATAACCCTTGACTGCTCATTTCTTCTTCTTCTTCTTCCATTTTTTATGCCACACATTCTTGATTTTAACTATGACAAAATTGTTTGCGGTGTTGTGTCATGGATCGATTATAGTATTAATATAAGGTTCCATGCTAGAATTTCTCAACTTGTTTCAAACATGTCTTTGAATTTATAGCAGCATTGATAGCCCTTGCCAATGAGATCAAAATTAATCTTTTGATCATGGACAGAGCTAAGAAAACGGAGTTACATGCAGTGTTGACTTTTAGAGATAGTTGATGAGACGTTTGACAAGCTGATGTGGCATCTGGAGTGCTGATGGAGGAGAGTGTTGACATTGCAAGTGCTGATTGGATGAAGATACTGATATGGCGTTTGTAAGATGAGGCTCTAGAGTGAACGCGAAACTCGAATGCCCGTGGTGGTGCATTCGCAGCCTTTATATAGTGAGAGGAATAGTACATGATAAGCTTCCGGCCAATGTTCATCTCTTACGCGAATCGCTGATGTGGCTTACATGCAGCCTTAGATCTAGAACAACATCTAGAGGTTCAGAATGAGCCACGTAGAAGGCTCGCTGGAAAGTTCTAGAAGCTTCTTTCTAGAAACTTCCTTCTGGAAGCTTCCCGGCTGGAAAGTTCTAGAAGCTTCTTTCTAGAAACTTCTTTCTGGAAGCTCCCCGGCTGGAAAGTTCTAGAAGCTTCCTTCTGGAAGTTTCCCGGCGGACTTTTGGCGCACTCGCCTATTGGTAGAAGTACTATTTGCTGCATGTATTCTTCGGCCAACTTAGCCGTAACTAATTCTTATACCAAAGACTTCTACCAAACCAATTTCTCCTCTAGTTGATAAGTAGGACTCTACTTATTACAGCGTTAGAGCTGAGGTGGTAGATTAAGATGAGGTGTCACTACTCATATGCACCATCCAACCTTTTGGGACACATGACACTTGGCAAGTTTGCATGCATGACATCCGGATTTCTACCCCTTAGCTTCCAAAGAGTATTAAAAGCTGAGGACTCTTACAGTTTTGGTAGCAGAATTTTGATTAGATGTTGTCATTTTTCGCTTGGAAAATAGATACTTCGTATGGGTTTTTGGATCAAGATGGATCTACTCAGCAAATCAACACGAGATCTTGTGCAGATTTACTAAAGTGAAGAGATCAGTAAACTTTTAACGGAAGTAGTTATCTCCACACAACTCAGTTTGGCTCATGCTTGGTATCATTGGAAAGAGGAGATGTTTCCAGCATCATCTCAACTGTGTGATTTGGACCTGTGGTTTACGAACTACTCGGGTTTGAAGTTGACAAGATAATTTGAAGCTCTATATCAAATCTATGTGAGACCTTAAATCTAGATTTTAGTAGGAGAGTTTGTTTTAGACCTTGCATGATAATTTGCACTAGAGTTTGTGTAGATTTCTTCATAAAGGGATCTGAAATCTTAAAATGATAGTAATCCTGAAGTATACTTTCTGTGTATCTTGCCTGAGAGAGGTATAACATTTCATTGTGTTCCAGAAACTGAACTCCAAGGCAAAAGTTGAGAAGTCCTAGATCTTTCATTCCAAACCCTTGCATAAAGCTTGCTGAATCTTCTGTACTCCTCCTTGATTACTTCCCAGTATTATCAGATCATCCAAGTACAGTAACAGTAACACAATATCTTGAGAAGTAATCAAAACATAAAAGTTTGGATCACCTTTTGTAGGAGAGAAGCCTTGCTGCTTCAAGAAATTGTCAATTATTGTGTACCAAGCCCTTGGAGCTTGTTTGAGGCCATACAATGTCTTATGCAGCTTGCATACTATTTGTTCATCTCCTTTATGAACAAATCCAGGTGGTTGCTGCAAGTAGATATCTTCTTCAAGAATCCCATTAAGAAATGCATTCTTAACATCCATTTGTAAACACTTCCAACCATGTAGTTTTGCAAGAGTACAAAGAACTCAAATGGAGTTAAGTTTTACCACAGTTGTGAAGGTCTCTTGAAAATCTTCTCCTGAGTCTGCAAATAACTTTTTGCAACAAGACGAGCCTTGTATCTCTCAATAGTTTCATCCGCATGTCTCTTGATCTTATAAACCCACTTACAGCCAAGTGCTTTCTTGTTTGCTGGAAGAGGTACTAGGCTCCAGGTTGCATTTTTGAGTAATGCATCATATTTTTCCTGCATAGCACGTCTCCATTGACCTTTACTGAAAGGTTCCTCAAATGTAATAGTTTCTCCATCACCTTGAGCTTCAGCCATGAGAATATATCCTCTAGCCTTGCAAGAACCTTCCTTGTTCTGATGGGTCTCCTTGGTTGGGCGGCAAGATTCGAATCTGAAGTAGTCTAGTGTATCAGAGACGAATCTGCTGTAGTTGGACCTGATTCAGTAACTTCAACATGTGTAAGTGGTGTAGGTGGTGGTTCTACTAGAGTTTCTTCTTCATGATTCTCTGAAGTAGGTGTTCGGATTGAGAGAAGAGGTAGGTCAGAAAGATGATGTTGTGAATTTTGAGATGAAGGGACCTCTAAAAATACTACATCTCAACTGATGATGATCTTTCTTGCAGCATTCAACAGCCTATATCCCTTTTCTCTTTCTGGATATCGTATGAATGTACAGATCTGAGATCTATCATCAAACTTTTGGAGTAATTTTTGTTCTAGCATATGCTTTACATCCAAAAATTCGTAGGTTAGAGAGGTATGGTTTCTTCCTTGTGAAAGGTTCAAATGGAGTTTTTTTGTACATAGCATTAGTTGGACTTCTATTGAGAAGGTAAACCGCAGTATTCACAGCTTCAGCCCAAAGGTCTTTTGGAAGATCTTGCTCAAGAAGAAGGCTTCTTGTCATCTCCATGACAATTTTGTTCCTCCTCTCAACAACTCCATTTTGCTGAGGCGTGTAAGTTATAGTCAACTGCCGTAGTATCTCCTTCTCAGTGAAATATTTGTCAGCTGCCTTGGAAGTGAACGCTCCTCCTCTATCACTTCATAGCTTCTTCACTTGTTGTCCACTTTGTCATTCCACCATGTTAACAAACTGTTGAAGATGCGAGAGTGCTTCGGACTTTCTTAACAAGAAGAAAACCCAAATGTATCTCGAGAAGTCATCAACAACGAGCATAAAATACTTAGAATCTCCAAGCGAAATAGTCTCAAAAGGTCCACAGAGATCTGTATGTAACAGCTGAAGGATTTCTGTTGCTCTTATTGCAGTAGTTTTGAAGAACTTCCTTCGAGTCTGTTTAGATCTGAGACAAACTTCACACAGGGTGTTTACAAGGACGAGTTTGGAAACACCAAGTGCCAAGTTCTCATGAAACAACTTCTGCATTCTCTGATAGTGTAAGTGTCCAAGTCGAAGATGTCATAATTCGCTCGTCTTTGTTACAGCAGCTAGAACTGCAGCTGCCAAAGGTAAGACTTGTAACTCATACAAGTGGCTTCAACCTTGTAGCTACCACAGATCCTTGGTCGAGAATAGAACATCATTGTGCATCAAATGACAGTTGAAACTCTTTTGTAACAAGTTTATCAACACTCAAAAGATTATGCACTACACCAGATACAAACCAAACACCTCCAATGGTTCGAATCTGACCTAAAGATAGCTTAATATGAATGTTACCTTCCTCTGGACTTGATATCTCTTACCATCACCTAGACGTATCTCAAGTCCATTTAGACGATGAAAATCTTGAAACCACTCTTTCTTTGATGTGATATGATTCGATGCTCCAGAATCAATCCACCATTGTTGTCATGAATATCAGTGTACATGGCAGTGAAGAATAACTTCTCTTTGTTATCAGTTGCCTGTACGAAGTTATCTCTGTTGTTGGTGTTGGAACGTTGATCAGATGCCTTCTTTCTGCATTCATACGCGTAGTGACCGCATTTCTTACAGTAGTTGCAGTTCCCATGTTTTGGTTTGTTGGAGTTGCCCTCTGAGTCTCGTTTGTTGAACTTGCCTTTCTTGTTGTCCCAATGCTCCTTCTGTTTTGATTGTGAGTCTTGAGGTCTACCACGTTTATGATCTCTCCTCTTGGAGAAGAAAGCAGCATCATTAGTGACAGTTGCTTGAGTTGACTTAGTTTCAATGTTCATAGCTTCTTGCAAAGTTAGAGTCTGCAGTTCTTCAAATGTGACAAGATCCTTGTGTACATCTACAGCTTTGACAAAATGCTTGTATGGTTCTTGTAAGCTCTGGAGCACTATCAGCACCAAATCATCCTCGTCTATACCTCCACCTAGGTCTTCAGTTGTTCTACCAACCCTTTAACTGTATTGAAGTGCTCTTCGAGTGAGATGCCCATAGCCATTTGCAAAGTATTTAACTTTCTGCGTAACATTCTCTTTCTCCCTCGAGCTGCTCATTCATGTTTCTTGGTGAATGTATCCCAAGCCTCTTCCGAAGTTTTAGCCTCCAAGATATCTAAGACTTCTGAGTCTTTGATGGTCCTTTTGATGATGGCTAGAGCTTGTTGATCTCGTTTGTTCCAGGCTTTGATAGCTGCTGGTGATTCAAAAGGTCTTTCTTCATTACCTAGCACTATGTCCCACAAGTCATAATTCTGAAAAATGGCTTGAACCTTGAAACACCATATTGGATAGTTTGTACTATCCAATTTATGATGATCATGAAGCAAGCTATCACTAACGTTGATCATCGGTAGAAAGTTAAGTAGCTAGAAAAATCTGGAACTCCTCAAAGTGATTGTGGAGGTGGAAGTAGTGTCTATATTGTTATCCTTTGCACGTTGTCCAACACGGAAAAAATCTCAGAATTGCCAAAATTGATCGTTAAGACCTTCAAAAACATAGTCAAAGTTCCATTGACCAAGGGTTCCTCAAAGTGTAACTTCCTTATTCGAGGTCCGTTTGGGTCAAAAGTTGAACTGTTTGGAAGCTCTTTCCAGGCGGAGCTTTTTTAACCCCTAAATCCACTCTCCGATTTGCCTAATTCGATCTCCTTCTCCTCCAAAAATACAGTCAAAGGTGGTTTGACTAGACATTTTCGTCTACTTTCTCTCATTTCAGTTGAAGGTGATGTGCTCACTCTATGTCTTTTTTTACTCTCTGGTTCCTCAATCTCCTTGCTAATGCTCGTACCTAAGCTCTGATACCAAGTTAAAGAACCAAACCAAGTAACTTGTCTCTCTTGTATAAGAGATATCAGCAAAGGAATCAGTCGACTCATCATCTCCCAAGAAGGGGTTGCTATATACTCTAACCTATGGACAAGAGGTTAGTCACTAGTCAGTCATTAGTCATAGAGATGTGACTGTAGATGTGCCTATGGAGGTGACTATAGATGTGACTATAGACTAGACATTATCTTTAACAATAACTCATATAATACAAAACGTTTTATGTTATAAAAACTATATTAAGAGAATCAAAAATATTTAATATAAAATAAGAATAGAGAAATATAATATTCACTAGATATTCACTTAGTGTTATACCATATAGAGTTATCACACTCAAACTACATGCTTGCTAAGTTATAACTCACTGCAGTCAAGTACTGAACCATACTAAGAAGACATGTGTCATATTGGTCTTTCAATGTATATAGAGCATAATTAATACTTGCGTAAGTTTTACTTCAAAGTTGAATAAGTTGCCCTGCAAAGATCTGGAGTCATTCTCGAACTTCTGTTGCTTGTTCACTTATGAGGCATGAAACCAGTTGATAAATGTTTGGATGATGATGATTCACCATCCGGTTGAATGTTTGGTGCTAACCTTCACAGTTGTTGTTCTCTCTCCTCCGATGACTGTCATATACATTCCACATCCTCAATAGAACACGCGCACATCAATAAGTACTGAAATAATCCAACAAGCTCCTCAATTTAACATGATCTCTATGTGAATGTGAAAGGACTATTGCTTGAAGACCATCTTGGACTTCGCCATAAAAGCTAGAGCCAGAAGTTGTCGAATCTCTCCTCTTATGACGTCACTTCAGATGTACATGTGAGTCAAACCCAAATGTTGAACATTCTACCAAATTGCTTGAGTGAAGTGAAAGTAACACCTTCGATGCAAGGAATCTGAAAACTTATCACGGATAGCAGATACCAAACCAGATCCGAAGTAATTTAGGATTTGTTTGAGAGAAAAATGTCGTTCCTTGAGTGGGAAGTAACACCTTCGATGTGAAGACTCTGGAAACTCATCACGGATAGTAGATATCAAACCAGATCCGAAGTCACTTAGAATCCGTTCGGGAAAAAAACGTCATTCATGGTGAACTGCCAAGTCCTTCACGAAACGAATATATATGCTTCTCTATCTTTGCTGCTCATGAGAATATACAACAACGGTACTTGCATGTCGCAAAAAAAGTGTACATTATGAACAGTTGTAAAAACAAGTGAGGACAAGCATCAAATTTTCCATCCATGTAAATGTTGGAAGCAGTACACAAAGTCAGTTCTCGAGCCAAAAACCATCGTAGCATCTTTTGTAACTGAAACAAGATTAACAGCCTCCCTTCCATGAACTGCAAGCTTGGTCGTACAACAATATCTTTGACATTTTCTAGATAAAGGAGGTAGCTGATGACGTCGTGCTCTCTAGTCAACATTTCTGACCATCAGAGTGATGATTCAAGTACCAAAAATGTTGATATAGTCCCAAGCTCTAGTAGATCGACGGCTACCATTAGCCGGAGTGGTTAGGGTTGTTAGAGTTAGTTAGAGGGCTAACCCACCATTAGGGTTTCCCTTGTACTCACCTCCACTATATATACAGAGAGAGGCAAAGCCTCTCTCATCTCATTCCTATTTTACTTCCTTGTCTACTCGCTCTCTCTCTTCTTGGAGTGTCATCGAAGTATCGATCTTTCTACATGGTATCAGAGCTGGTGAGAGTGTGTGTCCCTTGCTGATAGGCAAGATGGAGTTTGGAGTACAGGAGAGAGCAGCCGGAGTTGTGTCTGATGTCGAGCTCTATCCTGCTGATGCGTTCGGGTGAGGCGAAACCGTTTCTTTCGCCACCAGAAACTTTGAACGCGATTTCGGAGGCCTAGACGATTTTTTCTCGCTATTTTCTGTCGACCAGTCCTTCCAAGGCTGTCTTGCTCAGAAGGTGCGAATTGTGTACTGGGCCAAGTTTCAGTCGATTTGGAGATTTCCAGCGGCAGATTTTCAAACGGATCTTTTTCGACCAAAACAAAAGTTTAGGACTTGAGTCCAAAACTAATCCTGTTTCGAATAAGGGTGGGTTTAGGGTTTAGCTATTTGAAAATATCTGAAAATTTCAAGGGGTCGCACGCCCATTTTCGACCTCATTTGGTCCAGTTTCGACCTTTCTTGGTGTGTTCTTTCGACGTTTCCGTCGTGTTTTGTACACCTACAGTTCGCGCACAGGTTCTTTTCTCGTTGTCGCTACAGGAGGAGTTCGTGGAGTCGCCTCGTCGTGACTTGTGACAACTCTTGATCGCGCGGTGGGGAGAGACGAGTTTTGTGCAGTTTCTGGGAGGTTTTCCGCGTACAGAACAGTGCAATTTCGACATTGCAGCTATGGCGGAGTCTGTGTCTTTGATCACTGGAGAGAAACTCGACAAGAACAACTACCAAGTGTGGAAGTTCCGGATGAAGACTTTCCTGCAGGGACAAGATCTATGGGATCTTATCACTGAGGAGGAGAAAGCGCCTGAAGTGCCAATTTCTGATCCGAAATTCAAGGAGTGGAAGAAGCGCTCATATCAGGCTATTCACTACATCGCGCTGACAGTTTCAGCATCGATGATCGGTCACATCCAGGATTGTGATACGCCCAAGAAAGCTTGGGATGCACTCGCGCATCTGTTTCAATCCAGAACAGAGGCGCGGAAGCTACAATTGCTGCAGCAGTTCAATATCGTGAAGAAGGGGTCGATGTGCATAAACGACTATGTGAACGGGGTCAAGCAGCTTGCGGATCAGCTATCTTCTGTCAAAGTCGAGATTGATCCCACTGTCTTGATCGGAGCCACATTGCAAGGAATGCCTGCAGAGTACAAACAGTTCATAACATCGATTTCGACCAGAGAACCTCTTCCGCGGTTTGATGAGCTTGTTCCTATGATGTTAGGAGAGGAGGTGCGCCTACTGGGGAGTTCTACTTCGACGGGTCAGCAAGAATCTGTCTATTTTGCAGGTTCTGGAGGATATCGAGGTAGGGGTCGTGGCAAAGGTGCTGGACGTGGTCGGGGTCGCGGACAGCAACAGCAACAGCAATCGCAGAACCAGCAGAACCAGCAACAGTCTGGTGGTTCCAACAACAATCAGAGAAGAGCGCCTGGTTCCTGCAACTACTGCAAGAAACAAGGCCACAATGCGAATCAGTGCTACAAGAAGCAGAACGATCAGAGACAACACGACAACAACCCCCAACAAGGTAACAGCAACCAGCAAGGCTATGCAGTCACTGAGCATGTCTATTCGGAGCAATTGCTGATTACTACGCATCAGAGTTATGCGGCTTTCGAGCCACAGACTGACTGGGTGATCGACTCCGGCGCCACCAGTCACATGACTCCCCATCGGGAGTGGTTTAGTTCACTCGAGCCTGTGGAGACTCCACAGTTTATGGTGACAGGAGATGACACCAAGCACAAGATCCAGCACAAGGGTAACATTCCACTTGACATTCCTGCCTCAACGTTTACTGGTATACGGAATGTCTTACATGTACCTACATTGACTAGAAACCTGCTATCTGTAGGACAGTTGATAGAGCAGGGTCTGCAAGTGCGTTTTAATAAAGATGGATGCTTTATTGAAGATTCGAATGGCACTGTCATAGCTCGAGGTATCAAGAGTGGTAGGCTGTTTAAACTAGATGCATCTGCGCCTAAGTTACATGCTGCCATGTATGGACAGAGTGGTCCAGTAGTGTCTGATATTGACATCTGGCACAAGCGAATTGGGCACATGAACTTTCAGAGGCTGAAAAGCCTTCCGAGTTCTGACCTGGTTACAGGTCTGCCCAAATTCGAATCCAGTGAGCCCATTGGAGTCTGTGCAGCATGTCAATTCGGCAAGCAAGCTAGACAGCCCTTTAAGGGATCAGGCAGTAGAGCGAACAAGCTTCTGGAGCTTGTTCACACTGATGTATGGACTGCTTCTCAGTCAAGTATGACCAGTACTTCGTGTCGTTCATTGATGATCATTCGCGTTATACTTGGATCTATTTGTTGAGAAACAAGTCCTCTGCCGAAGTACTGTCAGCATTCCAGACTTTCCGCAAGTTGGTGGAAAAACAGTCTGGAGCATCTATCTCTATTTGAGATCTGATGGAGGAGGCGAGTTTCTTTCTGGAGAGTTCGATGCATATCTGCGTGAGCATGGTATCCGACGCCAGAAGACCTGCAGCTACAGTCCGCAGCAGAACGGGGTTGCGGAGCGCAAGAATCGACACATAGCAGAAGCTGCTCGTGCGATGTTGAACGAGAAGACCATGCCTAGACCTTACTGGGCAGAAGCTGTTTCATGTGCGGTGTATCTGATGAACCGGATGCCTACAGCGGCAGTCCACAGCAAGACACCGATGGAGGTCTTCACAGGCAGTAAGCCTGATTACTCTTTCCTTAAAGTTTTCGGATGTATCTGTTATGTGCACATACCTGATGAAAGACGTAAGAAACTAGATCCGAAAGCAGATAGATGTATCTTCCTTGGTTATGCTTCTGATACGAAAGGATATAGGTGCTACAATCCTTCGTCCAAGCAGTTCTATATCAGTAGAGATGTCGTGTTTGATGAGCTACAGTCTTGGTTTGCACCTGCACCTGTGATAGCCATCCCTGTACCTACTGTAGAACCAAGGAGTCAGTCCAATGTAGTACCTCAGAGTAGTACGTTGAGTGGAGGATCTGGAGAAGTCACTGATTCCAGATCAGAATCTGTTGCACATAGAGCTGTTGTTAACGCTGGAGTCCACGTAACACAGCCTAGTGGAACTAGTGTAGTTTCTACACAGGATGAGCGCGTGCTATTGCAGCGTATGTTTGACTCATCCAGATATGTGGATCTTTCACATCCCTTGGATACTTTGTCCCAGACCTTGGCGTCTACGTCAGATCAGTTGCAAGGGGAGGTGACTAGTGCACCGATTACCTCTCGCAGATCTGAGCAGTCAAAACATCCAGTGAGTAGGTATATGCATGAAGGTTTTCTTGCTGCGCACCATGCATATATGGCCAATGTTCTTCAGGAACAGGAACCGAGTTCGCTTGAGGAGGCGATGCACAAGACCCAATGGGTAAGTGCTATGGAAGCTGAACTTGCTGCACTTCATCACCAATAGACTTGGGAGTTGGTAGACTTACCTCAGGGTAAGAAAGCGATTGGTTGCAGGTGGGTTTTCAAGGTCAAGCGCAACTCGGATGGTACCGTGTGTCGGTACAAGGCCAGATTGGTAGCTAAGGGCTACGCACAGCAACATGGAGTGGATTTTGAGGAGACCTTTGCTCATGTTGCGAAGATGGTGACTATTCGAACAGCAGTTGCAGTTGCAACTCAGAAAGGTTGGAAGATGCACCAGATGGACTTCAAGAACGCCTTCCTCAATGGCGATCTTGAGGAGGAGGTCTACATGCAGCAACCTCCTGGTTATGAGGATCCTAAGTTCCCTTCCCGTGTATGTAAGTTACGGAAGGCTCTCTATGGTCTGAAACAGGCACCAAGAGCATGGTATGCAAAGATCAATTCTTACTTGCAGTCTCTTGGTTTCCACCTGTGTAGTTCAGACTCTACCTTGTATTCATTGAGAATACGAGACCGGATTGTTGTGATCACCATCTATGTTGATGACTTGATCATTACCGGTAACTTTGAGGAGCTTATTTCTCAGATCAAGGATCACTTGAAATCCGAGTTCGAGATGATGGACTTAGGAGAACTCAAGTACTTCCTTGCCGTGGAGTTCATTAGAGATGGGAAGGATGTTTGGCTTGTACAGCGACAGTATGCTCTCAATATGCTTGAGAGATTTGGTATGCTTGATTGCAAACCCATTGCTACACCATTAGAGCAAGGGGTAAAGCTAGGAGCAGAGGATGGTGAGTTGCTGGATGATCCACGCATGTACAGACAGATGGTTGGGAGTCTTATCTACTTGACCATCACCAGACCAGACTTGAGCTATGCTGTCGGTCTGATTAGTCAATTCATGCGGTCACCACGGAGACCACATTTTGAGGCTGTCAAGCGGATCCTCCGCTACGTGAAGTTCTCGATGCAGTACGGACTTCACT
The DNA here is from genome assembly GCA_036924285.1 of Asterella californica. Taxonomy (NCBI): domain Eukaryota; kingdom Viridiplantae; phylum Streptophyta; class Marchantiopsida; order Marchantiales; family Aytoniaceae; genus Asterella; species Asterella californica. The sequence goes on along the minus strand of JAYKYS010000039.1, from coordinate 44,762 downwards.
ATCGATACGGTGGACCATTGTTGTTACATGGCTACACAGATGCTGATTGGGCAGGAAGTACCGACAGGAGATCCACGTCAGGTTACGCTTTTGGACTTGGAAGCGCTGCTATAAGCTGGGCTTCTAAGAAGCAACCCACAGTTGCTTTGTCATCCACGGAAGCAGAGTATCGAGGAGCAACGAACGCAACATGCGAATCGATCTGGCTTCGATGTCTGCTATCTGATATTGGTGTGGAGTGTACAGATCCTGTTGTTGTATATACAGACAACATTAGCAGCATGAAGTTAGCTAGTAATCCTGTTTTCCATGCTAGGACGAAGCACATTGAGGTGCACTATCACTTTATTAGAGAGAAGGTCCTTGCAGGAGAGATTGAGCTCAGTTATGTGAGCACAGGAGATCAGGTTGCCGATATTTTCACTAAGGCGTTGCCTAGAGATAAGTTTGATGCTTTCAGACATTGTCTAGGAGTACAGGATGTAGAGATGAGCTTGAAGGGGAGTGTTGATATAGTCCCAAGCTCTAGTAGATCGACGGCTACCATTAGCCGGAGTGGTTAGGGTTGTTAGAGTTAGTTAGAGGGCTAACCCACCATTAGGGTTTCCCTTGTACTCACCTCCACTATATATACAGAGAGAGGCAAAGCCTCTCTCATCTCATTCTTATTTTACTTCCTTGTCTACTCGCTCTCTCTCTTCTTGGAGTGTCCTCGAAGTATCGATCTTTCTACAAAAATTACAAGTTTGAAAACAGAGATATGCATGCACTTCAACTACAATTCAGATGATATTGCGTTCACATAACATCTTGAAAACTGGAACAAGCAGGAGCTCAAAATTATAGAGAGATTGTAGACTGTTTGTTCTTTGTAGACTATATTGTACTTTCTCCAATCTCTATGACTCCGTACCTCGCATAAAATTTCTGACTGCAGAATATTTCTGGACGGAATTTATCTACAAATATAATGTCTTTTGTATTTACTTCTGTCAAAATTCTATAAATAATTTACGGTTCAAATAATATATTTGAGAACTACTCAGCCTATTTTCAATGAGATTTATCGCTTGTTCAATCTTTAGACCTTGTCCTCACTACCCTTCTTCTTTTGGAGGATCTTCGTCGCTTTCGCTTTCAAGTAACATTACAAAAGCTGATACGAAAGATGCTAACGTATTTGCCTCTTCTTGATAAATCTGTGGTATAGATGTGTTCTTAGAGGCAGCACGTTCTCGCATACGTTCTACTGATGAATGATGAGTTCATCTGGATTGCTACGATGAGAATGACCACTCTCTCGTGGTACAAGATTATCAAGATCAACGCTCGTTTCGACCCACACAATCATCTTTCGTACATAGTCAAAGAATGTCCATTAGCACAACGACAACGAGATCGATATCCTGCATAAGAACGATCTATGTTTGTTTGAAAACAACAGACTTCATCCATGATTAAAATGTACTAATAGCAGATGACTAAGAATATGAGGTATGGAAGCCAAACAATGTTAAACTACTTTCAGTCTTCTTAGAGAGAGAGCTAATTCTTATATGACCTAGAAGTCTATCTTATATGATGTAATCATATTTTTCTAAACAAATATACATGTTGATGTATTAGATGTGGATATGTGATGGCATATGACATTTCTTTCTATCTTTGTGAAATTCTTTTTTGAAATAATTTGGTGCTCGAGATATCATATCCATTCTTACCACCTTAGTTGTTAACTTTTAGCCAGTAGACAATTTGCTATAATGAAGCTTCACTGTAATGACGTTGTGCGGAAAGGGGAAACGCTGGTCACGATGAAAAGCCTCGCACGGGCACAGCGGCAATACCTGCAACATGTACTTATGGCCGGGGACCTATAAATCAGGGTTAGATTATGGTTGTTTATGAAATATTAACTATAAATTTCTAAATGTTAAATAAAAAAGTAAAATATCATCAAAACTGAGATATTTTCAAAATAAAAATTATATATTATGTACATAATCTGTGCAAGAAAAGTGAGAGAAAACACATAAATCATTTAAGTTGAAACGCACTCCAAAAACTACAAGATTCACTTTTTAAAATTTATAATAAATTTAGTTTATCATCTAACGCCGAAAAAGTGATGTGATAACTTTGCACTATTATCGAAGGAAAAGGTGAATTATGCAAGGGGGAGAGAGAATGTTGTCCTTAGTTTTTGAACATCGGTCTAGTACCGAGAATAGAAAGGCCATCGTTCCCGAAAACTCCCCCATACTTTAGTCGGGAAACCTCCAAATAAGCTTCAGACGGCAGTTACCATCGGTTGCGTTGATTGCCTTTAAACAATTGCTAAATTTTAAACTGAAGATAGAATTTTAAACATATGCTAAAATAACAAAGAAAACTCGTAAGTAACGGACGTGAAACCTCACCTCGAGAGAAAAACCAACTCGTCTGGCGAATAAAAGAATTTCTTTTGTATAGATTTAATTTATCAACTAATCCTTCTCCCAAGTATGTTAACATTAGATAATAAATTTAACCTCTTTGGATATCATATTCATATTATATTTGAGACAAAAGGATGAATAATGAAATAGAGCAAGAACGACGGCAACTCCGATGAACAAAAAATGGATGGTTGAAAAGATAATGGACAGTCGACTTTTAATCTTTTCACCCAAAGATGCTTAAATAAAGAAGAAAACATACGAGAATAAAATAAAACGATCGATGAATACGTTATGTGTATTACTGATCTTGCATGCATATTTCACTTTCGAGCAGAGCACCTGCATATTTTCACCTCCTCCATCTTGCGATGGAGGAGGTAAATATACATGAGGTTAATTTAATACCTAACCCTTCCAACAGGAAGGGTTAAGTATTAAATTAACATCTGAGTATATTATTGTATTAGTGAGTGGGGACTCTCTGACTTGTACCTTCTGAAGCGTGGTACTCAAGGCAAGACTTATACGTTATTTTTTACTCTTTTCGTGTTTCCAGGTATGGATAATAGATCATATTTGTAAAATATTTTAATTCCTTATATTTACTTAGTATATATTTTTTACTTAACACATATATATATTCTCGATATCATTAAGCGAATAAAATTTCTAGGAGTTCATCCAGCATGTATATTCATCTTCTATCACCGATAGATGGATCATGATAGATGGATCATCGTAGATGTCTAACACAGATTATTATAAATAATATCAGGGAGCAGGTAAAACTCTATATAAACTATCAATGATCAATTTTATCTATCGAGACATTGATAGATAAAATGAGAACGGAACCATTGATTTCAGTGCAATCTCCAAGACAATATACAATCGATTCCGACTAGTGGCTGCTATTCGTTGAAGCAAGAAGTCGAACACAATTGGTCTTTTAGAGAGAGACAACAAACAGAGGATCAAAGACCCGAGCATTAGCTCTGGGGTATCGGTGACGGTTCTCATTTTCTAGATCACGGTTCAGCTCTGATCCTCCTTCCAAGGGGGTCCCGTGTTCGGATCCCGTGCTTGGAGGTTGGATACAATGTCTTACTCTGCTTGACCGAGTTCATGAGAATTTTCATACAAACTTTTCTTTCAGCAAAATACTCCATCGACTGCACATCCTGGTAATGTTGTGTTGCTTAACCAAATGAACGTGAGTGCGGTTATGTACCGCTGATGGTCAGTGTCACCCACACGAGTCGATAGGTCACGGTCATGCTCTGGAGTCTTGGTTGCGGTCGGTCGCAGGAAAGCTGACTCCGACTGAATTATATCATCCTACTGTTCATTCACTGCATGAATCGGTCGTCAACAGTTCAACGTACGTTCAAGTCTCCAGACCTGCCCCATCCATCCATACTGATGTTGGTGTCCGCCATGTTCTTTGCAAAGTCCGTTACGAAATAATAATAACTATGCCGTGTGCTGCTTCTGCTGATCCACCTGTAGGAGACGTTTGCTATTTAAACCTTCACGTTTTTGTGCCGGCGTTGCTGCATTTCTGGCAGTCACTGCATACTCCACTGGGTACTGCAGGTATTTATGCTCCCGGTAAATATTCCGGTTCACTGCGGAGACGAAAAAAATCGAGATAATACCGAGGCCTCTGATTTTTATTTTTGTTTTTGTTTTTTTATTTTTATTTTTATTTTTAAGGGAAAGGTCACCTAGGCCACGTGAAAGTTTATTAAAAAGGGGCTAAAGGGGGCCACCCGTACAGCGAGGCATCACTGGCCCGCGACAGAAAACCGAGGCCCACCCCATCCAAATAACCGGCCGGGCACTGGAGATCCCACCCGTCCCGGCGGCCCGGCCCCTGTACACGACCAGCCTCCTAAGGCTAGGGGCACCGTACGACCGCGCGTCCTTTCCCGCATTCCTCCCCGCACACTTCCTCGTCTTCCTCGACCTAAGCGCGGCCTCGTTCTTCCTCTCCTTCTCCGTGTACTCGATGGTGTCGATCCTCCTCTCGATCGAGTTGATCATTCTCATCATGATCCGGGCAATGTTCGGGGAGTACCGGCGTTACGTTGTGTCATTTCCGGTTCAAAATCGACATTACCGGTCTTTACCCAAATCTGCCGGAAAATTTCCGAGACAAAAAGTTGAGATTTTAGTGGAAACTAGTCAAAATTTCCGGCGAAAATTTAAGATTTTCGAAATTTCCCTTCCATCCACCGGAAATTTACCGATTTTCGACAGAAACCTTCCCCAACACTGGATCCGGGTCCTCGTCGGGCCGTGCAGACTGGTGCAATTATTGTTGCTGACAGCTTTGTCGGGCACTGTGGCTAAACTGACTCTTCTTAAACGGGGGTTTCACCGAGGGGATCAACCTAGGAAGAGGAGTCCGGCAAGGGTGCCCGGTCGCCCCCTTCCTCTTTGCGATAGCCACTCAACCCCTGATGACATGCTAAAACAAGCAAGGGATGAAGGGCAAATAGATGGACTATGCACGGGAGAAGGCACGCCTCTCCTGCACCGGTTATTTGCGGACGACACCGGGATCATAATCGAAGGAACTGAGAAGTGCTTTCAAGCAACACGGACGCTGCTACATAAGTACGAGATCATCTCTGGGGCCTCTCTTAACTTAGGCAAATCGGTGATCATCCCGATGGGATGGAGGACTCCCGGGCTGGCTGGAGGACTCAAGGTGCATAATTGCCAAACCAGGGCAGATGATAAAGTACCTGGGAGCTTGGATAGGAACTGACCTGTAAGAAACCCAGATAGAGGAAGCGATAACTGGAAGGCTGCAAGATAAGCTTCAACACTGGTCTAACCGACTATTATCGTGGCCCAGTAGGGTGGTACTGCTAACTCACGTCCTCCGGGCCTTGCCGGTCTATCAACTCACCGGAGCTGACTGTACGACAACGGGATTCAAACGAATGGAGGAAGTTTGCAGGAGTTTCCTGTGGGAGAAAGGGGAGGAAGACAGACCAAGGACACCGTTGATCGCCTGGGAGGTCATTACCAGATCGAAGGAAGAAGGGGGTCTGGGGATTCCCTCCTTCGAAACAGTGGCTCAAGCCCTTCAAGTAAAGTACATCTCCAAGCTACTGGACGGGGGCAAACAGGAGTGGGTGAGCATCGCCAAGTGGGGCATCCAAGCAGCAATAAAGGAGGATAAAAAGAAGAGGAGAATGCAGGGATGGACTCCGGAGGAGTGCCTTATGATGATACCGGAGCGTCAGAGTTAGAAGATTGCCGACACTGAACAGAATGCTAAAGAGCTGGAAGAAGGTGGTCAAGAGGCTCAGGTTCGTCGAGTGCGGAGTGCAGCTACCGGGGACCCTTCACTCCTCTCTGGCTCTTGAAATATGGATGCAGAACAATTAACTAGATGAGCAGGGGAAGAGGGAAATTCTAAGAAACATGAAAAGGGAGAAGCTGTCCACCCTGACGGCCCTAAAGCCGAAAGACCTCTGGAACTCCATGAGGGGGACCTCTTTGGGACAATCGAGGATGGGAACTGACCCGAACGGGAATACAAACCTGGGAAGACTGACAAGGTGGGCAGGTGATGTTCAGGTGACCCAAGGAGGCCTTCAGGACAGTGAAAACTGGACCTGGGTAAGTGAGAAGGGAACCGCGAAGGGATCGAGGCACGGTCTGCGAGTATGGAAGGGAATGCTTTCGTCTCCCACCCCCTCCTCTGACACTCTCAGCACACCGTGGGGAACACAAGACACAGGACTGACATGGGAAGAGAGATGGAAGGGGGTCTGGCAAAAAGGGGGGGCGACGAGAGTAAACCTCTGGTTGTGGAGACTTTTAAACCGTGGATTCTTCACCTGTCTACGTGCCCAGTAGATGAGAATAGGGGACGGGAAATGCCCAAAAGGATGCAATGAGGCTGAAACAATAGAACACTGCTTCTGGGAGTGCGCATCGAGCAAAGAAAGGTGGAAGAGACTTCATCTGTCTAACCCCAGCTGTGAACTAGACTACGAGGAAGGGAGCGGCCTCCTTGCCTCGATCGACAGGGCTCTAAAGCTGAGAAATCACAACCCGGCCCTCGTGTATATACTGGTGGAGCACACCCAAACGGTATGGAAGGAGAGGGCGGATTGGATTTTTCGGGGGATCAGGTCTCACCGTCCGGCAGCAAGAGCGCTGGCGGAGGTGGCGAGAATACTATGGGCTGATCTAAAGAGAAATGCAAGCAAGGAGAAAAGAAACGCATGGTCCAAGGCAATGCACTCGCTTGGAGAGGCCCAAAGCGGGCTGCATGCCAGGGGATAATGCTGGGTACGATGGCGGGGACGGGGTCTATCACTTCGCTGATTAAGATCACGAGTGCTCGACAGAGAAATAACAACGAAAGGGAGAGGAATAACACGACCAAACCTGGTACTCCCATCCACAACGAGGTCGAAGATGGCCGCGGTCGAAAGAAGACCCAAATCGACAGGGGCAGCAGTCAGGAAGACGTCGTACACAGACGACTACCTCGTATCTTGTGCCTCCACGATGACGTCAACATCTGAGAGAGGTGGGGCCGGAAGGGGACGACCTCTGGATCGACCTACACACACCGTGAAGGAAACACGGATAAGTCAGAAAAGGTGCGAATGATGAAAGGGAAATACACCTCGAACCTGAAGAGGAGCTGCCGCCACATGACCATGATTATGCACGCCTGGAGAAGCTTCAAAGATTGGCAGGAGCGCGGCGCTGAAACTAATCATACGGCGGCGACCAAAGAGAAAAAAGAGTGTCGTGATGATGGCGAGAATCTGAGCAGTAACAGTTCTCAGGTGAGAATCGGGCTGACTGGTCGGCAGAAAGGCTTCGATTACAGCAACGGTGGTCGTAGGGACCTCGATGGCTGTCAGATCGAGGCGAGAGGGCTCTCCTCCCGCAGATTCACGAGGTGGCAGTGCGTTGAGACTGGGGTCGTAGTTTAGGGCTTCCTCGCGGGCCGAGTGCCGTCTGCCGGAATCCGTGGGCTAGGACCAGTAAGTCTCTCTGTAAGCGTGGGCTATTGTGGCCGATTTCTATAAAGTCTCCCCGCCCACTGCGGGTTTAAACAAAAAAAAATAAAAAATAAAAAAAAAATAAACTGACTCTTCTTTTGGCCTCTGTGATCGCTGTCCTTGACTTTACTCTCGATGGAGTAACTTCTCTCGAGCCCCGAGGTAATGTTTTTGCTCTTTCCATTCTCAATGATTCTGACCTCGATCTGAGTGATGGTGCTGGCAGGCCGATCCTGCGACTTTCTGCTGACGGGCCCACCCGAAGCCCCCGCCGCCGTCCCAAATCTGTTCGGCCTCCTGTTGGAGTCTTCAGTCCGGGAGGAGAGAATGCGTTCGAACAGGGTTGAGAAGGCTTTGCTCCGCAGCATCCGCTCGTAGACGCCCCGCTCCTCTTCACTCCCTTCCGGTCTTGTATTCTTGCCCTTCGTCCCTTTGACGCTCTTCGTCGTTTTCGTATGCTTGTCCGTCATTGTTCATCACCTAGTTGTCAGTCGTGGAATGGTCGACTCTTGTCCTGGCCTGCCAGATTTTCTATACTGAGCTGAGGGTAGCCATGGCTTCAGTCCAAGCCTTCTTGCTTTTTAGACTAGCATCCTCTTGCAATCCTGCCCAAAGAGACTTGCTAACATCAGCCAGAATTCTAGCGGCCGGTCTTTCAGTGTTGAGTCCTCTGAAGATTTTATCAGCTCTCTCTGCCCAAGCCGACCGAGTGTGCTCTATCAGAAATAAGAGAAGAGCGGGGTTGGTTTCCCTTATTTCAAGAGCCTTTTCTATCGTTTTTAACAAGTTGCTTCCTGCCATGTAATTTAGCCCGCAGTCTGGATTCTGGAGGCTCAACCTCTCCCATCTAGCCTTTAACTTTCGGACATTCCGAGAAAGTGTGCTCAATGGTTTCCGGTAGCCCGCACCCTCTCGAGGCCGAGGCCTCTGATAGCTGGCACCGAGGCCTCTGATAGCTTTTGCGGCTTGAAAGTCATTTTCTCCGGAGCACGGTGGTCAAACTGACAGTGGAAACCGTACATCCCGTCTGTGATCCGTCATGGTGAGACGCCCTTGTACTTCTCCGCTCGTTTCAAATAAATGTTTCCTCGATTCTCTCAGAAGAAATAAAATCTAAAAAGAAATGATGAGATCTAAAATAAATAAATATCTTATTGTAGAAGTGAGAGTTCAATTCTTAGCACCTTCTTAACCGGAAAAACGCGATCCAATGAATAGCAAACGGGTGAGAAGACCCCATCAAGCCTTACAAGGGAAAGTAAGACCCGGAGGGCCAAGCAATACCCACCCCAAAGAGGAGAACCCCGCTATCAGTAGCTCTACGATCATCAGTAACACCTATAATGTCGGAGATCAAAAAGTCAGTACTTCTACATACAACAGGTGCATCTGAAGAAGCATCACCTCCTGCGATTATCCTCTTGTGAACGGTATCTGCTAAAGCTCTCTGTAGAACAATAGAAACACAATGGGATCTCCCTTCTTTCTTAACTAAGGAAGGGAGAAACCTTTTCTGAGTTTCAGTGCACTTGGAGACACGTGTTCGCACCATATCTCCAGTGTGCAAAGCCGCCTGAACGAGCTTTTTTACAGAGGAGCGAATGAAGATTTTTCCCGCTAGGACGAGGTCCAATCCATGAACATTATTTTCCTATCCAAGAATATTATTTTTGTTATAGCAAAAAGTTTTCTTTTTTAGTCGTCGCTCTAATCATTCTATTGTCTAAGATCATTTATCCATAATATATTCGTGCATGCATAAAAAATGTTCTATTAAACAAATTTTAACTCGGAATAGGTGCTAACAATGAACTTCACTAGAAACAAAGTTTTCCATAAGATCGTGAATTCAAAGATATTCATTTTCTCGTTCTGCAATCAAATTTAAAACTAACTTTTAGAAAAAAAATACATTAACTTTGAAAAACTCATTCTTTCTACTTTTTGACTCTTTCTTTCGAGACACCAATTTAAAAACAAGATTTCACGATGATATCATACTTTGTTCTAAACTATTAGAAACTCCTCCACTGTATTACAATTAATTAGACTTCACACAAAAGTTCTTGAGTAATCAATTTGACGAATGATATGTCAAGGTCATACTTTATCCTGAGTTCCATTCTTTGAAAGACATGTCAAGGGTATACAATAGTGTTTTCTCTTGATCAAGTTTTCTTTTCTTCTCTTGAAAAATGTTAGTTTTGGCTTTGGCCAACGATAGCATGTCTTTCTCGAGCGCTCGTTTACGATAATGCTCAGGGGGAAACTGTCCCCAGAGATGCAAATGATCGTGAGTAACCTCTGTCAGCTTCAACATGCGGAACTTGTCAACTACCCCTCCGATTCTAAACGTCTGAAAAGCTTCCTCGAAGACTTTCATAGTTTCCTTGACGTTCTCATTCGCATCGTCACTTCCGCTTTGTCGCTTCAGATGGCCTTCTAAAATAGGAACCAAATCGAAATATACCCCCAAATCGAAACCGTCGAATAGCCCTCTTTTAACCAGAACAGTGGCCGCTTGCAAAATGTTTCTTCTGCGTTTAGACCTCATGCGGCGAAAGAGACTACTGAAGAGAACCATGAAACCCCTCATAACCTTAATTTTCAAAAGCCGATTGAGAAAGAAGACGCCGGTGGTGCCGCAGATGATGATGCCCACACTCGTCGTTATGATCATGTTCCTTTGCGAGAGTGGAATCGGTGGCAGAGACGCGAACCCGGCGACAGCAAATGCTCCGAGTACCAAGAGGACGGAGATGAGAAGAAGGAATGATGTGAGGGCCAGCCATTGCCGAATGCTTCTGACCGCGTTGCTGATATAGACGTCGGACATGGGCAGAACCGTGCCCGCTCCGGCCAGGACTGTGGCCAGGGAGCAGAAGAAGGAGAGACTGTTGAAAACCCAGAAGATTTGTAGGTCCAAATTAGAGCCTTTGGGAGGCTGCAGCCATCCTCCGAATGTCACACTGGCGATCAATGCTGCATCGACGATGATTACTGGCGATCAATGCTGCATCGACGATGATTACGTTTGCGGCGTCAACGAATACTTGTCTGTCTCGATACAATCCCTCCACCTCGTTCTTCATTTCGGGAACTGTTAGCAGAAGCTTCTGTATATCCTTGCCCACTTTGTGATTGATCTCTTGGTGCTCTACTGCAATTTGCAGAACCGGCCGACCCTGACTGTCTTCTTCAGTCATTCTAATCGTTCTCTCTGTCGTTTTGGTGACGGATGATCTCACAATTTCAGCTGCGCTTACATACACGGCCCAATGCAGAGGAGTGTAACCGCAGCAATCGACCGAATTCGAGTCGACGACTGGTTTAGCCAGCAGCTCCTGCACCAGCACAGAGTCTCCACGGCCGCAAGTCATGTGCATGGTCGACCGTCGGAAGTAATCTACAAAATTGACATGGTGTCCGAAAGCTTTTGAATACAGTAGCCTGCCGACGACCTTGCTGAAGCCTTCCAACACTCCATACTGCAGCGGAGTCATCCACATGTCGTCGCGAAAGTCCCAATCACGAGGTGGGGAATGATCGCTGTTGTCGTCGCGAAAGTCCCAATCACGAGGTGGGGAATGATCGCTGTCGTCGTACCACTTCATCAGAAAATCGACCATGTCAAAATTTTCTGCGAACACGGCAATGTGGAGAGCAGTCCAGCCATTCCGGGCGTGCAGGTCTAGGGAAGGGGAAGTAGAGTAGATGCGAAAGAGCAGTCTGACGATCTCCAGATTGTCGCTCATGACCGCTCTGTGAAGTGCCGTGTACTGATCGGCGTCTCTCGCACAATAAACTAGACTTCGATGCGGGGAGCTGGCCATGAATTCTAATACGAGGCGCGCGGGCCCTACTGCGAACAACCACAAGAACGCAAGAACGCTTTCTGCAGCCATAGCTGCGCAGGCACAAGTTCACCCCCTGATCAATGAACTCCGGCAAATTCTCTCGACCCAACGAGGCACAAAATTTACTCATAAGCACATTCCAGCTCTGGAATGTGCTTATGGGGATACTGCTGCTGGCGGGGTTAGCATCCGCGTTCGTTGCAGCCATACTTTGCGCCATGCTCAGACACCTGCCCTGCTCTCAGATGTCGTCCTCCAGTCTGAACAGTTTGTTCGGGGCTTGATGCCGCTTTCTGCTGTACACTCAATGAAAGTCTGTCCGGAAGGATCATGTCGCCGTGCGCGCCGTTCAGTATGACGTTGAGCAGAGCAGCCATTTCCCCGCCGGCCTTAGAATTAGCAGCTGCAGCAGTTTACCTCCGTTGAAGCTAGTCTATGAATCGCCTTTTCAAAGGACATTCTAATTAGCAGCAGCTGCAGCAGTTTACTTCCGTTGAAGCTAGTGTATGAATCGCCTTTTCAAAGGACGTTCTAATTAGCAGCTGCAGCAGTTTACTTCCGTTGACGACGATGCCAAGAGAGATTGATCAGTACAGTTTGTTAGGGGCTGCTTCTTGCTGCAAGTCATCGAGCGGATACATAAGCAAACTATGTGGGCTGGCTGGCCGGCCTGATTGAGTGCCTTGCGGACTCGGTTCAGGGGAGATTGCAGGTTGTATGTTTCGAACATATTCGAGATGTTTGTCTTTCTATCGCTGTACCTTCTCGCTGGATGCACGGTTTCACATAAGACTTTCTATGTTTTAACGAGCGCAGTTTCGTTCGAGTTGAAGGTCTAGCACACCAGTATGTTTTATTCTAGCTGTCCTAAGAAGAGTTGCTACGATCTTCTATATTTGCTATCTCTCGTGACTCTAACTACTACCGATTTTTGTGCTTTCAGATGGTACACCTTATGAAGGTGGTATATTCCGCATGAAGCGGGATATTGAATCAGGACTTCCCTCAGACACCACCGAAAGGTTAGTACAGCTTGTAATTTAGAACTGTGTTGATTTATTAATGGTGTCACTTTGGTAATTGGTTTACTAGCTAGAAATTGATGGCCAGTCAAGGAAGAGTTTAGTGGAAAGCAGCGAACATTACAGTTCTGAGCTTGAGTTTCTTTACTTGAAGCGATCGCTTGCTGAGGTAGTTCCTACTTGTGTTTACTCGGGGATGTATACTGACACGCATTCTTCTTTTGCACATTGTGCAGGGTACTTCGTGACAAGGATCTTCCATCCGAATATCGATAAGAACGGCGAAATCTGTGTCAACACTTTGGAAAAGGACTGGAAGCCAACCCTTGGTCTACGGCACGTCTTGCTTGTAAGATCACGACCTTGTTATTTGTTTGACTGTCTGACGCTTATGTTTGAAGTATTCCTGTATAGGAAACCGTGCAGCGCGATTCAGTAAGATGACGGTGCGGGTTCAGTTGCAGGTTACTGAGATGCAGTGCAAACATTTCACGCGCTCCGCTCCGCTATGCATGGTTATGGTCTGTTCACGCATCTTGTCTACTATACTCGCGGCTGTGATAAGATTCTAGTGTGCGTTTTAATTTCTGTTTTGACAAGTGCGGCTGTCTCGGTTTTCGTTTGCATAACCAACCATCGCCAAAAGAAATGGAAATATGCTCTCTGCTTGGGCTTCATATGCGTTTTCAGTATTTCTTGTCTCTAACTGGATGCACATTCTCTTCTTTACCAAATGCATAGCCTCACAGTTCCGCTGCGCGGCACCTTGTTTTGTGCTAGCCCCTTGTAAGATATGGAACTTGTCCGTTGGATGTTTGCCCCATCTGACGTATCAGTTTCCCTTTGCTTGCGATCGTTTTCGAATCTGTGATTGATCGTTTGTGCGTAGGGTTTACAGAAGTGCGGTTGGAGAAGGATGATTCGAGGGAGAGAGAGGACACCGGCATGACGGCAGTGAAGGTGAGAGAACATTCGATCGAAAAGAGAATGGAGGAAAAGTGCGTTGAATCTTAGGGGGAGATCAGTTGGCCGCTGCTTCTTGGTAGTGAAAGTGAGCATAGAGCAGTTGCAGGCGGTCAAGGAACAGATTGATGCAGAGTGATCTGTTTTCCAAGACTGTGTCCAGCATTCCACAGTAGCCAATCGCTACGAAATGGCTGCGAATGACCTCAACAGTTTATCAACTCAAGAAACAGGTTTGCTTCTGGAAAATATCCTCGCATGAGATTATCGATCGCAATCTTCAGGCTTAGTGCGAACGAGAACTTTCGAGACTATCTGGTCCTCTAAGCAGTGTTTGGGACATGACATAATCAGAAGTGCTGCAAATGGTCAATGCTGCCATTAGCACTATGGAGCATTCCTGGTGAAGGTTCTGGGTTTACGCTTGACGATGAGAGTTCACAGACCGCTCAGTCCTTGTCATCGGAATGTCGCTGTTATCTGTAGCAAGAAAACCTGTTCTCGGGAAAGAGCGATCTCAGACTATTATTTTGAGTTTTGTGCATTATTATCTGACAATATTTCCTCTACCGGTGTAAGAGACCGATAATACCCTGATCCTTGATCCTTGATATAAGAGGAGACCAAAGTACCACTCAAACTCAAATCAATCGAAACTAGTCTATACATTTTACTGAAAACCACACACCATGGACCGTGATGTCTCAGTAAAGACTCGCACTAAGAGCCTTCCCTTCTCTTCTCCACTGGGAACCCTCCTACCCGGGCATTACTCTACACAAGTCTGCACGTGAACATCACAGAGTAGACTATTTTGATACTGTAAGTAGGCACTGAACCCATCCTTACGAGTTGGCTTGAGGGGGCCTTCCCATCCGTTTGCTATCCATTGCGTCCCGTTTCTCTTACGAGTTTACCTTGCGTGATTGTCACAAGCTTGAGATCGAAAGGTCATCATAACAGATCCAAAACTCCACGACACCTTTGAATGCTTAGCCTGGACCTATTTCCATCGTTGTGTTCAGTTCCCTTCCTATGTCAAAGTCCTGTAGATAGATTGACACAATGATCACCACATTGAACAACTCTTGGGAGCAAGTTAAAATAAAACTTCGTGCGCCCAAATTTACAAGACACCTGCTGAGAGTACGTTGATCCGAGAAACCGTAGGAGTGAATTCGATCAGCTCCGGCACTGCTATGAGGCAAGGTCCACAATCCAAAACAGCTTTCACAATGTGAGAGGTCTGCATAACTGCTGTAAACTTTCTCTCTTTTACTTGTGCACTCTCATCGAGGAGGCTCATGGTCACTCGTGTTCCACACGGGGTGAGCGGTAGTGGTTGATTCAGTCACCTCACGGTTTGAACCGTGGCCTTCGACTCGTAAGAAGCTTAAGAAGTCAAGCAGAGTCGATTCTCACGGCAAGTCCTCTCAGTGAGTTTGGTCTTTCAGCTGAGGGTTTGAAGTCTCACTTGTCCCAAGTTTTCGACTGAGATTGAGCCTATGATTGAAAGATTTGACTCGCTACCTCCTTCTGAAATTAGTCTCCGGTCCCAACCAAGAGCGAGCAGACACAACGGTTCTAAGAGTTTGGCCCCTAATTCCTATAGCGGCTGTGTCTACTGCGCTGTTGAGTGAACTTCTTTTGCAGTGGAGAAAGTATTTGTGTGCGTTTGTGGATCATTCACCCCAATAACTGTCTGGATTGATCCACATATGAAAGTTTCCTATGCTGAAGGATGAGTGTCCGTTGGAACTGTGTACGCGTGTGTCTGGTTGATATGTGTATGCAGAAGACGGTAGGGAAACAACACGGGTTGGTCATTGTAGTCGTAAATCAAGCGTCACTTCAGATGCTTTTGGGGCATAGACGGGATATGTCACTTTCCCTTTTACCAGTTCTCCTTTTCCTTATGATGCGGCAAACAAATCTTTGCTGATCGGATTGACTCGAATGCCTTGTGCGGGGTAATTTATAAGGATTGTATAAACACACGGACCGACGGAGACAGAGTTTCATCGTTCTTGGAAAATTTTGTTTGGATTTCTGCAGTGTCTCTTGCCTGCGCTCTGGGATGGACACTCGCTCTTTTAGCTCGAGTGCGAAGATGGAGCTTACGTTACAGTTGAGGATCTCAACGACGGTCTGTCGTTGTGAATGCTTTGGACACCAGTATTTTATCAGTACCATTTGAATGCATATGATGGAGGCGGAAGTTGAGCAGTTATCCTCTGACGTCACAGTATCGCCTCTCAGTTGTTCATACAAGCAAGATCAGTATATCGGAGAACCAATTCAAGGACGTTGACGTCTAGTGGTCTCCTAATCTGTGCCCGCCTCTGAAGTCCCTTCAAGCTGTTTGATCAGCAAAGGGACACCTTCTGTAATGACCAGAACGGCGTTTGATGCTTGTGAACTCGATGTTCCCTCGCCCTTCAGTTCGCTTGAGGATGACTCTGTTCCTTTGGGAGAACAGTGTGAATTACCGAGCATAACAGTAGATAGACTGGCCATGGCGACGCATGTTCTTCCAAACCTTCTCCTTGATCTCTTCCTTGTTTCCCTGGATCAGCTTCACTTCACTCACGAAACAAGTGTACTCAAATGTGACAGACAGGGTGTTGAACGCTACCCTTGCCATGGTCGTTTTACCAACACCTCCCATGCCACAAAACCCCAGAAAAGTATGTCTCTGCAAGTGCTTCTGAACTTCAGTCTGAAGAGATTCTACCCCCACGACAACCTTTGAGGGTACCAAAATATACAGAGAGAATCCGATTCAGTGAATGCATATGGCAGTCCATCTAATTACCGATGAGCATATCAGAGATTCTGAAATTCTGAAATTAATTATGACTTTGTACTATTTCTCAAATCAAGAGCGAAGAACTGAAAACATGGAGGAACTTCTGTCAGGAGAGCGAGAGCGAAAGTTTCCAAACGATGTCGTGCTTATAATTCTCGCCACAAGTTCGAGTACACTGGTGGTCACATAAAGGAGAGTTTTGAGTCTCCCAGACCCGAGCAGTATCTAAAGGTTGTACTCTAAGTGGGGAAGAAGGTTGCAGTCATATTACACTGTGAGTTCTCATCTGCCCGAGCACCAAAGCTGTTCAGACATATAAGGAATCTTGACAGGAAGCGTCACATCTATTGGGAATCACAGAAATCACATTGAGCTCTATCCGGAGCTCGGTTTCCCTCGCATGTATTTTGCACGGCGGTTACAATGTCTTCTACGAAGCTTATCCGGATTGGTGTGAGCCCAGGGAGTACGTTCGCATGGCTGATCCTCTCATGTAGAAGACCTTCGAGCATCTGGACAGTAAAATACTAAATAGAAGCAAAATCGATGAATTTTCCTTCTGAACATTCCAAAACGCACTCCTTTTCTTTTAGAGAGTGCTTTTCCCTCATCACTTTCACTCGATTCTTGAGTTTCATGTCTTCGAACTGTCGTGCACCCTCGTACTTTTTACAGTATGATAAGTTCTGCTGATTAATTGCCTTGATTAGTTTGACCTAGAACCTTTATGCCGGGCTCCGCTCTCAGCCATTGGTTGATTGACTATCAATGATGGTAGATTAGCTTGTTCAGAAACGCAATGGTTAGAATCACCAAATCTGGTCCAACGCTATTCGGAAGCAGCCTGCTAGTGCGATCGGCACTAGAATTGATCATATCCCTGACGGATTATTGACAGTAGAACCAGTAATTTTATCTTTTGGTTCATCATTTTAGTGCTTCGAACCTTGACTAAATATAACTGTAATTTGAATTTTTTACATTATTCAAAATAGTTAGACCATACATGCTCAGAAATTTAATATGTAGAGTCTCATATGTGACTAAATATAACTGTAATTTAAATTTTTTACATTATTCAAAATAGTTAGACCATACATGCTCGGAAATTTAATATGTGAGTCTCATATGTGAATAACATCACAAAGTGACTGGTTTTACAGACAACAGCAAGTCAGGGTTGTGATCAAGCCATACATAGTAAGAAGGTTCAAGTTCAAGGAACTTACTGGGGTGTGATCAAGCGAATTTTTGTATTCTACAGAACCCGTGCAGTCAAGCTTCAGGATTTAGGTTTTGTTGTTCTCAGAGTAACAACATATGGGTAGTGCACCATCTAACTCGTTGGTATTCCTGAAACCGATCTACTGAAACAGGGGAATTTTTATGTCAAATGGGGTTTTTCTCTTTATCTTTTGTATTATCCAAATGACTTTGGAGAATCTATTTACTGAGTGCCTTTCATTCTTATCGTTAGAAGGGCTCGGACATGTACCTCCAACGTGTTGTTTTTGGTAATCCACGACTTCTGTTGCAACATGATCGAAGCGTACACAATCGAAGCACATGTCTTTATCGACCGTCACCATTCAGTTACTTAATGGAGCTCACAGGGTCGTGACAGGGGCTCAAACCTCAGGAAGTTACAACCTATGTTGTAACTCCGAGTGTTTTTACTTCATCCTAGGCATGTATGTTCTAGTTAGGTAGGGTGTACTTCTGTTCATTACCTCTTACGGGTTTAATTGAATTTGGAGAGAAAGGTTGATACCTCAGGAAATTGTATTACAGGTTCTGCTTGAGAGGAATTGATAGTTCGGATTAAATCACTTAGCTCTGTGCGCGAGGGCCCTTGAATCCATCAACTGTACGGTGATTGACTATGGTATATGAGCCTATGTTACCGTTCCATAACTAAGGTTCACAGTCTCTTTTACCTTCCTTGCTGTGGTTTGGGTTCTACATCTTTCTCTCCCTTATAGCAGTACCTCTCACAAAATTGTGTTTCCTTTGTGTGCAGTTATCTTGATATTAGGATTGTTCGTTCACTTGTGGAGAAATATTAAGTAATAAGTCGGAGTTTTGATCGGTTTGCTCTTCGTTATTGTGAAGTCATTCATGGAGGTGGCAAGGACAAAACCGAGTTACGGTCAGTTTCAGATATTTGGCAAACATTAAAGAATCAGTTTGTTGTGACACGAAATCACGTTCCTAAGTCTCAGACAAACTGGAATGCGTTAAGATAAGAATCTTCAAGTGATTCTTATCTTAACCTCCTTTGATGCAAACCATGGTGATGGTGGTGGTGCTTGTGACACTCAACCATTTATTCTGGGAATACCAAGACATCACAGTAATACGACGAAGTTGAATGGACATCACAATGGCTTACGGAGCACTGCAAAAGCAATACTTCGCAGGCTTGAAAAAGAGAAACAAGCAAGATCAATCCTCGAGAACGTGGAAAAAGAGAAGAGTCCCGAGTTGACGATGCAAGTCGCAGTTGCAGACACTAAAACTTTTGAAGATCCCCGGCTAAGCGGAACATCCTACGAGGAAGTCCTTGAGCGGCCGTCCAAAATCCCAGCTGTGGAAAACAGCGATGATGAGGCGATCCTTCGACGAATGGTGAGGAGGATAGTTGTCTAATGTTAGCAGACAGTTGTGCCGAGAGAAGTACAAGCGAACTGCAAGAAGAGGGCATAGCTGACGTCGAAGGGTCGTTGGTTCCCACACAGAGTAATCTGATGAAGAGCTAATGAAGATAATCAACAAGGACGTTAACTGTTTGCATGATCCGGCCATCGACGTCAGGTATGAGGCACTACACAGCTTGCATCGTGCCTTACTCGGAGACTTCGTGGGAGAAGTTAATTATCTCTCGAAGAGAACGACTGCCCAAAACAAAGGCCCAGCAGATCCGGACGTCGTGAATACCGGTTTATTTGAGAGTCCGGATAAATTTGCCCGTGTTGTGGAAGTGGTGGTTGTCAAACCATTATTAAATCATTTGCCGACTCCTCAGAGCGATGTCGTTACCTTTCAGTCTACATCCTCATCCCCTACGTCGACTGTTCTCCTACTCCCATCTCTTCGTCAAACTTCTAACTTTTCATCCCTATGAGCAATCATATTTATATGAACGAACCGATACAAGTGCTCGCGCAACGGCCAAGGTTAAAAATTACTAGGTGGCACTCAGTTTTATCGGATTGCGACTTTCTCTTGTTAACATCAATCAAGTATCGTCTCGTGCTTGTTGTTTTTGTTGCGCAACAGACAATCTAGCAAGTGAATTGACACTCGTCGGCCTGTGTTATGAAATTTCCAGGCTTTTACATTCCATTCCTGGATCTTTGATAGCTCTGCTCCCATATATTACCCCGGTTATATCATCATGTTTCCCGATCAAGTTCCTTCCAACTGAAGATCCATCTACCCAGGTCAGGAAACAAGAATACTGAGGTTGCTGTGTAGAACACAAATTTACAAATGCATTTGAGAGAGCGAGAGAAAGCGGCTGCACTCGTTGGTTGGAAGGATCTTGACTGACTGGCATCTGTTGTGTCGACTAAGCTGATCGAGCATAATTGTTGGTCAGGTAGAAATAATAATTGTCAAAAGTCTGAAGTACTTGTGATCTAATCGCCTGTTCCACTCTTGTGCACATCGTTCCAGAAACCCTGCTGGAGATTCTTCAGCGTCTTCGGAAACCAATTTGTCAATGACCGATCATGTGGCCGCTGTTCATGCTCGATAACGGATCCTTGCCCTGGCTGAAGATATGCTGGGATTTGGGCAACTGGATGTGCTGTGCTAGGACGTATACCTGATAGCTTTGTACTATACCTAATAAGCCTCTAATTTTGCACGTTCGAGAATCTTATATTACACAGTGCTTTACATTCGTCTTGACGATACATAGACGTGATCGAACAAGCATCTGAATAAAAGTCTTTCCTTCTATTGCTGCTCACCGTATATCCAGCCGACAGTATATACAGAAGTGACTGAAAACGGTCTGACAGAAGCCTTTCTTCCTGCTGCTGCTGCTCCTCCCTCTCGTTGTTAACCTTCCCCGATCTCTAGCTTCATTTCTTTGGCGGGTTAGTTAAATATTCGATCAATTTCGGTTTTCTCGTTCCAGTCCTTTGTTCTTCTACCTAGTATACATACTAGCTTGTGAGTCCAAAAGATTGCACCACAATCTGCTGAGGAGAGAGTTTGGAGCTTCACCTGAAGAAACCCCTTTCTGCTCAAGGCGTTCATATTGGAAAACAGGAAGCTGGAATTTCCTCCTGATCGAGGAGCGAGTGAAACTTTTTGGATGGACGACATCCAGTCCATGAATAACTTTTCGTGGCATCATTTTTGCAGTGTTCAGAGTGTAACTATCGGTCGATGAAACTCTCACTAAATAACGACATCTAAGAACACTACCCTGCCTTCACTGGAGTGTGAGGTAAACGATTCAGACCTTCCGCACTGTCTCGACTTACATTCGTAGCATGGGCCTGGTTTCACATATGCTGGACCAAGTCATCGGACGAGACTAGAGCGCTAACTAGAGAAACTAAATCATACTAATCTTAATCCAAACCACTCAGCGGTCAATCATCGGTTTCGAAAGGGAAAGAATAGTGCACCCGGTGACCAGACCTACGAGAAGAGATCAGAAAAGTTAAGCGCATAGAACCATAACCAGGAAAAGGAGTAACTGTTCATGTAGTGGGAAACTTTTCACTATCATTCTCTTCGTTAGTTATAGCATAGTTATACGTCGATTGTGAGAACTCGAAAGGAATGGAGCTTTTTGTAGCGTAATGTATGTTGTCGTATTAGCATAGGGTTAGTGCGAGCCGGGGATGGAGAGAGGTGCTGTGAAACCCGGAAAGGAGAGAGACGACAAAACACTAACGCATATTTTCGCATTTCCATTATAAGCGTAGCTATTTGTTGTTTGATGGGGTCTTCCTATCCTTAGGTATTCATTGCGTCGCGCTTCTTCTTGTTGTAATGCGTTAGAATACATATACGTGGATTGTAACAACCGGGAAGAAGGAACGACTTTCGTCGCGTATTGTAAGAAGAGAAAGGGATGCTGAGGAGGGGAGGAATGAGTTAATAACCATGCTCGATCGAACTTTTGGAATTTTTCTCTTTATGTTATTCAAAATTATATAAATATTATAAGGAAATATAAGTAAATTATGAAGAATATAAAATCTATTTATGTTAAATATTAAATGATATTTAGATTTATATTCATGACAATATGCAGAAATAATCTATAAACTGAACACAGACAAATGCATTTTCTAGAGTACAATTGCATGCTAAGAATTTATCACCTAATTTTTCCTGAGGGTTAGGTAATAAATTAAGCTTGTTGTACTCTTCTATCTTCAGATGGAAGGAAGATGAATAACCATGAATGTGAGTTAAATTAGATCTAGATCAAAGTCGTTAATGAATAACCAACAATTCCATTGCAAGCCCATATTTCCTTGTTTACTTAGTTTTTGTTGGTAATCTGTTATGAAGCAATTTAAATCATCTTGAGAAAAAGTAACTAATTATATTGACAGGGTTAGATTTTGTTTAGGGTATCATATAATAAATTCAGATTTTAGTTTAAGTTATGTTCTAACGTATGCTTCATACACCCAAATATACATGCAGGATGAACCTCTGAGAACTTTTGCTCGTTTGTTTTTACCGAGGAAATATATAATACATATAATCAGAAATTTCAAGCAAACAACCAAGGTTTCATTTCATTAGGTTGATAACCTGATTTCATTTGTTTGTCAACCTGACAAACATATAATCAGAAAATCATATACCAAGTGACTGAAAATAATAAAGATATTTTATAAATATTAACTATTAGTCTATACTTGGAAAAAGAAAAAACTCAGATATAAACCATAAGGTATGAGTAAACTACAGTGCTTCTAAAGATACAAGTCCAAGAACTAATAATTAGTAATATTATAATTTACTGTAATTTACTATAGTCCTTCTGGCAGAAAGGATTAGATAATAAATTAAACCTCTGGATAATTTTCTCCTCCATTGAAGAATGGAGGAGGTGAATATATATGCAGGGTGCTCAGTATGAATGCATCCCAGCAAGGCTGCGTATGAAAAGTGGGGAAAATGACAAAGATAAATTTGTTACAAATACTGGTTACTGCAGCAGAGTTGGCTGATTTCTAGCGGTTAGAAAATGGATAATGGATGAATAAAACTTGGTGCTAAGAATGTAAGGTTAATACAGAAGAATTTATAAATCTTAACTTCTGTTATCGTAATAAAGGAAAAAATTTATAATGGACTTCATATTTTGGGTTTCAGAAAAGAAGAGAACAAAACCTTGGATTCTCATATCTATGTTACCTTGGAGTAGATAGTTTTTACTGATATATTAATTTAATATAATGACAACCGTCTGTATACGCAGATCTGCTCACTAGAGCTCGAATCCTGTATCATTTGATTGAAGAAACAAACAAAAAACTCATGAATCTCTAGAGGCACTAGTCACTTGACACCAGAACAGGAGAAAAATGTCTGTAATTTTTGAAAGAGTTACAGGGTTATTTTATTTATTCAGGTGGCACCTGACTAAGTAAGAGAACATGTCATTGTTTCTGAACTGAATTATGGAATTATTAGTTTCCAAAATATTAAAACTCAATACAAGGAATGAACTGGGACAATGTGATCATACATGTATAGAGGAAGGTCTTGCGCCAGTGTCCTTATGAGCCTAAGCCGCTGCCAGATGGAGTGGCTTGTAGTGACATTTTATTCCGGTACACCTTCCGATCCTCGAAGATCCACCATGGAAAAGTTTGTATGGGTTTTCGTGCATTTACAACTTTGTGTTCATACTTGTCAAGAGAAGTCTTGTTTTATGTTCCATAGAAAAAGTCTCAAAAGTGCATTCGTGTCAGATTATACATGCATTCGTTCGTGCTAGGAACTGGAACTCTACTCCTACCAAGGAACTTCACCACTACTAGAATTGACATTTTGTGCAAACATGGACCGGCAAAGCTTCTGTGCAAGTATGGATCTTCCTGCCGTACAAAGCTGATACATCGACGCGGTTGATTTCTGTTACAGAACTTCCCGAAAAACGTGGAGACATACACCCGTACACCTTGTAGCCCTCGTGAAGACTTTGTAGACAAACTTCAGAGTGGAGTATGGAGACAAACATAAATCCTCAACCTGGCTGACATCGGACTGGGTACACATGGCAATGAATATTATGCAAGTGTTAAAAGACCGATATAATATTTGTAAGACAATTAAAGACACGCCACTCGCAAGCATTCCGCAACATTACACCAGTGGATAAATTTGGTCTTCTCCACGTTACCTTACCATTGCTGCTAGCGACCTTTTACAGTCTGATAAAGTTTTGTTAGTGTTTTACTTATACACTTTTTAGCAGGTGGAAAATTGCTATTAAAGAACTCCCATTCTGCTTCATTGTGGCAAGCGGAATGAAGACTTGACAATTCAGGACATAAATCTTTAAACTTCATGTTTCAGCAACCTACTACTGGTAATATTTGACGAGTAAAACCATGCAACGAAGAGTATAAGATAATGAATAAATGTACAAAATGCACGAGCATATGAATGGAGAGGTTCGGAAGCACCAACATACAAGAAAATGTCAAGAATAATGAACGAGAAATGAGTAAGAGAAGCCCGTCAGAGGCAGAAGCCTAACGTATACATTTAAATAAAAAGAAAACGAAAATCAGAAGAAATTATATAAGAAGAAGAACTGCTCACATGAATGTGGCATGCCGTTCTTCACAGGACTTGAATAACCACATCTTATCTTCTTCTCTTTTCCATTTTCTCCTTTTTCGAACCACATTGTTGATCAGTCTGAAATGAGAGGTATCAAATGACAAATGTCACATGATACAGTACAGATGAGGTCATTCATGGGGAGGAATAAAAAAACAAAATTCTCCATCACTCAGATGAGGAAAAAATGAGTTCTCAAGTCACCTGTACATAGTCAGGTAGACTCAAGTTCTCCAGAGAATTTACTTGACCGCAACCGTAATATGTTTTCCGGACTTGATTCCACCCATCTAAACTTGCATTATTTGACCTTACTCTTGATTTGCAACAGCTTGTTCAACATGTCAAAATGTCACTTCATCTGAATATGAAAAGTGCATGTTAGCAACCAGCCATGTATTTATAAAAAATTCAATCTAAAATATTTTTACAGAAGATTATCAGCCTATCGACTTATGTTTATCTTTTATAGCGTCTTCAATTATCAACTATAAATATGGTTATTTTCATAGAAGATGGTAATAACGACATCTTCATTGAGATGCTTTCAAATATTCTCAATGCTCTCATTGAGAAATAATATCCAAAGGAGCACGTTGTACAAATCTTGGAATATGAGAAATTCTTTTTGTGTGATTTGTTTTTAGTCCTCTTTACACTGTGGAGCTTTCCACAGTCGGAAGCTGCTGCCATTGCACAGCATGAATTGCCAGGTCATCGATCTGGCATTAATTGGCTTGAATTCGAACAGTGGACGAACAGATCTAGATTATAGAGTTAAGACTCGAAAAAGACTGTGGAGCAGAGTTCGAGAAATTAAGGCCAGAAATGTTACCAAAATTTTGGATATATATATGATACTTGTCGGGGAAATATAAGAATAATTGGTAAGCTATATTCTGATAACACCAATGCTTGTACATTAAAGTAAGTCTCCGCATTTTCTTTAAACCCCAGGTGTTGGTATACAAGCAAAGAAAAGAATATTATCTTTTCTTTGTGTTTTTTTTTAATTTAGAGAGAAGATATTGTTTTGTTTTAGAATCATCAAATTCTCATTTCTATATTTTCCACT
Organism: Asterella californica; assembly: GCA_036924285.1. Taxonomy (NCBI): domain Eukaryota; kingdom Viridiplantae; phylum Streptophyta; class Marchantiopsida; order Marchantiales; family Aytoniaceae; genus Asterella; species Asterella californica. Next base: position 19,711 of record JAYKYS010000039.1, on the reverse strand, counting down.
AGATATTCAATAATAAGTTTGAAGTAAATATATATTGTAAAGCTCTAAGAGAGCTTTTATTCAAGTCCTTACTTAACAGATGTGATTCACCGGAAAATGAATATATTAACAAAAATATTTTGAGTATAATGGTTAGATTTCTTTCTTCGCATACCGCCCACCGCAGAATGAAGTATTCCTGGTTTTTGAATAAGGCACCTGGGCTTTAAGAACCCAGTAATGGAGAACCTTTCTTGATTAGAGTAATGTTTGCCGCTTTTCTTCTAGGATTTCCGAGTCACATAAATAATGGAGTTTTTATTACTCGGAATGAAATACACGGACAATAAATATCCATCAAATCGTGAAACAAATATTAACTACGTCAATTCATGGGACAATCACATATCTACTATGCAACTGTGACATAAGTTTAACATACTGAACATATTATTATTTAATCTCCATTGATCATAAAATGATTTAACTGAATGATGATCTCCAAGTAGAAGTTCGACTTTCGAGTCGTGTCGATTGACTTCACATAAGTTCTGTTTCTAGATTTTGGTCTTAATGAGAGAACCCAAAAAAATACGATGCTGTTATTTGGCAAATATGTATATTATTCATCTTTTCCATCTTTCTATGGAGGAGGTAATTACCCAACCCTTCCGTAATAGATTAAACTGGAAGTAAATGAATGCATTAATAGTTGAGGTTCTCTGACTTGTACCTTTAGCAATGCGGCAGTCTACTCATGACTTATGATTTTCTTTTGACCTTTTTGTTTTTCCAGGTATGGAGTAATAGTTAACATTTCATGACTTATGATTTTCTTTTGACCTTTTTGTTTTTCCAGGTATGGAGTAATAGTTAACATTTCAGTTAACAGTTTTTCACTCGTTTGGTATATGATTTTTAGTTAACATTTACATATTTCCTCGGAAACAGTCAGCGAGTAAAAGTTCTCAGAAGTTTATCCAGCATGCATATTCACCTCTTCTGTGAAAATGGAAAAAGTGCAGCATGCTCATTAATGTATTATTTAATTTTAATATAAAAAAAGCTAAATAAAAGTTAGTATCTATCATGAATAGTGATCATTTGATAATAGGATTCTTGTCTTGTAGTTTCAGATATATGTGTTTGCACGCTATGCTTATAGGTTATGTTTGGATCTGGCCGTGATTCTCAGTTCGCAATGGCCACTACTTTCGGGAGTGAGGTAATTATATGGTTCAAGTCCCATTCCATCTCAGCATAACGTAGACGCCATGTAGACTCAAGTCCGAGCAGTCCAAGCAGGTTACGGAGCTAAATGATTCATGGATATATGCAAACTATACCACAGGCAATATGAACTCTTCTAATTTGAGGAATGAATTTGGCCTTTGGTTATACAGAGACACCTTTATGGTTATGGTATGGTTACTTATAAAGAATGGTTTTGAATGATAACATCAGTAACTAAATCACAATCATAGTGAAGGTATTTATGAAATTCTCATAACCAGAACCGGTTTTTATTTTGTAGAGAACGAAAATATTTAAAATAAACACGAAAAATACATGATGGTAAATCATTTGTTGATATAAACCAGAACTGGCGTACATCAAAAGTATTAATAATCAAAGAAACAAATATGGTGGAAGTATCAACCTAAACTCGTCAAAAAAGGTCCCGTAAATGGCCCTTCAAACCTTTCCCATTCTTGTCACATGTGTAAAAGGTTTCTCCGTAAATGGGAGCACCTCCGTAGATACCTGTAAGAATCAGCAAAGATGTGTCATCGCTCTCACTCTTTTCTTCATAGCTATTTTACATTTTTCTTTTAGTTTTCTAATGCACAAAAAGAAGTCCTCCGGATGAAACTGTTTTCCTTCAATAGGTTTTATAACCTGTCCTATACAGCTTTTCATGCCAAATAGGCACTCTAGTGTTAGCCTCCGCGTACGAACTGGTTTATGGAATACTGTAGTTTTAGGGTAGTACACTATTAGATTATTCCAGTCATTTATTCCCTAATCTTTACGGTCGGGAGGTTAGGGAATGAATTAAATTTCAGGATTCCCATTTTCCTCTAAGCAGTAAGAGGACTGCCATAATAGTTCAAGAAGCGTGTGTGCACGAGCTATGCTTATGTATTATCTTTAGAACTCCTCGTAAATCTAGGGCTGGCTAACAATTAATATTACATAGATAGCTATATTTTTTTAATTATTTAAGTTTAAATTAGATAATTTACTGGAACACAAAATAAACAAAAGTTCCCCAAAGTTGAGCCCCGCATACACTAGCCTTATCTTGAGTGTACAATCCACATTGGAGATAAAAGAAAACATTTTTTTCACAAGTTAATATTTTGTTTTTCTCTCTCCCCAGTCTACATACTCAACGAAAGATCACTGCCAGCCTAGAATTCTTCTACGTCTTTTTCGCTTGAAACTTCCCCACCTCACTTGGGATGCGTATTTTAATGTTATAGTTGTCTTGCTGTGGAACCAAGTGACAAAATTATATGCTTTCTCCCAACCGCTTTTTCAGATCAAACGATATGCTCTCAAAAGATAAGATAGATATCAGGAATTTAGCAGTGACTAAAGCTTGGACCATGGTTTGCCGGTCTACTTATTCTTCTTATATCTCGTTCTAAGACAATTAATAATTATAATATATGCTGATCGTCCATTTGATTATCATAGTTTTACTCTATCTGCTGAAGATGTGCTAGTACTTGGGGATTTCAAAGTTGAAAGGGAAGATTCTCTAAAGAAACAGGAATATTCTTTCTACCATTAGTTTATGCGAATACATATGGAAATGACCAATAAGTCTAAGCTCGTTTTTTTATATTGACGATATAAATCTAACCGTTTCAGTTCTATACCATATATTGTTTCGAGCAATAGTCTATTGTCACTTTAATAGTTCATTTTCATTACCATGTGTATTTTATTCGATGAGATCCTATATACTTTAACTGTTAAGACTATCGAGACTCTAGAAAAGTTGGATTGTGATTGCTTGTGTACAAGCAAACTATGTATGTCGGAAAGAAGTATCTCTTGCATATTCACCCCTCCCATCTTTCGACTGAAGAGGATTGCAAGGTTAATTTATTAACTTTAAATTAACTACTCTTAGACCGAAGAGTTAGGTAATAAACTGAAGTATTAATTGAATACTTTATAATAGTTGAGAAACGTCCGGAAGAACAAGCAATGGTTGGAGGTGCGTTGCTATAGACTTCACTTATGGATTTTCATTTCACTTTTTTGCAATTCTCTGTATGATTATTTATGATTGAATTTAAATTCAAACAAGTCGCTATGCATGCAATGGAATTGCAAGGGCTATGCGTTTGCAAGACCTCACAATCCTAGAAGGTGAAATCTGTGAAGGTGAATGTTAAAAATGAAATCCATCTCATCCCACGAGTCTTAGAAAGTGATATATGTGAAAGTGTAATTCTATAGACGTGGATGAATATTAAAAATGATGAAAATCAATATAGTCTTTGAAAGCCATGATAAAATTATCTTCAGAGATTGAAAGAAGTAGTTCATAAATTTATGTAAGTCATCACATGCATCTTTCAACATGTCTTCATATGATGATAGTAACATGTCTGCATCATTTATGCAAATATATACTTGTGAAGCTTCGGATCATTTTGAGGATAGTGATCCTAAGAATCTTCAAATGTATGAAAATGTAGAAGTTGATGAGTCTTTGGACCGATTCGAAGGTAGTGATAAGTTACAACTGCAAAAAAGAACATTTAGAATATTGTGGAGGTTAGGAAAGATAATTTCAGACTCTGTTACTACATACATTTCAAAATTTATGGAAGTTAGGGAAAGATACATAAATAACATTGTGTTAGTTTTTTGTTTGTGTATGATGCAATTATTGTAAAAAATATATATAGGAGTATATGATGTCATAATTGTTAAAATAGCTTTAACTCGATGCATATGAATTTGTATGAATGATTCGAATAATGAGCTTATTAAGAAAATAAATAGACTAATTTGTTTAGCTACATGAAAATATAATAACATATGATTATTTTTCAAATGAGAAAATATATAATGAAGATTGTGAGACATGTTGTGAAGATTATGTACATCGGGAGTATCGATAATATATAAGATATGCAAGAAATGTATAGAATGATTTGAATCTTGAGGTCGTCTTGAGAGCAATGATGAATCGTAACTGCGAAACAAAACATTTGGAATATTATGGATGTTAAAATGAGCATGTTTATATTGTATTGAACAGTTGTGGATGCATACATTTAGGAATTTTGTAAAGTCAATAGCTCATGACATGATGATGATTTACAATTTATATAAAAATTATTATTTTTCAAGAAACGTAAAAGGGAGTACCTTGTTTCGCAAGTGTTGAAAATCTCTTGAATCTGAAATATATGATCATGAACATCACTTGTATAGCTCTATTGATGAGTACATGAAGAAAAGAAGATTGAATTTATTTTTCACGTAAATGAGAACATAGTAACATGTGATGGCTTTTTATAGAGAATAAAAATAGGATCATGATCTATCCAATAAGCATGTGATATGAAGAGAGATTTTCGTATTGTGTAACGTTAGCCCATATTTGATCTAGATTTGATCCATATTTTGTGGTTGGTTTTGTGAAGAAATTGAATGAAGTCATGAAAGATGCGAAAGATGTAGTTTGATGATCATCAATTTTGAGCAGATCGATATTGAAATCTCCTACGATTATCGTGGGATAATCCTTAGGTATGTTTTGAATAATGATAGTAAAATTGATCAAAAACTCATCGACATGCATACGAGGAGATTTGTATACAACTATGATGTGAATTGCACGACGAGTTAGAATGTTGAAATCTGCAGAAATTATTTCCATGTTATGAGTTCCAAAAATATTATGCGCCGAGAGTTGCATTATGTTTCGATATGTTAGTAGCAAACCTCGACTTGTGTACGTATGTATATATTGAAAGCGTTCGACGTCTTTAAAATGTGAAACAGAACTAGGATTTTGTATAAGTGTCTCACTGAAGCACAAAATATCAGATAGTTGTAAATTATGATCTGCTCGAACATCAAGGTGATGTTTTATTAATGATCTTGTGTTTAGAAATTGTATGAGCATGTAAGTGGAAGATGAGATATTCATCTGAAGATCATGGATGTGGAATTGCCACGATGATTTTAGTTTCAACCGTTTCATTTCGAGAGTGACTCCGTTGTCTACAACTATATGACGATGCTCGATCAATTGTAATATATGTAAGTGCTTAGGATTTTTCACTCTGGATAATGTAGTGTATGTCAATCCGTGTCGATTTATGTGTTTGGGACTGAAAGCTACCTGATGCATGGTCACTCCTTGCGATCTGTGGATAGTTCGTGCAGATGCTTGTTGAACAGGGAATTGTGTTCTAGTGATCTTATGTTCTTTGGTATATTTATTGATTGGAAACTGTTGTGAAATTCTCATAATGGGCGTCCAAGATGGATGAATGTTATTGGAATACAAATATTTTTGTTTGTTCCTCGTTTGTGTTCCAATCTTTGGATCAAAAAATTGAATCCAAATGATTTGATCATCGTTATATGTTGTTGTGGACATGAAAATCTCATTGCTTCCATTGGTGAGTCCATGTCGTGTGTTATAATTATAACATAATTCTACTAACATGGTAACTTTTAGAGATAAAGTACTGTGTAATCCAGCTGTATCTTTTGGATTTATGGATATCTTAAATCTTTTCGATATAACGGAAGAAAAATGATCTTTTGAATGGAATAAATATTCGTTCCCATCAGTTATACTAAATACATATTGATTATGAAGTTTCGTATCTTTGTTAGTGTAAAATAAATGAGGTATATCGTTTGGTTAGAATACATTTTTTGATAAGTTGAATTTAAATAATGTAGATCAGAAGATGTTTGTTGGTTGATGCGAATATGATTCAAAATTTGTATAAAAGCTGTATTGTTCTGACGCATAGGTTGAGTCAGTTCACAGTGTTTGAAAAATGAAGACCATATGTTAGCGGTAATATTTTGAGAATAAATATTAGAAGATTGAAAGATCCATGAATCTTGAACAGGTTGTACTTGATAAAAATCACCGCAAACAATTATATCTATGCCACCGAATGGAAGGTTGAAATTCTGAGTTATTTGTTGTAGTCTTTGGTTTATGTAAGAGAACATTCTTGCGCCCATTAGAGAGATTTTGTCTATCACTAATAATCTTAATTGGCTATAATATTTGATGTATTTATCTAGTCGATCTGGACTTAATTTTGATACGTTTATATCGTAAGAGTCTTTAGGGATCGCTAACGCACTGTGAATAGTCATTCTTGTATGTTATATGCAGCTCGTCCTGTGTATGCTATCTTCAAAACTTTTATTTGTTCAAGATCATTAAATCTGGATTTATCATCTTCGTATATCCATGACAATCCTTGTATAATTTATAATAAGATGAATGTTTTGCCGGTTCCTGCTTCTCCCGTAAGAAATAAATGGATTGGTTCATGTGGAAAGTGTCTCTTTTTGTACATACAATCATTGAAGATTAGCTTTTGTTGTTTGTTCAATTGACGTAATTCAGCACAAAATGATTCTATTGGTATTAGAAGATCTTTGATCGGGAAGGTTTCTTCACGATTTGTAGTCTTAGAAGTACATTTAAGAGTAGTTCGTTGCATTAAGTCGACATTGTCCAAATCCAAATTGCTTGAATCCTGTTCCGGTTCGCTTTGTTCGTTATGATATTCTCTTATTTCTTCAAGTTCTGCCGCCTCATCCTCAAATTTCTTCCAATCCTCGTTTACTTCATCCGTATTGTACTTAAAAGTATATAAATTTTGTTACAATAGAATATGTGATTTATGTCTATTATATGTATTTTCCCATGTTTCAGTTGAATCTTTAATGTTGTTCTCGTCGTAAAGAAAAGGGACATATAACAGTACTTGCTCTCTGAAATAGTCTTCTGGTTGTTTATATTGGTCGAAACATATCCATCGAATGATTTTAGATTTTCTCAATCTTCTATTTTGTGAAGTATTAAACTTGGCTACGAATTCTATCAAAGCCATTGAATTTGTTTGCAGATGTTGTGGACGTCGTGCATACTTATCTATGATGGATGGCAATCCTATGTTTGTTGAAGAATCATCTTCAGAAGATAGTTGTTTGGAACTTTTGAGGAGGAAGGTTCGATCGGATGGACTACTAGTGTCTATGAATTGAAAAGAACGAGAAGCATGATACAAAGGTAATTTTAAGATTGTATAGATGGCTAATTGAGCCGAAACTTGTCTTGAATTCAAGAATGCATTGCCTAACTTCTTTATCCGTGTGGTTACTTCTTGATTTTCCTCGGTACATTTATTGTTAATTTTCTTCATCTCATTTGTTATTGTATTGTCTACTTTTGAGTTACAATATTGTGCCGCATCATGTGGATCCAACACGTATTGACAATCTGTGTTGGCTTGCCAAATGGAAGCAGCATTTTTTGGAAAAGAACTAATGGAAATATCTATTGGATGACGTTTGAGATATATAGAAGGTTTTGATATAGAATATCTTAAAGCTAATAAGTAAGTTTCATATGTAAGTTCTAAATGTTGAAGATACTTATCGAAGTTCATATCCAATCCAGTTTTGAAAGAAGAAATGATGTTTGAAATTCTAATAGATTTAAGCTTTATATCTCTCGTCGTTTCATCATCAAGTTCATCGTTAGTTAAAGGTTATAATATTGTTGTTTTCGACATGGGATGCCATGGACATCGAAATCGACAAGAAGAAGATCTTTTCTTATAGCAAGTATTTGTGTGATGATGAGTTTGACATTTGATCATCTCTTCGCTCAATAAGTGATGATCAGTAGAAATATACTCTTCTATGAAAGTTGTTATTGATTCATCAGGATCTATCTTGAAAACAGGAGCATTTTTTATCCACAATAGTCCGTGATCATGTGGACTGTCTCTGCTTTGAAATTCAGTTTCGAAAAAAAATCAGATACATTTCCTAAAATTAATTGGTTATGTTGAATAAGCTTACGGTTCTGTGTTCATAATATCGTGCACATGTGACAGGATCTTGTCTAAGAAGTTGATGTTTTTGTGAAGAACTTAAGGTTTTTTCATCGTCCGGCAATGGTATATGGTTATCCATTTTGTTCAATTTGAATAAGGTGTTCATCAACGATTTCCAGTTTTTTTCGTTCGCAGTTAAAGTAATAAAAAATGTAGGTTTTCCTAATTGTCGGATCATCACGAAAAGATTTCGCTTAACGACTTGGTAATAGTCTGGAGTGAATCGTAATTGGGACAAACAAGGAAAAGCTTTATCTGATATAAGAAGTTGTTGTTTGAAATTGTCATCCTTGACTTGTTTCGCCGTCAAAGGAGAGCCATGTAGTTTACTTTTCCTTACTCGAATCCAAGAAATGCTTAGAATTTTCTCGATGCAGATTTTGGACATCTTGAAAAAGATGTTTGGTAAATGTCTAGCAAATTTATGAGTTTTGTATAATAATTCCCATGAAGCTAGTTTGTGATATGACATCTTTGAAACGATTTGTTTGTTTCTTCCGTGGCCAAAAAACAAACTAGGAAAATTAGTCTCTTCACAAAATTCATCTTTGAATAAACTCAAAGGGTGATATCTCTCGCTAGGAGCCACAGTAAGTTTATACTTTTCATTGGCGTAAATCATTTCAGGATCTAAAAAGTTTACAATAAATGTATCAGTGTTTGTATTTGGTTCATGATTATTTTTATCGAACTCGTTATTTGTTTCGATGGTTTCTACTTCATCGAATCGGAGTTGTTCTTTGGAATAATTGTCGTTAAAAGTGTGAATCCAATTTTCATTTAGCTCGATATTGTGATGTTTGTATAAGTGTGTATCAGTAAGATAATGTAAAGCTCGCATTACTTTGTTAGGTCGAACGTAGCTTGTTTTATAGATTGATTTTAGAGTTAGTTTTCTTTTGATTTCTACTATGATAGAACCTTCTTCATCAGCCATACGTGATAAATGTGTTTGGACCATGTTTGTATTTGACGGGACATTGATAACACTACCTCTTAGATGCCATTATTGAAACCCATTGTATATATGAATATTTTCGAACATGACTCGCGGTGAGATCAATCTTTCTTTGACTTCGTTTAAAAATTCAAGATATGGTATCGTATTGTTATTGTAAACTCTAGATATCTCAAAGAAAAGAGGTATTTTGTTATCGTTTATATACCGCATACACATCAAACAAATCCTTGTATTATCTTTAAGCTGTTCAAAAGTTATGTTAGTTGTTTCAGCATAAGAGCAAATGAAATCGTAATGAATTTGATTGATATATTTTAAATTCTTCAAGAAATCACGTTTATAGCATATGTCACACAAATGATATGGAACGTCGAGTAAAGACTTGGAGTAAGTATCTACGTGTTTTTCTTCTAATGATAGTTTTTCCGTTTTTTAGAAATACGGTTAGATGTGTTAATTGAATTAGTCTTATTCATTATTTTGTATTGTTTTATTATGTCAGAAAGTGTTTTTTTTCATTCTAAAGAGTTGTATCTCATATTGTTTATGAGATTGTATGAAATTTTTTATGACATCTCTTATGGATAAATACGGATATCTCTGATAGAATAATAATAGTTCTGAATATAAAATGTTTAATTGGTGAGAGTCAATATCTTGCAAAGGATGGTTTACTTTGGTCTTTTGGATATTTAGTTTATCTATACCTAGTTTATAAATTTTAGTTTGAATAGTGTTTAAGTCATTCTCATAAATAGGATTTTTACTTATAAATTTATGTATTAATTGTACTATTGGTACATTTAGATGAATTAATCGTAAATCTTGCAGTTGTTTCACTATATACTCCCATTTCTCAGTAAGAAATTCATCACGAATCAATACGATTGGTTAGTAATGACCGGAACTACCTTCATTATCATCATATAGAAGATTGAAAGTAACATGATACGAGTTGTTGTTTGGAAATTGAATTATATTCTTTCTAGAAGTAGAACTGTAGATGTGTATATGTTTTTGTAGTACGGAGGATAAAGCTAAGAGACATAAAGAATCACCCCACGCACCACCTTCTTTTGCCATTTTACCAACTTTGGTTATATATCCATCTACAGATTCGACACGATGCGACACTCTTAATTCATCTTCCATGAAATAAGATAATAGTAATGAATCATGTGTATCTCTAGCTCTTGAGTAGATATTATAAAGTTCATTTTGAGTTTGATTTCGTAAAAATGCGGTAGAAAATTTATGATGCAATAAATATTGTATCGAATCAAACATACAATCTCCTGGAGTATATACGAAATCTTCACACTTTTTGAATTCAGACAAATCTTTAGACATCTGAACATTATGTTTGTTGTTTGATAAACTTAGAAATTGTAATCCATGAAAATCATGCAAAGGTTGTAATCCACTTACTTGATTGTGATGACCGTCGTGCTGTTCAACTTGGGTTGTTTGATTATGGTTTGATGACAAAGTTTGAGTTCTCTTTTTTCTCCTCTGGGTAGTTTTCTGAGCAAGAACAATGTGGAGCAGAAGCACATAGATCATGTAATCTTGAAGATTTGCTACGTTTCATATGTTGTTTCAAACGTATAAATTAATATACATTTGATTTAATAATGCAATCCGTTTTTTATTGCAATAAGTATATATATTTTGAAGCATGATTGACTTTTGTACTGCAATGCATTTCACCTTCTAAATTAGAATAAATAAATTTATGAACTTCTTTTTTAAAAGGTGATACTTTTGCACGAATTTTTGTAATAATTAGTTTTGATTCCACGTCTTGATTATTTTGAATTAATAATAGATTTTTTAGTGGAATAGTGATTCTGTTAGCAGCTGGAGGTTGAATATATCTGCAGGGATGTATTACGGGTCTTGATGACTCCTTCACCTAGGACAGCTACTACGCTACTGTGACATCTGTCCATACATGCTCCTTGTTGTATGCAAAGGTTGTAATCCACTTACTTGATTATGATGACCGTCATGCTGTTCAACTTGGGTTGTTTGATTATGGTTTGAGACGAAGTTTGAGTTCTCTTTCTTCTCATCTGGGTAGTTTTCTGAGCAAGAACAGTGTGGAGCAGAAGCACATAAATCATGTAATCTTGAAGATTTGCTACATTTCATATGTTGCATTAAGTTTAAATTTCATACATTTTCACTGCGTGAAGATGTTTGATGTAATTTGTATAAAATGATGTCACGTTTTTAGAGTAATGAACGTTTCTGATGTATTTACCTTTGAAATAATCTTGAATTTTCCGTTCAATTCAATTAAATTTTACGTTTTGATTTGTTTTTGTTCGCAAAGATGTTTGTGAATCACATCACATATGAATGGTAGTAAATTTCGTAAATAAGCGTTTCAAAAGCATTTCAAAAATGTTTCAAAAGCGTTTCAAAGCATTTCAAAGCATTTTTTGTTTTTGTTTCAAAGCGTTTCAAAGCGTTTCATAGCATTTTTTGTTTTTGTTTCAAAGCGTTTCAAAGCGTGTCGTAGCGTTTCGTAGCATTTCAAAGCGCTTTTTGTTTTTTGTTTCTCTTAGTTTATATGTTTCTCCGTGGACTTTCTTGTTTCAAAGCGCTTATTGTTTTTTGTTCTCCCAGTTTATACGTTTCTCCGTGGACTTTCTTGTTTCAAAGCGCTTTTTGTTTTTTGTTTCTCCCTGTTTATACGTTTCTCCGTGGACTTTCTTGTTTCAAAGCGCTTTTTGTTTTTCGTTTCTCTCAGTTTATACGTTTCTCCGTGGGCTTTATTGTTTCATGTGTTTCGCACGTTCATAGAGTTGCAATTGGAAAAGAATTTCAAGTTCTACATATATCACCTTAGGTCAGACTCCGTTTGATCATGTGATATATACCTGAAAAACAACATCAAAGAAAGCGTTGTTGGAAAACTTCAAGCAATGAACTCTCTTGGAATATTTACAACTGATATTGATTTACTTGAATGCTTAAACAAAAATGCTATAAAATAAAAGTCAGAAATAAAATTTATTATAAATTAGATATATGAAATTAACTACAATGGTAAAACTATAATTATGTAAAATATCATATATATAGTGACAATAAATGCAGAAGACAAAACAGATCTTGAAGTGTTCAATGTTACGTATGTTTGTGTAACTAGATTATTTAGATATAAAAAAAGTTCTTAGAACTTTACCGATGTTGAAAGATTAAACGGTTGGAATTGTGGAGGTTTTTGACGATTCTCCCTCAGCAGATGTAGTCTCCTTGATATGTTAAAAAGAAAAGTTAGACGTTCAATGATGTCATTATATTAGTGGTTTTGTAATATTCGATAGCGATTCTTATATTGATGCAATTAATTTGAGATGACATGAGTCAATGTTTTAAAGAAATTATTAAAAATCATCATGATACTTCTACAATTGAAATGAGTATAAATATAAACCTGATCAAATCCACAAAAATCACCGTTTGAATTAAACGAGAAAATTTCTAATGTAGCGATCTCCTCAATTTGATCCAATAGCATATCCCGATGGTTGTCGCTGTCATAATTTTAGACAACCTCTGTTTCCACTAGGCCCGTTAGATCTTGGAACCAATTACCTTTTGCATGGACCATGTATTGTTTACCATTGGAAAGATCTTCCACATACCTTTCAATCCATAGCACAGATCATAATTGACAATCCAGATTACAACTTTCGCAAAAGCCTCGAAGATGATTCAAATCTTGAATTTGTAAGTGCGTCGAATTGCACGTGACGCATGTGTATTTGTAGGGTCTATCATCATAATTACGTGGTCTGAAAGTACCACGTACCTAAACACATGAAAAGAAGTTATAAACATAAGATATATCTGAGAATAGAAAAGTTGATTATTCACATAAAAAATTGTTTATATACCTTGATGTTTTTATTTTCTCTTGTGATGTGAGCGCTCCGCACTCTTTTCAAAACATCAATTCTCGATTGGATCGAAGGAGTTGCCCATATAGTAGCTGCGTGTGTATGTAGCTTTGGAAGATCATTTTCTTCTCTTGTGGACAAAATCTGTCTTGATACTGATTTCAAGTGCAACAATACAGCATGTCCAGAGTGAAAACGAGTCTCAATATTTTTATACTCTGTTGCGAAATCATAATGGATGATCAACTACAATATGAAAAGAAAATGTGTTAGTCTAGAAGTTTCATGAATGCAAAATTTTGAAATCAGTTGCGAAGTAAATTTAGAAACGTAAGTTATTTAATGTACATAATTACTTACCGTCATCTTGCCTTCTTCAGAATCACCATCCACAATTGTGATCTCAAATTTTTGATATTCGTTTTCACCGTGTACAGCAATAACAGCAACAGATATGTCTTACTGTCGTGAATCGAAAACAGTAAGATGACGCATGCACATTCGGAGAGGCATGAAGTGTCGGAATTTGAAAATTGGAGTAGAACTCCAAGGTGTAATGGTCTGAATTGTTGTTTGCTCATCGATCAAGAGGATGAATTTGACATTCTCTCTGTGACTGAGAGTTTTTACTGGTCTCTCTACCTACACGGCCTTACGACCAAAGTATTGTATCCTAGAATACGTATTTCTATTCACTTTATCTGACCAGTTTATAACGTTGTTGCCTTGAGCACTACATGTAATCGTCTTTTTCATACGACGATCAACCATATCGAAAAGAAGAAATGAGCTTTTTGTTATAAATCTATTAATATTACCATATTTGTTTAATATAATTCCTTCAAAAATATCATTTCTTTTCACATATTCTACATTATCCATAAATATAGATAAGTTTTTATCTACAGTTGGAGTTTCAGATGGAATAATTATCTCTTGTTCTATTTTGTTCCTTTTTGGAGACTTTACAGGAGATGCTGGAGCAGAACTTGGCTGCTTTAGTATTTGTACTATGGGTTAATTTCCTGCTATATCATTGGTGGAAATCTTTTTCATTTTTTGGACGTAGTGGAATCCATCGTATATATGAACCTGAAAAATACACATAATATCATTTTCTATCCAAGATAGATAAAATATATACAATCATGATCATAGACAAAAAGCTATTTCAATTAGATGTCTTAGGTCTTACCTTCATGATTAAAAGCAGTAGTTATGATCTCTTTAAATTTATTCCAGAGATAAAATGTCGTTATGAAAGAAGGTCTTGCTTTGGATCGATACTATCACTTTACTGCAGTTAGGTCTTGCTTTGGATCAATATTATTACTTTGTTTCACCTGTAGAACGTAATCACATCATGTTGATAAGAATATAAAAGAAGTTATAGCAAAGTGGTAGGACTGCGAGACTAAAACAACTTATCTTCAAATGACCTTTACAGTCAGCTTAACTCTCGCAACTCTCATAGAAAATAGATTTCGTGACTATGATTCCATACGAAATTAAAATCTATTAAATGAAAAATGAAGTTAAAACTATTCATCAATTCTACAAATTACAAATTACAAATTCTTCAACCCACTAAAAGTGCTGCATCAGCACACTCGATGACTGTCTCCGACTTTTTTGAAACAAATTTTGCAAAAGCAAGTGAAGACTATTGGCAAGATTTCAAGTAAAGCGGTAAGCGAAGGATGTCAAAAAGGTGCCCCGTCTAAAGACTTTAACAGCCAACCTGTGGGGAAGGGTGCAAGCTCTCTAGCCCCCCGCAACATGGTCAACCAACGCAAGCCATTCATTAGCATTGTATGCACCGTGTATCTTCTAAATACCTATGCGAGTCAGTTACACCGGAGAGAGTTGGATGTAGGGGGTGAAAAAAGTACCACTGGTAGTCAGTTGGCTGGTATTTCTCAGAGGCAAGCTGCTGCTTCTCAAGGGGAGTTTACAGGCCATGAAAGTAGGATTGCCAGCTATGCTCTACAGAACTGTATAAGGCACTTGAAGGTTATATCCGGTGAAGCTATGGAGCACGAGCACGTGAAAGCTGGAGATAGTGACTGGAAGCACCTTGCCAGTCCTCTTTTCAGAGTAGTAAGAGCCCTAAGGCGAGGGCCAACCACAGTATGTAGTGACTAGGTGTGCAACAACACCTAGTTACAATACCCACTCCTTAGCATGCGCGTCAATCTTGTCTCTGACTTCGTCGACACATTTAGAGGAAATGAATCAACTGCACAATACAGCGCCTAAACTTTTTTGTTAGTGATGTTTTAGCTCGAGTGAACCCTCAAAGATAGAGAAGATTTCCTTCGAGGGAAGAATCTGGTGGTGTCTGTCTTGAAGACGGTAATAGTTTTATCGTTTTTGAACAGCTTAATTAAAGACTTGAGAATCATCATCCCCATCGCGCATCGACGAGGGGAACGGAAATTAAAGACTTGAAAATATAGATCGTATCTAAATATGAAAGACAAGCCGAACGTGATTGAGATGAATGTCACAGTCATTTTGATGTAACAGTCGGAACTCTTGTTTCTATCCCAAATAAAAATCTATTAAATAAAAAATCAACTTACAACTATTCACCAACTTTACAAATTATGATTCATCTGGACAAGAACTGCTGAATATTGAGAAAAAAATTATATTAATAACTTCCAATAACGTTGGCTCTATAATAACTGTACTATACCACAACTGAATGATCTTGAAATTCATTTACAAGTCATGAAAGTCTTGATTAGTTTACTCATATATCCTTAGATATTCTGTTTTTTTCTCCACTCCCACTTATGTATTTTTGAAAGATTTATTTGCAAAATAAAATGTTTCATATCATGCCAAGGGCTCTATTGAATAGAGCTAAAAGAAACCAATAGAGACTGACTCATGATCCTATATCCTATATCGTGAGCCATATCCTCACGATCCCTAAATTTGCCTCGTGCGGACTTTAGCTTCTCCATTAGCTAGGTAACCTTCTCCTCAGCAACTTGTAAGCTGTTTCCAAGTTCAGATCTTTCAGCGTTAGATTCCTCGACACTTACAATCTTTTCCTTCGCATCCAAGAGCTCAGCTTTTAAAGAGTCCACCGCATCCTGGTGAGGTGGAACTCTCTTCATGTGTTTTAATCAGACTCTCCAATTCGGTAGACCTAGCTGTAGACATTGACGAAGTTGAAAGAAACTGCCCAAAAGAATTCGATAGCAGCGTGAGCTTGCATGAAGAAAAGACAAAGGTAGTGAGGCTGAAGGAACACAGTAAGCAGCTTGAGGAGGATTTAGCTAAGTCTAATCAGGTCTTTAAAGCAACCGAGGCAAAGCTCCATCCATACATAATTCTGCCTACTAAGAATCAATCTCTGCTGTATGTTGCTCTTATTGTCTGCTTGGACAATAAGAGCAACAGGAAATGCAGTTTAGATCATATAGTTTATGTGCAGTTTCATCTACTCGTTTTAGACAGATATCTTAGGGGTTCAGCTGATGGTTGTCGAACTAGCCAGAATTTTGGTACGGAAATGATGCCAGTCTCCGTAACTTCCCATGAGAAATATATATATAGAAGAGAAGAAATAAGGAGAATATGGGTGGATCTTATTGAGAGCTTGCAACTAAATGTAAACGATAATAATAAGCGTGCCCCGAAGGGCCAAAGAGTCCAAAGGTTCAAATTGAACTTTGTACAGTACATCATATGGAAGTCAACAGGTTATCGGACATTCTCAACATGAAAGCAGGTAATACGTAAAATTGTGTGGCATCACGGGAGACGTTGACGATAACTTATCAGGGCATTACATGCAGGACATGACTCTGCACAATATAAAAATTTATAATTAACCTTTTATCGTTACGGGATGATCTTACTAACAGAACTTTTATTTTTTTTGCTTTTTGTTGGATTTCTTATGATTTAATAAGAAATCCCTCATTATCCATGTATATTCCCAGTTTCCTCAAAGCGTTTGCTGCATCTTCTGTGGTGAGGCATGTCCCTGGAACAACACCCAAACCTCAGATGAAATGGAAACATATAAAGATGTGCAATCTTTCTCATCGCCGATGAACGGACCATTGCGCTAAGTGGCAATTCCTCGTGTCTCCAAAATCAAAAGTTGAAGCATCCAACTTCGCAGACACAAGAGGGTCCTAAGCGGCAGGACCAAAACAGTAACCGAATGGCCAGCGAATGTAAACAGTCAACTGATACTGAGCCACTGCATTCACGGCGGGACCCTGTTACTGTCACGTTGTTGACACCGTGAAAAGTAGTCCTGCTAACGACTGGAGAAGCAATCTCTGCTGTAGGAGCAATCCCTAAAGCTGGATCTCTTTGCAATGAGTGACTGTGAGCGCAAGCACACATTTCCGTATACCATAACCTTACCTAAGGATGACATTATCGGCACGTCCTTTCTCACTACGGAAATTCATAATTTATGAATCTAAAAAGTTACAATGTTGAAAATGCAGACATGATCTACAATGGTCCACGTTGATTTTCAAAACAATAACAAACACTGAATAAAAAAGGGAACAAAGAGACTTAAGCATATGCTTGTCTTCAGGATCGGACTTCATCATGAAGCTTCAAGGTCAAATCACTAGAATCCACCATTATCACCGCCACCTTCGGATCTTACAAGTGCAGGGCCAGACATGACGAGAGTTTTAGCACACATCCGGTTCATCCTCATCTTCCAGAACGTGGCTATCTAAGCAAACGTTGAATCCGGTGCAGCATAATGCTAATCTCTCAGACATGGCATGTAGTTTTTTTCTCGTCCTCGCGTATCACGGGGACGGATCCAAGCCTGGATCCGGGATCACGCAAGTCTCTTAAGGAGACTTGCGCATCTAGGCTCAAGGATAGTACGTTTTCTGCTCTGTTGATTTTGTACTGTGAACATTAGAACAACGTAGTTATCTGACGAACACCTTGGTGAAGGAATGTACACTTCGTGAGTTATGACCAACTGGAACGCTAGAATGCTGAAGGACGTGAACGAGAGCTGGACAAAGATCAGCACTCGAGTACACTGCCGACTACGTACCCCTTACATTTGCTGTCAAATTAAGCCAAATGAGCTGCATGTACATGGAACACAACAGACGAAGCTAACAAGAAGCAGAACACTCCGAAGTTGGTTCAAAATACGTAAACGACTAATGTAAGAGTGAACTGCGGGAATACTGTAAGAGAAAGAAGGTATCCAGATCATCAAGCCAAGCTTGGACCACAGAAGTTGCAGGCTCTGAAACAAAGGATGTACTAGCGGTGCATAAAAGAACTTCCTTGACCAGGTGAGATACACTACATATACAAACCAAGATGCTGAAAGTGGGATATGTAAGTTTTACTCAGAAAATTCCTCGCTTGTAGAAGGTACGAGAAAAACTGCAAATCTTTAAGTAAAATCTCAGACTGCCGTCCCACTGTCTGATGCGATGGCATAATCTGCACCGCTTCTCCTTCGTCCATCAACTCGGCTCGTCAGAAGGAAGTGTTCAACTTCATGCCGTCATAAGTCCCTCGCAGATGCATGAGAGTTTATGATCAAATGAAAGACTCGTACGGGACTTCGTCCGTAATTCTAAGAGTCACACGACTCACCTGTGCTCCTCATTTCTACCTCGTACCGTGGAGTTTCGGAATCTAAGCTCTTGCGTTTATGAATTTCTCCAGGTATGAATTTTACATTATGGAGTTCAGATTCAAACATGACCGACCCTGAAGCACTGAATGTACAGAGCACTGTAAAATTAAATGTTCATGGAAAAGCGCATATGTAAGAATTATATGCGGAATTCGAGCAAGAGTTTCACTTCTTTGTGTCATCGTCGCGTACGACAGAACCTCCAACAATTTCTTGCTGTGGCGTGATGAAAGGCGATTATTACAGTGCGAAAGGCATCGCACTGCAACAAGCCAAGCTCTGGAATCCAGCAGGGTCCTGCCAAGCATGATGTTAAATCTTGGATGAATGAATGACTTTCAGTTACTTTCTCTGTTGTTAGGTGAGACTAATAAATCAGTCGCCTGGAAGCAGTTGCAGCAGCAGAGTACTCAATACGATGCGGCCTGACATTCGCATTAAGGCGAACGTCTGTACTGCAGTTTTATCTGGCCCCATATCGCATCGATGGGTACGAGTCCACTATAGCCCCTCACATTCGGTCTAGCCTGAAAGTTTTGCATTGATCACTGCGGCCTGATGCGACCTGCTACTCGAAGTCCTCTTGGCACAAACATGAACGTAAGAATCGCAACTATGACACCATATCCAGATAGCCAGTCAATACAGGTTGATGAGAGATAGCTAAACAGATGGCTATAGTGCGACGAGTTCGTTGTCACTGACAAAAGGAACACCATAACAGGAGTCCTTTAACAGTTTTAAGAAAGCATTACACTCTGATAAGCATAACTCCCAACGCAATCGAAAGAAAGCAAACATTCCACCAAAGGAAGTAAAATTGACTAATAAACTAGAGAAAGAAAAAGAACCATAGTTAAGAAACGAATAGCAAAACGGAGCACTTTTCAGTCCAAAATATTTTGGAGGCATCTCAGGTTAGACGGAATACACCCTCATCACCAGTACTTAAGAAGTTAAGACTAGAAGACTAGACCGGAGCTACAACAAATACATGGATAACCCCTAGCCTTGAAGATAGGCAATGTAGAATTCTGCTTGAACAGAA
>JAYKYS010000360.1:37500-43190 GCA_036924285.1 Asterella californica | reverse complement strand
AATCTGTTCTGGACACTGAAAAAACTCACGTATGGAGGATAAATGATTGATAGAATAAATCAGGTTGAGCATTGAAACGGAGCGTGTTCGAATTATTTGAATCATGTAATACTTTATCAAGTTGGACTCCTTTAAACTCTTCATAAAGTTATACATATGATCAAATGGAAAAGAAAGATGCAATGTGACATATGAGAAGTCAGTACCTCGAGTATTATAAGAAGGGAATACATGGAAGGATATACTCAAGTATAGTCTACAAAACAATTCATATTAAATGGTACATAGGAAAACCGAACATGGAGACAGTATACAAATAGATTGATTTTATATTGGAACTAAATTCAAATATAAAGCACGTTCAACTTGGTTATCTTGACCATATGCAAGATATCAGAACGATAGCACATGTCCATTTAAGTTTGAGGGTTAGACATGAACATGAAATATCATATGCAAATAGCGT
This sequence comes from Asterella californica, assembly GCA_036924285.1. Lineage (NCBI taxonomy): Eukaryota > Viridiplantae > Streptophyta > Marchantiopsida > Marchantiales > Aytoniaceae > Asterella > Asterella californica. The sequence goes on along the minus strand of JAYKYS010000360.1, from coordinate 42,724 downwards.
AGGGTTTAAACTCATGTAATTCTGAGGAATCTTTAAGATACATGTTAATCTTTAATACTTGAAAAGACAGAGAAGGATGTCAATAATCCATAGTGAAAAATTGAGTGATTTAATTGAAAAGCATAGATGAGTTCCATGAATTAAAATAGTACTTTGGCAAAAGTATGAGTAAATGTTGTAAGATCTTGTTAATAGAGGCTCATTGTATGAAGAAATCCTAATAAATGCATAAATGATATAAAGTTCAAGTTTTAATTCACAGAAAAATTTAGTTTAATGTTGCAGAAATTAAATGTTGGCAGAAACTGATATTGGTTTCTGAATTATTTTAATTGTTAATTGACATAGTTAGTTGATTAGTAAATATGTCCAACTGTCTCTAGTAACTTAGATATGAAAAACCCAGAGTGTATAAACAAGAGTGAAAGACCTTGTTTGAAGTATATAATCCTAAATAGGCAAGTATAGTACTTCGGTAAACATGAAAGATCTGATTGATAAGTTGTGATTCGATGGAAAATCACAAAACTCAGATAAGCGATCTAAAATAATGATTTTAATTCATAGAGATGTTACAGTTGAAACTTTACAGTATTAGATTAATTTATGTCTGAAACTGACTTTGGCTTCTGAATTATTTTAGTGATAGTAGATATAGTTACTTGACAGTGTGAATCTGCTCAACTCTCACTTGTAATTCATATTTGAAAAACCGAGGGTGTATAAGAATGTGACATTTGGCTATATATGAAGTCTTGATCCTAAAAGTTTAGGATACTAATACAAACGTCAGAGTAATATGTGTAAGATGGAGTTTACAGAGTATTGTTAGAGAAAATCATAATATATATACCGATGACATGGAATATAAATTTTTATTCAGAAGACACTTTATTTTAGAGGTTCAGAGTCTTAGATTAATTTTCATAAGAAAGTGATATTGGCTTCTGAATTATTTTAGCGATAATAGATATAGTTAGTTCATCATGTGAATGTGTTCAACTCAGAATCAACTGTAATCACTTTTTAGAGGTTCAGAGTCTTAGATCAGTTTTCATCTGAAACTGACTTTGGCTTCTAAATTATTTTAATTGCAGTTGAATAAACAATGGATAGTACAGTATGTTGTTAAGCTGTCACTTGGATTCTATATTTGATCAACTGAGGAACCCTAAACAAAAGAGGGAGAGCTGTGCGCACAGTCCTGATCAAAACTAATCGCTATAGAGGATGATCGAGTAATCCAAAACTATATGATCACGATAATCATTTATTAAGTACATATGATTCATGACATAGTGAGTGTGAAGTGTCCATATGATGGGATATTACAAATGAGTATCCATGAAAATAGTTTCTATAAAATAAATGAGCTCCAAACTGTATATATGTGATATTGATTGAAATAAACTGAAGGTGAGAAATTCAGATATGGATCCTTGAAGGGTCTAACAACTACGTGTGCTAACCACATGCAAAGTATAGAAATGATACAACCGGCAGATTTACATATACGCGGAAAGAAGCAAAGAAGGACCAAGTTTGTTCTTAAGAAAAGTTAAACCCTCCACCATCAATTTTTTGCTCACACTTTTTATGAAGGGGTGTTAAGTGACATTTGAAACGTAATAGGCAAACATGATAAACTCTTTGACAATTGCGGATACATGTATTTTAAGTACACAAGTAGTAAATAGGTGTAAATAGAACAAAGAAAAGTTTAAATACAACAACTTACATGGAGTAATGGAAAAAGTGTCCAATATTTGGGTTTATTACGTATATCTAATGGGTTGCTATGAAAGACTAATGGGTTAAAGAGATCGAAGTTACATAGAGTAATGAAAGAAGTACTACGGTATTTGGATGTATTATGAATAAGTAATGGGTTACTTAGATCGAAATGATATAGGGTAATGGAAGAAGTATTACGGTATTTGGATGTATTATGAATAAGTAATGGGTGACATAGATCAACGTCACATAGAGTAACGAAAGAAGTACTACGGTATTTGGATTTATTATGATAAACTAATGGGTTCCATATTCAAGGTTATTCAAGGTTACTGGACCAGCCAGTCCAATATTTGGGTTTATTATGTATATCTAATGGGTTGCTATGAAAGACTAATGGGTTAAAAGTGACATAGAGTAATGAAAGAAGTACTACGGTATTTGGATGTATTATGAATATGTAATGGGTTCTTAGATCGAAGTGATATAGAGTAATGGAAGAAGTACTACGGTATTTGGATGTATTATGAATAAGTAATGGGTTCTTAGATCGAAGTGATATAGAGTAATGGAAGAAGTACTACGGTATTTGGATGTATTATGAATAAGTAAGGGGTGACATAGATCAACGTCACATAGAGTAATGAAATATGTACTACGGTATTTGGATTTATTATGATAAACTAATGGGTTCCGTATTCAAGGTTATTTTATGCTGGAAGAAAGAAAAATAGACATACATACGAGCAATTAATTTATTCAGTACCAAAGAATCAATTCACGTCCAAAAATGAAAAGAACATTAGTCCACGAGTAATTAATTAGTTTAGTGCCTGGCAGCGTAATATATTTGTTCGATTGCCAAAGAATTAATTCGTAAAAAAAAGGAAAAAAGAATTGGATGCAGCACCGGGACTTCCCGGGAGGTCACCCATCCCAGTACTATTCCGGCCCAAGGGCATTTAACTGCAGAGTTCTGATGGGATCTGGTGGCGTGGCCCTGGTATGACCGCATCACGCTGCAAATGGTGGTATCCAAGTTTATAATAGCCAGTTGTTGAGGCATGAACATGGTTTAGGTAAAAGTTCGAGGGAGGAATAATGTTTATCGATGATGGAGAATTTCATAGAAAAAATCAACTCCGCGAGACAATAAACCACCGGGGAAAAGTAAACCATCGCTACATTATCGCTACATTATCGTAAACCATCGCTACATTATCAAATACACGGGAATAGTTACATCGAGTCTAAAATTTAGCTTAAAGGCCCTGAATAAAATCATACTTTGCGTTGAAGTAGTCGGAATAAGATATCGGGAGCCGTCGCAACATTAATGAATCGGGAGGAGGAGGAAAACCATCGGCACCGGAATAGTTACCATCGGGTAAAAAATGTAGGCTTAAAGGCCTCTGAATTAAATCATACTTTGCGTTGAAGTCATCGGAATGGAATATCGGGAGAGCCTCCGCAACATTAATGAATCGGGAGGAGGAGGAAAACCATCGGCACCGGAATAGTTACGTCGAGTAAAAAAATTCGGCCTAAAGGCACTGAATTAATCGTTATTTACGTTGAAGTCAACGGAATTGAATTTCGGGATCATGTCACAAAATTAAAGCAACCCCAAACATCGGGAGGAGAAGGAAACCACCGGGTCCACGGAAATAGTTACGGCCGAGTAAGAAATTAATGCTTGAAGCCCCTGAATTAAATCGTACTTTTGCGTTGAAGCGTATGGAATTTAATTTCATGAGCCCGTCGCGACACTAAACCATCGCTAATATTCGGGAGGAGGGGGAATTTCAAAAGGGACTTGACTTGATCCCTCTGAGTAATTTGTTTCGGGAGTAAAAACGGGCCTAAATTATGAATCAAGTTCAGTGGAAAGGGAAATATTTTGAATTAAAAGGGATGGGATTAAACCGGAGAAGTTCGTTAAAGGGAAATATTTAAAGTTAAAGGTATAGTAATAAAGTGAAGCAAACGGTTTGATTGATTGTTCCGAAAATAGCGTAGAAAGAAATAATAAATAAGCAATAGCAATAATTTATTCACCCTAAGTTGTAGGCAATTAATTAATAGGGTTAGTTAAATTAGGGTCCCTCTGAAAAGCAAGGGGAAAAATCAACTTAATTAATATCGGGAGGAGGAAGAAACCATCATGGAAAATTAAACCATCGGCCTCCAGGAAAAATAGTTATAATTAAATCGTACTTTGCGTTGAAATCAAAGGAATTTAATATCGGGGAGCCGTCGCAGCATGAAAGCATCGCTCTATCGGGAGCCGTAGGACACAATCGGGAAAGAATATTCCATCGGGCTCCACGAAAATAGTTACATGGGGTCTTTAAATTAAGGCTTAAAGGCCCCTGGGCCAAATCATTATTTGCGTTTTCGTCAAAGGAATGGGATATCAAGAGCCGCAGCAACATTAACAAATCATAAATATCGAGAGGAGGAGGATGAACAATTGCTCGAACCCCTCGAAGCTAATTGTTTCGCGAGTAAGTGCGAGCCTAGTTCGTATAAGGAAATATTAAAAGGAGATGTTTTAACAAAGATAAAGTTATAGCAACCTAAAAAGTGAAGAAGACGGTTCAATTTATTTTTCTGAGAAAGCGTAGAAGGAAATACTGAAAAGGTATTAGCAACAAATAGTTGAAATTATTCCTCTGGAATTTGAGAAATTCGTAGAAGGAAATAGTACAAAGTTATAGCAATAACAAAGTCGATGCAATAATAAAAGCAAAGCAGTAGATTGAATAAAGCATTAAGTTCGTAATAAGGAAATATTTAAAAGTAGAAGCAATAGTAATAATTTGTTCCTCTAATGTACCGGAAATATTTAAGAAGGAAACAAGAAGAAGGGAATATGTAAAAAAAGCATGGGAAAAATCAAATATAACACATAATACATGATACAAGGAACAAATAAATTAAGAGAGCAGAAGGAAACAAAGGAGAAACACGGGATTGAAAAGATACAAGCTGAAAGGGGGTGTGTTGTATTTATTTCCCACTAGAAATCGCAAGTATTTTACTTAGCCTTACCCTGGAATGATTAACGAGGCGGTTCGTACCCAAAATGGAGGAGTAAGGGTACTCTTTTATCCTTTTGTAATGCCTAAATGGCTTCAGAATCGCTTTCCGAGAACTTGGGCCAAAGATAGTCATGACTAACGGTAGTTGGCCCGTAGCTAAAGGTCAAATGGGGTATCTCTCGCATCGGGAGCCTTTGTCGGACACCGGGCCAGTACAGTTAAGCACTGTCTTTATCGGGACCATAACTTCGTTACCCTTCCGGAAACTTGGGCTAAAGATAGTCATGACTAAGGCTAGTTGGCCCGTAGTTAAAAGTAATCCGGGTCCCATCGCTGATCGAGATCGAGCCATCGTGTGTCGCACCGGGACCATTTGTCGGACCACGCACAGGGCAACCGGGACCATTCTCTCCTTGTCGGAACCCTTCCGAGAACTTGGGCTAAAG
>JAYKYS010000360.1:12500-25000 GCA_036924285.1 Asterella californica | reverse complement strand
TAAGATATTATATCACCAAAAGATCTGCTAATTGTATACCGTAATTATTCTCGAGGAAAGAGAACTTATAAGTTGAATTTCTTTATTTTAATTATCTATCATCTTATCAATGATATACCTAAGATCGGATAAAGGGTGGATAAACGAAATTGGTGGTGAATACGAGTTTGGGTATATTTTCTAACAGCGAGATCTTCAATGTAATTAGTGATGGATTTTCTTCTTGATAACCAGATTACATAAAGATCCATGCACATTATCTTCTAAGTTATACTTGAGGTCGCTTATGTTAGGAGGTGCTAAATAATATATTTTATTATTTTAGTGAATTCAAGATGATCTTACAGGTGGAAATCGCAAACGATCTGATATATGCATATTAGTTCACACATAACTCAAGTTTGATATTATAGAGTCTAACATCAAGAGAATACAAAGAGGAGGATGAGAACTAAATATACTATTGCTGCAAACAAGACCATCATATGATTGTCATCTAAGTGTCATATTTTGGTGATATAATATCAGAATAAGTAAGATATTATATCATCAAAAGTTTAACCAATTTTACATCGTTATTATTCTCAAGGAGAGAGAATTTATAAGTTGACTTGTCTTTATTTTAAGTCTCTAATATTAATAGAATATGTAGATGTTCTAACGGGTTGTTTTATCTCAAACTTGTCTTTTAGAAATATGTTATCTTCATTTAGTACTAAACCCATTTGGATAATTCTTTCCATATAGACAACACTGTTTTTCTAACAGCTATTTCTACAAAGTAATTAATAATGAATTTTCTTCTCGACGTAGAGATCCATGCACATTTTCTTCTAAGTTATATGATAGTAGGTGGAAAAAATAGATATTGTATTATTTTAGCACATAGTTATTTTGAAAGTACTGCGTATATAAGATAGTGAGATACCCGTTTAGTTTTAATGATCATCCGTACTTATACTGTCAATAAGACCGTTTCATTATTTGTAGTCGTAGTAGTGAAGCTAGACTTGATATTTCGACTTAATTAAAACCTTGAATCAAGCTAATATGTAATATGCTAGAATGAAACATGAAAGTTGTTATGTGGAATATATGTATATGATAATATCCCCGCATCTAGACATTTGGATTGGTTATATTATTTTAACGTTGAGATGCACGAACTTGTTTAGACTGATCATATGCAAAACATCAAAACGTTATTGGGCTTGTGTATTTTAGGGTTAGAACGAAATATTACCTTATAAACTCATGAATATACTTGTGAGTTTACCAGTTATTGCAAATAGGTCTTGAGTGATATTTGATGAGTAGAATTTCTTGTATTTGATGAAATAGTTGGGAGGATAATTCAAACTCAATTTAACTCATTGTTGGTAAATCTGCCACTAAAATGTTGATAAACAAGATAATGTGTTTTATGTATTCTACTATGCAGATCAGAAAAGTACTTAGTACTTAGAGATGTACATGGTTGTTAATGTTCTCGAAGAGAAGAGATGCAAGTCATGAGTTAAGATAGTACTTTGGTAGTAAATTGGTACTAAGTCTGAATAAAACTTCTAATACAAAGATGAAGATGAGAACTATAACATAGTTGCAAACAAGACCATCATATTATTGTCGTCTAAGTTTCATCTCAGTTTCTTGAATAGATAGAATAAAGGATATTTCAACCTAAGATATACAAACCTCTCGTAATATATATAATCTACTACTACACATAGTATTTAGTATTTAGTTGTCAATGTAGACTCAATAATTCAGCCTAAATCTACCTTCTATTTGTTCTAGTCAAACACGAAAAAGAAAGATATAATGTTGCATAGAAAGTTCATGACGAGTATATCCTTTGATGTATCGAAAAACAATACAACAAGAGTATATTGGAGTAAAGTTTCTAAAATATATATCATTGATAGTAAATGCTACACAAAAAATACACAGTATTAATTACTACATGCAAAGCATGACAAGTATTACGTATCATTTTCATAATGGAGAGTATATCTTTGGATGAATCGTGAAACAATACATCCAAGAGTATATTGGAGTAAAGTTTCTAAAATATATATCATTGATAGTAAATGCTACATAAAAAAATACAGTATCAAATTACTACATGCAGAGCATGACAAGTTTTAAGTATCAGTGCCATAATGGAATGGATATCTTCGAGTAGAGTTTCTAATTTAAAAAACATCTGGGTATTAAACCGTACATGAAACACTGAACCATGGAAAACAGAATACAACTTATATTCAGGTTGATTTTATTATTCAAATCTTTACTCTGTATATATCTTGAACTGGTGTATATATGATAACATCCAAAAAGAACATTACCAGTTATTACAAAAGGGTCCTAAGTGATATTCATGACGAGTATATTCTTTGATGTATCGTAAAACAATACATCCAAGAGTATATTGGAATAAAGTTTCTAAAATATATATCATTGATAGTAAATGCTACATCAAAAACTTACAGTATTAGTTACTACATGCAGAGCATGACAAGTTTTAAGTATTAGTGTCATAATGGAATGGATATTTTCGAGTAGAGTTTCTAATTTAAAATACATCTGGGTATTAAATGTACATGAAACAGTGAACCATGGAAAACAGAATACAACTTTTATTCAGATTGATTTTATTATTCAAATCTTTATATGTTACCCTATGTATATCTTGAACTGGTGTATATATGATAATATCCAAAAAGAATATTATCAATTATTAGGAAAGGTTCTTAATCAAGAACCAATGTATATCAGATTATAGTACTTTGGTACTAAGGCTGAATTAAACTCTAAGAACAAATTAAGATGGTCTTATTGATGAGAAAAGTCATAAACTATCTTACATATAATATTAATTCACAAACAACTAAAGTTTGATACTATAGAGAGTCAGTCTTAAATCAAGAGAATTCAAAAATGAAGTTGAGAATTAAATATACTGTAGTTGCAAACAGTACCATCGCATTACTATCCTCTAAGTGATATTGGTGCGATTTTCTTGAGTCGATAGAATAAGTACTGCTTGTCATTAAAACCTAAGATATACCTAACTCTCGTGATGTAAATAATCTACTACTATACTTAATATGTAGTTGTCAAGTTGGACTTGATAATTCAACCTAAATACCTTTCATTTGTTTTAGTCAAGTATGAGAAAGAAAGATATAACCTTATATACATATATAAAAGTCATGACAAGTATATCTTCTTATCAATGTATTTTAAAAGAATACATTCAAGGGTAAAGTTTCTCAAACATCTATCATTGATAGTAAATCTACATAGAAAGACATATAGTATGAACTACTACATGCAGAGAATGAAAAGTAAGAAGTATATGTGTAATAATGGGATCTATATCTTGGAGTAAAGTTTCAAAAACATCTCGGTATTAAATGGAACAATAAAACATGGAAAACAGAATACAACTTATGTTCAAGTTGATTTCCTTATTGAAATCCTTATATGTTACCAGATGTATAAATATATAGCTTTAATTGGTGTATAGATGACCATATCCAAAATATTAAACCGACATTACATGTGTCTTTAAGATCTAGCCTGAAGGTATATGAAGTATATATGATGGACTACATGTGATATTCAGTTAAGTGAATATAAAATATATTTAGAATAATTGTCAAGTTATTTAAATTTAGAAATTGAACCATGTGTAGATTGACCATATGCACATATCAGAACGCTATTGGGATTATGTATTTAAGTTTTAGGGTCAGAAAAGCTTAATAAGTAAATTTTCCCGGAGAGAGGTTATCAGTTGAGGGTTATATTCGTGAAGTGAAGAGATGAATGTCATGAATTAAGGTAGAACTTCGGTAAACAGTCTAAGTAATAGTTAAAACCTATAAGATGTAAATTAATATAATGGTATTATTTGATGAAACCTAAGACACGATTTAGTATATAAATGGAATTTTAGTTTGATAATCTAGAGTCTTACGAACAAGAAAATACAAAAGATAAAGGTGAGGCCTAACTATTTATTGTTGTAAACTTCTCATTAGTGAAATATCATCTTATTGTTATCCAAGAGATTTATGGTGAGATTTATGAATCAAGTCCAGCTTAACTACTATACATACGTGCCACGTAAATAAAAATGACACTACATGTGTATTTAAGTTATATAAGGTTAGAAATGAACAGATAATATGAGTAGCTTAAGGTTTAAAGACATAAATTCGTGTAAGAATATCATAAGTCACTTTGAGAAGTATCTTCTTGTATCTGTTAGGAGAAGTATGGTTAATCAATTAAAACCAAATGTATAAACTATGAATATAAACACATATAGTAATTATATTCAGATTAAGACATATTTAGATTCACCTACACATATAGTATGTAGTAGTCAAGCTGGACTTTATAACTCAACATGATTAATATTCAATCTGTTCTGAACACTGAAAAAACTCACGTATGGAGGATAAATGATTGATAGAATAAATCATGTTGAGCATTGAAACGGAGCGTGTTCTAATTATTTGAATCATGTAATACTTAATCAACTAATTCTACTTATATTTGTTAAATATTTTGAAACCAAGTTCTACATGATAAACCAAAAAGAGAAAGATGTAGGGTTACAATATGGTACCACAAGTTTCAAAAACATCTGATATTAAATTGATACTACATGTGTATGAATAGGGTTCTAGGGTTAGGAATGAACACTATGAATATCTACGGTTTATACTTCAGAGGAATGTTTCCAGTGTAAAAGGGTCAGAAACCATCTAAATGACATTTCTAATGACATCTGAGTGAGACCAGTCTTGATCTTTAAGTTGTTGTATTTGATAGGATAAGCGACTCATTAAAAGTGAATATATATCAAACTCTTTTGAATATAGTAGTTAAGCTGGACTTGATTTTCAAACCTATATCAAGATCTTGCTTGTTTTTAACAATGAATAAACTACTATACGAGAAAAGAGAAAATTGTAATGATACGTATAAAGATGAACTTCAGTACATATGGTTAAAGTCAATAGGAAAAGCCAAGAGAGTAGAGAAAATATTAGTGGAAGAGATATAGAGATCATATTTTATTTAAACTTTGAATCAACATTTATATGAGTTAATGGAAAGGGAAGATGTAATGACGAGTACGAAGTATCAGTACTTTAACATAATACAATACATCCAATAATAAATTGGATTAAAGTTTAAAAAGCATGATGTTAAATGCTATTGTAAGATAAATAAATCAAGAATGAAGAAAATTATCAGTTGAGGGTTGTTGACGTTAAGAGAAGAGAAAATCATGAATCATGATACTACTTGGATATAATAAGATTAAATTGATATAATGGGTATTATTTGACGAAACATCAGAATATAAAGAAATTAAAGTTTGATACTATAGAGTTTTAACAACACGAGAACACAAAAGTTGAAGTTCAAACTTAACTTTATTATCGTCTAGGACTTCCCATGAGTAATTGAACCGTAATATTATTGTCATCTAAGTCAAGTTGATGTGAATTTCTTGTGATTTTTTTTCTATTGAGAGAACAAGTAAAGTTACTCACTAGAATCTAACTTATACCAAATTCTTTTGTATATATTAGACTAGTGAAGTTATTAAAATATTCAAGACATAGATTAAAGACAACAACAAAAAACCAAGGGAGTACAGAAAATATTAGTGGTTGTTCGCTTGAGTAAAGTTTAAAAAACATAGGTGTTCAATGCTACTGCAAGATAAATGAATCAAGAATGGAGAACATTATCAGTTGAGGGTTAATGGTTGTTGACGTTAACAGCTGAGATGTTAGTCATGAATCCTCGTACTGCTCAACATAATAAGATGAAATGAATATAATGCTATTATTTGACGAAAGTCAGATCAGATGCATAAACCATTTGATATATAAAGAAAATTAAAGTGTTACACGTAAATAAAAATGACACTATATGTGCATTTTAGTTATATAGGGTTAGAAATGAACAGATATTATGAGTAGCTTAAGGTTTAAAGACATAAATTCGTGTAAGAATATCATAAGTCACTTTGAGAAGTATCTTCTTGTATCTGTTAGGAGAAGTATGGTTAATCAATTAAAACCAAATGTATATCAAACTATATGTATAAACTATGAATATAAACACATATAGTAATTATATTCAGATTAATACATATTTAGATTCACCTACACATATAGTATGTAGTAGTCAAGCTGGACTTTATAACTCAACATGATTAATATTCAATCTGTTCTGGACACTGAAAAAACTCACGTATGGAGGATAAATGATTGATAGAATAAATCAGGTTGAGCATTGAAACGGAGCGTGTTCGAATTATTTGAATCATGTAATACTTTATCAAGTTGGACTCCTTTAAACTCTTCATAAAGTTATACATATGATCAAATGGAAAAGAAAGATGCAATGTGACATATGAGAAGTCAGTACCTCGAGTATTATAAGAAGGGAATACATGGAAGGATATACTCAAGTATAGTCTACAAAACAATTCATATTAAATGGTACATAGGAAAACCGAACATGGAGACAGTATACAAATAGATTGATTTTATATTGGAACTAAATTCAAATATAAAGCACGTTCAACTTGGTTATCTTGACCATATGCAAGATATCAGAACGATAGCACATGTCCATTTAAGTTTGAGGGTTAGACATGAACATGAAATATCATATGCAAATAGCGTAGGGTTTAAACTCATGTAATTCTGAGGAATCTTTAAGATACATGTTAATCTTTAATACTTGAAAAGACAGAGAAGGATGTCAATAATCCATAGTGAAAAATTGAGTGATTTAATTGAAAAGCATAGATGAGTTCCATGAATTAAAATAGTACTTTGGCAAAAGTATGAGTAAATGTTGTAAGATCTTGTTAATAGAGGCTCATTGTATGAAGAAATCCTAATAAATGCATAAATGATATAAAGTTCAAGTTTTAATTCACAGAAAAATTTAGTTTAATGTTGCAGAAATTAAATGTTGGCAGAAACTGATATTGGTTTCTGAATTATTTTAATTGTTAATTGACATAGTTAGTTGATTAGTAAATATGTCCAACTGTCTCTAGTAACTTAGATATGAAAAACCCAGAGTGTATAAACAAGAGTGAAAGACCTTGTTTGAAGTATATAATCCTAAATAGGCAAGTATAGTACTTCGGTAAACATGAAAGATCTGATTGATAAGTTGTGATTCGATGGAAAATCACAAAACTCAGATAAGCGATCTAAAATAATGATTTTAATTCATAGAGATGTTACAGTTGAAACTTTACAGTATTAGATTAATTTATGTCTGAAACTGACTTTGGCTTCTGAATTATTTTAGTGATAGTAGATATAGTTACTTGACAGTGTGAATCTGCTCAACTCTCACTTGTAATTCATATTTGAAAAACCGAGGGTGTATAAGAATGTGACATTTGGCTATATATGAAGTCTTGATCCTAAAAGTTTAGGATACTAATACAAACGTCAGAGTAATATGTGTAAGATGGAGTTTACAGAGTATTGTTAGAGAAAATCATAATATATATACCGATGACATGGAATATAAATTTTTATTCAGAAGACACTTTATTTTAGAGGTTCAGAGTCTTAGATTAATTTTCATAAGAAAGTGATATTGGCTTCTGAATTATTTTAGTGATAATAGATATAGTTAGTTCATCATGTGAATGTGTTCAACTCAGAATCAACTGTAATCACTTTTTAGAGGTTCAGAGTCTTAGATCAGTTTTCATCTGAAACTGACTTTGGCTTCTAAATTATTTTAATTGCAGTTGAATAAACAATGGATAGTACAGTATGTTGTTAAGCTGTCACTTGGATTCTATATTTGATCAACTGAGGAACCCTAAACAAAAGAGGGAGAGCTGTGCGCACAGTCCTGATCAAAACTAATCGCTATAGAGGATGATCGAGTAATCCAAAACTATATGATCACGATAATCATTTATTAAGTACATATGATTCATGACATAGTGAGTGTGAAGTGTCCATATGATGGGATATTACAAATGAGTATCCATGAAAATAGTTTCTATAAAATAAATGAGCTCCAAACTGTATATATGTGATATTGATTGAAATAAACTGAAGGTGAGAAATTCAGATATGGATCCTTGAAGGGTCTAACAACTACGTGTGCTAACCACATGCAAAGTATAGAAATGATACAACCGGCAGATTTACATATACGCGGAAAGAAGCAAAGAAGGACCAAGTTTGTTCTTAAGAAAAGTTAAACCCTCCACCATCAATTTTTTGCTCACACTTTTTATGAAGGGGTGTTAAGTGACATTTGAAACGTAATAGGCAAACATGATAAACTCTTTGACAATTGCGGATACATGTATTTTAAGTACACAAGTAGTAAATAGGTGTAAATAGAACAAAGAAAAGTTTAAATACAACAACTTACATGGAGTAATGGAAAAAGTGTCCAATATTTGGGTTTATTATGTATATCTAATGGGTTGCTATGAAAGACTAATGGGTTAAAGAGATCGAAGTTACATAGAGTAATGAAAGAAGTACTACGGTATTTGGATGTATTATGAATAAGTAATGGGTTACTTAGATCGAAATGATATAGGGTAATGGAAGAAGTATTACGGTATTTGGATGTATTATGAATAAGTAATGGGTGACATAGATCAACGTCACATAGAGTAACGAAAGAAGTTCTACGGTATTTGGATTTATTATGATAAACTAATGGGTTCCATATTCAAGGTTATTCAAGGTTACTGGACCAGCCAGTCCAATATTTGGGTTTATTATGTATATCTAATGGGTTGCTATGAAAGACTAATGGGTTAAAAGTGACATAGAGTAATGAAAGAAGTACTACGGTATTTGGATGTATTATGAATATGTAATGGGTTCTTAGATCGAAGTGATATAGAGTAATGGAAGAAGTACTACGGTATTTGGATGTATTATGAATAAGTAATGGGTTACTTAGATCGAAATGATATAGGGTAATGGAAGAAGTATTACGGTATTTGGATGTATTATGAATAAGTAATGGGTGACATAGATCAACGTCACATAGAGTAACGAAAGAAGTTCTACGGTATTTGGATTTATTATGATAAACTAATGGGTTCCATATTCAAGGTTATTCAAGGTTACTGGACCAGCCAGTCCAATATTTGGGTTTATTATGTATATCTAATGGGTTGCTATGAAAGACTAATGGGTTAAAAGTGACATAGAGTAATGAAAGAAGTACTACGGTATTTGGATGTATTATGAATATGTAATGGGTTCTTAGATCGAAGTGATATAGAGTAATGGAAGAAGTACTACGGTATTTGGATGTATTATGAATAAGTAATGGGTTCTTAGATCGAAGTGATATAGAGTAATGGAAGAAGTACTACGGTATTTGGATGTATTATGAATAAGTAAGGGGTGACATAGATCAACGTCACATAGAGTAATGAAATATGTACTACGGTATTTGGATTTATTATGATAAACTAATGGGTTCCGTATTCAAGGTTATTTTATGCTGGAAGAAAGAAAAACAGACATACATACGAGCAATTAATTTATTCAGTACCAAAGAATCAATTCACGTCCAAAAATGAAAAGAACATTAGTCCACGAGTAATTAATTAGTTTAGTGCCTGGCAGCGTAATATATTTGTTCGATTGCCAAAGAATTAATTCGTAAAAAAAAGGAAAAAAGAATTGGATGCAGCACCGGGACTTCCCGGGAGGTCACCCATCCCAGTACTATTCCGGCCCAAGGGCATTTAACTGCAGAGTTCTGATGGGATCTGGTGGCGTGGCCCTGGTATGACCGCATCACGCTGCAAATGGCGGTATCCAAGTTTATAATAGCCAGTTGTTGAGGCATGAACATGGTTTAGGTAAAAGTTCGAGGGAGGAATAATGTTTATCGATGATGGAGAATTTCATAGAAAAAATCAACTCCGCGAGACAATAAACCACCGGGGAAAAGTAAACCATCGCTACATTATCGCTACATTATCGTAAACCATCGCTACATTATCAAATACACGGGAATAGTTACATCGAGTGTAAAATTTAGCTTAAAGGCCCTGAATAAAATCATACTTTGCGTTGAAGTAGTCGGAATAAGATATCGGGAGCCGTCGCAACATTAATGAATCGGGAGGAGGAGGAAAACCATCGGCACCGGAATAGTTACCATCGGGTAAAAAATGTAGGCTTAAAGGCCTCTGAATTAAATCATACTTTGCGTTGAAGTCATCGGAATGGAATATCGGGAGAGCCTCCGCAACATTAATGAATCGGGAGGAGGAGGAAAACCATCGGCACCGGAATAGTTACGTCGAGTAAAAAAATTCGGCCTAAAGGCACTGAATTAATCGTTATTTACGTTGAAGTCAACGGAATTGAATTTCGGGATCATGTCACAAAATTAAAGCAACCCCAAACATCGGGAGGAGAAGGAAACCATCGGGTCCACGGAAATAGTTACGGCCGAGTAAGAAATTAATGCTTGAAGCCCCTGAATTAAATCGTACTTTTGCGTTGAAGCGTATGGAATTTAATTTCATGAGCCCGTCGCGACACTAAACCATCGCTAATATTCGGGAGGAGGGGGAATTTCAAAAGGGACTTGACTTGATCCCTCTGAGTAATTTGTTTCGGGAGTAAAAACGGGCCTAAATTATGAATCAAGTTCAGTGGAAAGGGAAATATTTTGAATTAAAAGGGATGGGATTAAACCGGAGAAGTTCGTTAAAGGGAAATATTTAAAGTTAAAGGTATAGTAATAAAGTGAAGCAAACGGTTTGATTGATTGTTCCGAAAATAGCGTAGAAAGAAATAATAAATAAGCAATAGCAATAATTTATTCACCCTAAGTTGTAGGCAATTAATTAATAGGGTTAGTTAAATTAGGGTCCCTCTGAAAAGCAAGGGGAAAAATCAACTTAATTAATATCGGGAGGAGGAAGAAACCATCATGGAAAATTAAACCATCGGCCTCCAGGAAAAATAGTTATAATTAAATCGTACTTTGCGTTGAAATCAAAGGAATTTAATATCGGGAGCCGTCGCAGCATGAAAGCATCGCTCTATCGGGAGCCGTAGGACACAATCGGGAAAGAATATTCCATCGGGCTCCACGAAAATAGTTACATGGGGTCTTTAAATTAAGGCTTAAAGGCCCCTGGGCCAAATCATTATTTGCGTTTTCGTCAAAGGAATGGGATATCAAGAGCCGCAGCAACATTAACAAATCATAAATATCGAGAGGAGGAGGATGAACAATTGCTCGAACCCCTCGAAGCTAATTGTTTCGCGAGTAAGTGCGAGCCTAGTTCGTATAAGGAAATATTAAAAGGAGATGTTTTAACAAAGATAAAGTTATAGCAACCTAAAAAGTGAAGAAGACGGTTCAATTTATTTTTCTGAGAAAGCGTAGAAGGAAATACTGAAAAGGTATTAGCAACAAATAGTTGAAATTATTCCTCTGGAATTTGAGAAATTCGTAGAAGGAAATAGTACAAAGTTATAGCAATAACAAAGTCGATGCAATAATAAAAGCAAAGCAGTAGATTGAATAAAGCATTAAGTTCGTAATAAGGAAATATTTAAAAGTAGAAGCAATAGTAATAATTTGTTCCTCTAATGTACCGGAAATATTTAAGAAGGAAACAAGAAGAAGGGAATATGTAAAAAAAGCATGGGAAAAATCAAATATAACACATAATACATGATACAAGGAACAAATAAATTAAGAGAGCAGAAGGAAACAAAGGAGAAACACGGGATTGAAAAGATACAAGCTGAAAGGGGGTGTGTTGTATTTATTTCCCACTAGAAATCGCAAGTATTTTACTTAGCCTTACCCTGGAATGATTAACGAGGCGGTTCGTACCCAAAATGGAGGAGTAAGGGTACTCTTTTATCCTTTTGTAATGCCTAAATGGCTTCAGAATCGCTTTCCGAGAACTTGGGCCAAAGATAGTCATGACTAACGGTAGTTGGCCCGTAGCTAAAGGTCAAATGGGGTATCTCTCGCATCGGGAGCCTTTGTCGGACACCGGGCCAGTACAGTTAAGCACTGTCTTTATCGGGAGCATAACTTCGTTACCCTTCCGGAAACTTGGGCTAAAGATAGTCATGACTAAGGCTAGTTGGCCCGTAGTTAAAAGTAATCCGGGTCCCATCGCTGATCGAGATCGAGCCATCGTGTGTCGCACCGGGACCATTTGTCGGACCACGCACAGGGCAACCGGGACCATTCTCTCCTTGTCGGAACCCTTCCGAGAACTTGGGCTAAAGATAGTCAAGACTAACTAGTCGCTAAAGCAGTTAGGCGAGCCGGTGAGGACCATCGGGACCATTTTCTGGAGCCAGCAACCCGAGCAGCCTAGAGATGCTTTGTACATCGAGTGTCGGACCACGGGCATGAGAAGCCTGGAGTATTGGAACCAATTCTGGGACCAT
>JAYKYS010000360.1:0-2500 GCA_036924285.1 Asterella californica | reverse complement strand
GCTAATCTTCTCAAGAACCCATCAGGACCAACGATACACACTCTCCCAGATCACTCCTCCTCCCGGGAAGACGGCGGCGGCAAAGCGGCGAACCGCTCAGCCGCCGCAGACTTCCCAAGACGGAACCACCCGAGAACAGCAGCCGAAAGGCTGGCCGGTCTCGAACAGCCCCGCGCATCAAAGTGGGGGATCAATACGACTCCAACTGCACATGACTCGTGTTACTAGCGTTCACGTACTCGGGGCCCCTAAATCGCTTTCCGATCCAATGATTCACTTCGCTCTACGATCAACAGCGTCAAGAACAAGACAATCACATAGTGAGGGCCCTGAACCCGACGCGGCATCTCGTCGAACTTTACAGGACGAAAACACCACGACCGAGTCACAAGCTTCATCCACCGCACAACCCGGAACCTACGACACTCATCAAATCACAAGACATTCGGAGGTTTCGGGTGGTACGGCAAAGTTCACGAGTTATCGCAACGGAGCTCCGTCCCGCTTCCAACCGTCTAAATGCCCGTCGGCGTTACAACCTTCCTGTATCGATACAAGCCCCGCGAGGAGACGAGAAGGCGGTCGCCCGCAATCTCACACTCCCTTTGAGAACCATCGACACGGTGCGGCGCCCTTCCCCTTGGGTCGCCAGGAGACCGACCACGACATGAATCGAGCCTGATGTGCAAAGGGTGGTTCCGGCGAGGTTAACCCCACCGTGAAGAACTCCCATTTCAACCGAAGAGAAATATCGGGATGCGTCACGACGCATGGCACAAGCTCCACATCGCACTGTCGGTACCCTTTGGGGAGTCGCACCGCAACTTGCGTCGCTGGCACTACCACTCAACTTCCGCCTGCACCATAGAATGGACAGTCCACCGAACAGCGGTGACCCCGTGGAGTCCCTTACCGTGGTATTCTGCCAGATGTGTGACTCGGTCTCGTGGTACCCGAGGAGGAGCACCCCCTCATATATACTTCTGGGGAACGGCGGCCCCGCCCTCCTCTTTGGTCCGCGAAAATTATACCACAACCCGATTTTTTCTACAAAAACGGCTAAGTAAATGAACCACAGAGGAACATTCGAAGAAAACCCAGACGCGTCAGACCTGGAACACGCATACTCGGGAAAAGGAGACCGTGACAGACTCCAGAACACGCATACTCGGGAAAAGGAGACCGCGAAAGACTCCCAGAACATTGCGCGAATCATTGCATACTCGGGAAACGAGACCACGGCAGACTCCCGAGGCATGGGAGTTGACCGCATGGTCAACCCCAAGGCCATCGAGGACTCACCCCTTGCAACTCATGGAACCGTGCGGGTCTGACAGTCCTTCTTGTCAGGCTCCCCCGGATCTCACGTAGAGACACGAGCCTAGACAGGGTACAGCCTTCAATGCATCTCCCGCGGGTTACGGGGCACGCGACAGCCGCACCCGCCGGGGGTGGCTCGCCGACGGAACCCCCTTCCCTTATATATACTTCTGGGGAACGGCGGCCCCGCCCTCCTCTTTGGTCCGCGAAAATTATACCACAACCCGATCATTCTAGCGGCTAAGTCCTCAAGGGTGCGGCACCAAAAATGCGATAACTCGGCCATTTAGATTCAGAATGCATTAATTCTTTTTTCACAAGGACTGTTTTCAGTTGGGGCACGTGCATGGTGAATTTCAGGGTCATTGGCTTATGGATTAAATTCTCGCTCACGAATAAGTGACCAGATTCACTAAAACAGTCTCCACTGCCTACACGTGGGGTACAGATCACTCCAGATCTCGAAGGTGGCTCGATGAAATTGGCTCAAATAAATTTTAGGTGTGAGGACTACTCTCGAGCTACCCGAGGGGAAAATTTCAGGTCAAATGGGGACGGTTTAATCAGCCGAATATAATTTCAACTGATAATTAGACAGAAAATCCTGGAAAAATATAAAACGATGGGTTAAGAATGATATTACATCACCAAGAAATCTATTAATTTTATACTTCGAACCATATTATTTTCGGGGCGAGAGAACTTATAAATTTATTTATCTGCATTTATATTCTCCATGATTTTATCAATAATCTATATATGTGCTAAAATGTACAGTAAAGATCAGAACCATTCATTTAGTGGTAATAAATATGCTGCATGCATAATAACGAGATGATCTAATGAGTAGTTTTAATTTTAGTTTATCTTCATAAACATATCTTATTCATTTAGTAAAAATATATATTTTGATAATTGTATTCATACATATTTTCTTACAGCGATGTCTACAAAGTAATGACGAATAAGTAAGATATTATATCACCAAAAGATCTGCTAATTGTATACCGTAATTATTCTCGAGGAAAGAGAACTTATAAGTTGAATTTCTTTATTTTAATTATCTATCATCTTATCAATGATATACCTAAGATCGGATAAAGGGTGGATAAACGAAATTGGTGGTGAATACGAGTTTGGGTATATTTTCTAACAGCGAGATCTTCAATGTAATTAGTGA
>JAYKYS010000359.1:25000-40000 GCA_036924285.1 Asterella californica | reverse complement strand
TTCCAATGCCACGTGGCCATACGTGTGGAAAGGTTTTCAAGAAATGTGAACCGTAATAAATCTACCACGTGGCACTCTCTCATTCGCAGTACTCCTTCATTTTTTAGGAGATGGAAATGAGTACCTCTTATGTACTCAGAAAATCCCTTTCCCTGAATGTTGGAAGTAGGGATGTTGCCACGTGTCAACACGTGAGGGTGCTCTTATATCGCCAGAATACTCGAAATTTATGCGGAAGTATGATTTCCGTCTAAATGTTGGGTTGGATGCCACGTGGACTTACGTGCGGAGTCCCACTCAATATCCCTTATTCTTTTGACACGTGGCAGTGTTCTGCCACTCATATCCAAACCTGGAATGGACAAAATGCCAACTTGCCACGTGGATTAGCCCGCAGGTGTGTCCGAACACAGAAAATGGCCAAGGTAAAAAGGAACACCAAATTCAATTATTTAAATATTATTCTTTTTTATTATTTCTAATTTTTATTTATTTATCTCTTATTCATTTATTCATTCTTTAATTTTTATCTATTTATTCTTAATTTTTATCTATTTATTTATCTATTTACTCAATTAATTCAAATTTACCTGGTTCTTCTCTCTCATTGGGCCACGCCACACGTACGAAGGCGGGCTCTAACCTAGTTAGTACCGCTGGCAACCTCGTACGTACAGAGGCAACCACGGTCGGATGGGTTGTGGTTGTGGAGACCACACTGTCTCGGGTTGTGTTTCTCTGGATCATCCGCGGGACCAGCCAGACCGCCCGCCCTTTGGTTGGGAGACCACCCTTACACCCTCCACTACCCCAACCCATCCACCCGGAGGGAGGGTTGTGGGTTACGTGGTCCCAGATCTGATCTGCTCGCTGATCCATCAGAGACCCTACTTTACTCCAACCCCGCCCCGCCCCGCCCAGATCAACCCCAAAAAGGTATTGACTCTTAACTCCATCAATGCCCAAAATGGTCCCATCTCTGATCCTTCCCTAAACCCTCGCCCCGACCAAAATTGATCCACGGCCGGTTCGATGGTCCCAGAATTGGTTCCAATACTCCAGGCTTCTCATGCCCGTGGTCCGACACTCGATGTACAAAGCATCTCTAGGCTGCTCGGGTTGCTGGCTCCAGAAAATGGTCCCGATGGTCCTCACCGGCTCGCCTAACTGCTTTAGCGACTAGTTAGTCTTGACTATCTTTAGCCCAAGTTCTCGGAAGGGTTCCGACAAGGAGAGAATGGTCCCGGTTGCCCTGTGCGTGGTCCGACAAATGGTCCCGGTGCGACACACGATGGCTCGATCTCGATCAGCGATGGGACCCGGATTACTTTTAACTACGGGCCAACTAGCCTTAGTCATGACTATCTTTAGCCCAAGTTTCCGGAAGGGTAACGAAGTTATGCTCCCGATAAAGACAGTGCTTAACTGTACTGGCCCGGTGTCCGACAAAGGCTCCCGATGCGAGAGATACCCCATTTGACCTTTAGCTACGGGCCAACTACCGTTAGTCATGACTATCTTTGGCCCAAGTTCTCGGAAAGCGATTCTGAAGCCATTTAGGCATTACAAAAGGATAAAAGAGTACCCTTACTCCTCCATTTTGGGTACGAACCGCCTCGTTAATCATTCCAGGGTAAGGCTAAGTAAAATACTTGCGATTTCTAGTGGGAAATAAATACAACACACCCCCTTTCAGCTTGTATCTTTTCAATCCCGTGTTTCTCCTTTGTTTCCTTCTGCTCTCTTAATTTATTTGTTCCTTGTATCATGTATTATGTGTTATATTTGATTTTTCCCATGCTTTTTTTACATATTCCCTTCTTCTTGTTTCCTTCTTAAATATTTCCGGTACATTAGAGGAACAAATTATTACTATTGCTTCTACTTTTAAATATTTCCTTATTACGAACTTAATGCTTTATTCAATCTACTGCTTTGCTTTTATTATTGCATCGACTTTGTTATTGCTATAACTTTGTACTATTTCCTTCTACGAATTTCTCAAATTCCAGAGGAATAATTTCAACTATTTGTTGCTAATACCTTTTCAGTATTTCCTTCTACGCTTTCTCAGAAAAATAAATTGAACCGTCTTCTTCACTTTTTAGGTTGCTATAACTTTATCTTTGTTAAAACATCTCCTTTTAATATTTCCTTATACGAACTAGGCTCGCACTTACTCGCGAAACAATTAGCTTCGAGGGGTTCGAGCAATTGTTCATCCTCCTCCTCTCGATATTTATGATTTGTTAATGTTGCTGCGGCTCTTGATATCCCATTCCTTTGACGAAAACGCAAATAATGATTTGGCCCAGGGGCCTTTAAGCCTTAATTTAAAGACCCCATGTAACTATTTTCGTGGAGCCCGATGGAATATTCTTTCCCGATTGTGTCCTACGGCTCCCGATAGAGCGATGCTTTCATGCTGCGACGGCTCCCGATATTAAATTCCTTTGATTTCAACGCAAAGTACGATTTAATTATAACTATTTTTCCTGGAGGCCGATGGTTTAATTTTCCATGATGGTTTCTTCCTCCTCCCGATATTAATTAAGTTGATTTTTCCCCTTGCTTTTCAGAGGGACCCTAATTTAACTAACCCTATTAATTAATTGCCTACAACTTAGGGTGAATAAATTATTGCTATTGCTTATTTATTATTTCTTTCTACGCTATTTTCGGAACAATCAATCAAACCGTTTGCTTCACTTTATTACTATACCTTTAACTTTAAATATTTCCCTTTAACGAACTTCTCCGGTTTAATCCCATCCCTTTTAATTCAAAATATTTCCCTTTCCACTGAACTTGATTCATAATTTAGGCCCGTTTTTACTCCCGAAACAAATTACTCAGAGGGATCAAGTCAAGTCCCTTTTGAAATTCCCCCTCCTCCCGAATATTAGCGATGGTTTAGTGTCGCGACGGGCTCATGAAATTAAATTCCATACGCTTCAACGCAAAAGTACGATTTAATTCAGGGGCTTCAAGCATTAATTTCTTACTCGGCCGTAACTATTTCCGTGGACCCGATGGTTTCCTTCTCCTCCCGATGTTTGGGGTTGCTTTAATTTTGTGACATGATCCCGAAATTCAATTCCGTTGACTTCAACGTAAATAACGATTAATTCAGTGCCTTTAGGCCGAATTTTTTTACTCGACGTAACTATTCCGGTGCCGATGGTTTTCCTCCTCCTCCCGATTCATTAATGTTGCGGAGGCTCTCCCGATATTCCATTCCGATGACTTCAACGCAAAGTATGATTTAATTCAGAGGCCTTTAAGCCTACATTTTTTACCCGATGGTAACTATTCCGGTGCCGATGGTTTTCCTCCTCCTCCCGATTCATTAATGTTGCGACGGCTCCCGATATCTTATTCCGACTACTTCAACGCAAAGTATGATTTTATTCAGGGCCTTTAAGCTAAATTTTACACTCGATGTAACTATTCCCGTGTATTTGATAATGTAGCGATGGTTTACGATAATGTAGCGATAATGTAGCGATGGTTTACTTTTCCCCGGTGGTTTATTGTCTCGCGGAGTTGATTTTTTCTATGAAATTCTCCATCATCGATAAACATTATTCCTCCCTCGAACTTTTACCTAAACCATGTTCATGCCTCAACAACTGGCTATTATAAACTTGGATACCGCCATTTGCAGCGTGATGCGGTCATACCAGGGCCACGCCACCAGATCCCATCAGAACTCTGCAGTTAAATGCCCTTGGGCCGGAATAGTACTGGGATGGGTGACCTCCCGGGAAGTCCCGGTGCTGCATCCAATTCTTTTTTCCTTTTTTTTACGAATTAATTCTTTGGCAATCGAACAAATATATTACGCTGCCAGGCACTAAACTAATTAATTACTCGTGGACTAATGTTCTTTTCATTTTTGGACGTGAATTGATTCTTTGGTACTGAATAAATTAATTGCTCGTATGTATGTCTGTTTTTCTTTCTTCCAGCATAAAATAACCTTGAATACGGAACCCATTAGTTTATCATAATAAATCCAAATACCGTAGTACATATTTCATTACTCTATGTGACGTTGATCTATGTCACCCCTTACTTATTCATAATACATCCAAATACCGTAGTACTTCTTCCATTACTCTATATCACTTCGATCTAAGAACCCATTACTTATTCATAATACATCCAAATACCGTAGTACTTCTTCCATTACTCTATATCACTTCGATCTAAGAACCCATTACATATTCATAATACATCCAAATACCGTAGTACTTCTTTCATTACTCTATGTCACTTTTAACCCATTAGTCTTTCATAGCAACCCATTAGATATACATAATAAACCCAAATATTGGACTGGCTGGTCCAGTAACCTTGAATAACCTTGAATATGGAACCCATTAGTTTATCATAATAAATCCAAATACCGTAGAACTTCTTTCGTTACTCTATGTGACGTTGATCTATGTCACCCATTACTTATTCATAATACATCCAAATACCGTAATACTTCTTCCATTACCCTATATCATTTCGATCTAAGTAACCCATTACTTATTCATAATACATCCAAATACCGTAGTACTTCTTCCATTACTCTATATCACTTCGATCTAAGAACCCATTACATATTCATAATACATCCAAATACCGTAGTACTTCTTTCATTACTCTATGTCACTTTTAACCCATTAGTCTTTCATAGCAACCCATTAGATATACATAATAAACCCAAATATTGGACTGGCTGGTCCAGTAACCTTGAATAACCTTGAATATGGAACCCATTAGTTTATCATAATAAATCCAAATACCGTAGAACTTCTTTCGTTACTCTATGTGACGTTGATCTATGTCACCCATTACTTATTCATAATACATCCAAATACCGTAATACTTCTTCCATTACCCTATATCATTTCGATCTAAGTAACCCATTACTTATTCATAATACATCCAAATACCGTAGTACTTCTTTCATTACTCTATGTAACTTCGATCTCTTTAACCCATTAGTCTTTCATAGCAACCCATTAGATATACATAATAAACCCAAATATTGGACACTTTTTCCATTACTCCATGTAAGTTGTTGTATTTAAACTTTTCTTTGTTCTATTTACACCTATTTACTACTTGTGTACTTAAAATACATGTATCCGCAATTGTCAAAGAGTTTATCATGTTTGCCTATTACGTTTCAAATGTCACTTAACACCCCTTCATAAAAAGTGTGAGCAAAAAATTGATGGTGGAGGGTTTAACTTTTCTTAAGAACAAACTTGGTCCTTCTTTGCTTCTTTCCGCGTATATGTAAATCTGCCGGTTGTATCATTTCTATACTTTGCATGTGGTTAGCACACGTAGTTGTTAGACCCTTCAAGGATCCATATCTGAATTTCTCACCTTCAGTTTATTTCAATCAATATCACATATATACAGTTTGGAGCTCATTTATTTTATAGAAACTATTTTCATGGATACTCATTTGTAATATCCCATCATATGGACACTTCACACTCACTATGTCATGAATCATATGTACTTAATAAATGATTATCGTGATCATATAGTTTTGGATTACTCGATCATCCTCTATAGCGATTAGTTTTGATCAGGACTGTGCGCACAGCTCTCCCTCTTTTGTTTAGGGTTCCTCAGTTGATCAAATATAGAATCCAAGTGACAGCTTAACAACATACTGTACTATCCATTGTTTATTCAACTGCAATTAAAATAATTTAGAAGCCAAAGTCAGTTTCAGATGAAAACTGATCTAAGACTCTGAACCTCTAAAAAGTGATTACAGTTGATTCTGAGTTGAACACATTCACATGATGAACTAACTATATCTATTATCACTAAAATAATTCAGAAGCCAATATCACTTTCTTATGAAAATTAATCTAAGACTCTGAACCTCTAAAATAAAGTGTCTTCTGAATAAAAATTTATATTCCATGTCATCGGTATATATATTATGATTTTCTCTAACAATACTCTGTAAACTCCATCTTACACATATTACTCTGACGTTTGTATTAGTATCCTAAACTTTTAGGATCAAGACTTCATATATAGCCAAATGTCACATTCTTATACACCCTCGGTTTTTCAAATATGAATTACAAGTGAGAGTTGAGCAGATTCACACTGTCAAGTAACTATATCTACTATCACTAAAATAATTCAGAAGCCAAAGTCAGTTTCAGACATAAATTAATCTAATACTGTAAAGTTTCAACTGTAACATCTCTATGAATTAAAATCATTATTTTAGATCGCTTATCTGAGTTTTGTGATTTTCCATCGAATCACAACTTATCAATCAGATCTTTCATGTTTACCGAAGTACTATACTTGCCTATTTAGGATTATATACTTCAAACAAGGTCTTTCACTCTTGTTTATACACTCTGGGTTTTTCATATCTAAGTTACTAGAGACAGTTGGACATATTTACTAATCAACTAACTATGTCAATTAACAATTAAAATAATTCAGAAACCAATATCAGTTTCTGCCAACATTTAATTTCTGCAACATTAAACTAAATTTTTCTGTGAATTAAAACTTGAACTTTATATCATTTATGCATTTATTAGGATTTCTTCATACAATGAGCCTCTATTAACAAGATCTTACAACATTTACTCATACTTTTGCCAAAGTACTATTTTAATTCATGGAACTCATCTATGCTTTTCAATTAAATCACTCAATTTTTCACTATGGATTATTGACATCCTTCTCTGTCTTTTCAAGTATTAAAGATTAACATGTATCTTAAAGATTCCTCAGAATTACATGAGTTTAAACCCTACGCTATTTGCATATGATATTTCATGTTCATGTCTAACCCTCAAACTTAAATGGACATGTGCTATCGTTCTGATATCTTGCATATGGTCAAGATAACCAAGTTGAACGTGCTTTATATTTGAATTTAGTTCCAATATAAAATCAATCTATTTGTATACTGTCTCCATGTTCGGTTTTCCTATGTACCATTTAATATGAATTGTTTTGTAGACTATACTTGAGTATATCCTTCCATGTATTCCCTTCTTATAATACTCGAGGTACTGACTTCTCATATGTCACATTGCATCTTTCTTTTCCATTTGATCATATGTATAACTTTATGAAGAGTTTAAAGGAGTCCAACTTGATAAAGTATTACATGATTCAAATAATTCGAACACGCTCCGTTTCAATGCTCAACCTGATTTATTCTATCAATCATTTATCCTCCATACGTGAGTTTTTTCAGTGTCCAGAACAGATTGAATATTAATCATGTTGAGTTATAAAGTCCAGCTTGACTACTACATACTATATGTGTAGGTGAATCTAAATATGTATTAATCTGAATATAATTACTATATGTGTTTATATTCATAGTTTATACATATAGTTTGATATACATTTGGTTTTAATTGATTAACCATACTTCTCCTAACAGATACAAGAAGATACTTCTCAAAGTGACTTATGATATTCTTACACGAATTTATGTCTTTAAACCTTAAGCTACTCATAATATCTGTTCATTTCTAACCCTATATAACTAAAATGCACATATAGTGTCATTTTTATTTACGTGTAACACTTTAATTTTCTTTATATATCAAATGGTTTATGCATCTGATCTGACTTTCGTCAAATAATAGCATTATATTCATTTCATCTTATTATGTTGAGCAGTACGAGGATTCATGACTAACATCTCAGCTGTTAACGTCAACAACCATTAACCCTCAACTGATAATGTTCTCCATTCTTGATTCATTTATCTTGCAGTAGCATTGAACACCTATGTTTTTTAAACTTTACTCAAGCGAACAACCACTAATATTTTCTGTACTCCCTTGGTTTTTTGTTGTTGTCTTTAATCTATGTCTTGAATATTTTAATAACTTCACTAGTCTAATATATACAAAAGAATTTGGTATAAGTTAGATTCTAGTGAGTAACTTTACTTGTTCTCTCAATAGAAAAAAAATCACAAGAAATTCACATCAACTTGACTTAGATGACAATAATATTACGGTTCAATTACTCATGGGAAGTCCTAGACGATAATAAAGTTAAGTTTGAACTTCAACTTTTGTGTTCTCGTGTTGTTAAAACTCTATAGTATCAAACTTTAATTTCTTTATATATTCTGATGTTTCGTCAAATAATACCCATTATATCAATTTAATCTTATTATATCCAAGTAGTATCATGATTCATGATTTTCTCTTCTCTTAACGTCAACAACCCTCAACTGATAATTTTCTTCATTCTTGATTTATTTATCTTACAATAGCATTTAACATCATGCTTTTTAAACTTTAATCCAATTTATTATTGGATGTATTGTATTATGTTAAAGTACTGATACTTCGTACTCGTCATTACATCTTCCCTTTCCATTAACTCATATAAATGTTGATTCAAAGTTTAAATAAAATATGATCTCTATATCTCTTCCACTAATATTTTCTCTACTCTCTTGGCTTTTCCTATTGACTTTAACCATATGTACTGAAGTTCATCTTTATACGTATCATTACAATTTTCTCTTTTCTCGTATAGTAGTTTATTCATTGTTAAAAACAAGCAAGATCTTGATATAGGTTTGAAAATCAAGTCCAGCTTAACTACTATATTCAAAAGAGTTTGATATATATTCACTTTTAATGAGTCGCTTATCCTATCAAATACAACAACTTAAAGATCAAGACTGGTCTCACTCAGATGTCATTAGAAATGTCATTTAGATGGTTTCTGACCCTTTTACACTGGAAACATTCCTCTGAAGTATAAACCGTAGATATTCATAGTGTTCATTCCTAACCCTAGAACCCTATTCATACACATGTAGTATCAATTTAATATCAGATGTTTTTGAAACTTGTGGTACCATATTGTAACCCTACATCTTTCTCTTTTTGGTTTATCATGTAGAACTTGGTTTCAAAATATTTAACAAATATAAGTAGAATTAGTTGATTAAGTATTACATGATTCAAATAATTAGAACACGCTCCGTTTCAATGCTCAACATGATTTATTCTATCAATCATTTATCCTCCATACGTGAGTTTTTTCAGTGTTCAGAACAGATTGAATATTAATCATGTTGAGTTATAAAGTCCAGCTTGACTACTACATACTATATGTGTAGGTGAATCTAAATATGTCTTAATCTGAATATAATTACTATATGTGTTTATATTCATAGTTTATACATTTGGTTTTAATTGATTAACCATACTTCTCCTAACAGATACAAGAAGATACTTCTCAAAGTGACTTATGATATTCTTACACGAATTTATGTCTTTAAACCTTAAGCTACTCATATTATCTGTTCATTTCTAACCTTATATAACTTAAATACACATGTAGTGTCATTTTTATTTACGTGGCACGTATGTATAGTAGTTAAGCTGGACTTGATTCATAAATCTCACCATAAATCTCTTGGATAACAATAAGATGATATTTCACTAATGAGAAGTTTACAACAATAAATAGTTAGGCCTCACCTTTATCTTTTGTATTTTCTTGTTCGTAAGACTCTAGATTATCAAACTAAAATTCCATTTATATACTAAATCGTGTCTTAGGTTTCATCAAATAATACCATTATATTAATTTACATCTTATAGGTTTTAACTATTACTTAGACTGTTTACCGAAGTTCTACCTTAATTCATGACATTCATCTCTTCACTTCACGAATATAACCCTCAACTGATAACCTCTCTCCGGGAAAATTTACTTATTAAGCTTTTCTGACCCTAAAACTTAAATACATAATCCCAATAGCGTTCTGATATGTGCATATGGTCAATCTACACATGGTTCAATTTCTAAATTTAAATAACTTGACAATTATTCTAAATATATTTTATATTCACTTAACTGAATATCACATGTAGTCCATCATATATACTTCATATACCTTCAGGCTAGATCTTAAAGACACATGTAATGTCGGTTTAATATTTTGGATATGGTCATCTATACACCAATTAAAGCTATATATTTATACATCTGGTAACATATAAGGATTTCAATAAGGAAATCAACTTGAACATAAGTTGTATTCTGTTTTCCATGTTTTATTGTTCCATTTAATACCGAGATGTTTTTGAAACTTTACTCCAAGATATAGATCCCATTATTACACATATACTTCTTACTTTTCATTCTCTGCATGTAGTAGTTCATACTATATGTCTTTCTATGTAGATTTACTATCAATGATAGATGTTTGAGAAACTTTACCCTTGAATGTATTCTTTTAAAATACATTGATAAGAAGATATACTTGTCATGACTTTTATATATGTATATAAGGTTATATCTTTCTTTCTCATACTTGACTAAAACAAATGAAAGGTATTTAGGTTGAATTATCAAGTCCAACTTGACAACTACATATTAAGTATAGTAGTAGATTATTTACATCACGAGAGTTAGGTATATCTTAGGTTTTAATGACAAGCAGTACTTATTCTATCGACTCAAGAAAATCGCACCAATATCACTTAGAGGATAGTAATGCGATGGTACTGTTTGCAACTACAGTATATTTAATTCTCAACTTCATTTTTGAATTCTCTTGATTTAAGACTGACTCTCTATAGTATCAAACTTTAGTTGTTTGTGAATTAATATTATATGTAAGATAGTTTATGACTTTTCTCATCAATAAGACCATCTTAATTTGTTCTTAGAGTTTAATTCAGCCTTAGTACCAAAGTACTATAATCTGATATACATTGGTTCTTGATTAAGAACCTTTCCTAATAATTGATAATATTCTTTTTGGATATTATCATATATACACCAGTTCAAGATATACATAGGGTAACATATAAAGATTTGAATAATAAAATCAATCTGAATAAAAGTTGTATTCTGTTTTCCATGGTTCACTGTTTCATGTACATTTAATACCCAGATGTATTTTAAATTAGAAACTCTACTCGAAAATATCCATTCCATTATGACACTAATACTTAAAACTTGTCATGCTCTGCATGTAGTAACTAATACTGTAAGTTTTTGATGTAGCATTTACTATCAATGATATATATTTTAGAAACTTTATTCCAATATACTCTTGGATGTATTGTTTTACGATACATCAAAGAATATACTCGTCATGAATATCACTTAGGACCCTTTTGTAATAACTGGTAATGTTCTTTTTGGATGTTATCATATATACACCAGTTCAAGATATATACAGAGTAAAGATTTGAATAATAAAATCAACCTGAATATAAGTTGTATTCTGTTTTCCATGGTTCAGTGTTTCATGTACGGTTTAATACCCAGATGTTTTTTAAATTAGAAACTCTACTCGAAGATATCCATTCCATTATGGCACTGATACTTAAAACTTGTCATGCTCTGCATGTAGTAATTTGATACTGTATTTTTTTATGTAGCATTTACTATCAATGATATATATTTTAGAAACTTTACTCCAATATACTCTTGGATGTATTGTTTCACGATTCATCCAAAGATATACTCTCCATTATGAAAATGATACGTAATACTTGTCATGCTTTGCATGTAGTAATTAATACTGTGTATTTTTTGTGTAGCATTTACTATCAATGATATATATTTTAGAAACTTTACTCCAATATACTCTTGTTGTATTGTTTTTCGATACATCAAAGGATATACTCGTCATGAACTTTCTATGCAACATTATATCTTTCTTTTTCGTGTTTGACTAGAACAAATAGAAGGTAGATTTAGGCTGAATTATTGAGTCTACATTGACAACTAAATACTAAATACTATGTGTAGTAGTAGATTATATATATTACGAGAGGTTTGTATATCTTAGGTTGAAATATCCTTTATTCTATCTATTCAAGAAACTGAGATGAAACTTAGACGACAATAATATGATGGTCTTGTTTGCAACTATGTTATAGTTCTCATCTTCATCTTTGTATTAGAAGTTTTATTCAGACTTAGTACCAATTTACTACCAAAGTACTATCTTAACTCATGACTTGCATCTCTTCTCTTCGAGAACATTAACAACCATGTACATCTCTAAGTACTAAGTACTTTTCTGATCTGCATAGTAGAATACATAAAACACATTATCTTGTTTATCAACATTTTAGTGGCAGATTTACCAACAATGAGTTAAATTGAGTTTGAATTATCCTCCCAACTATTTCATCAAATACAAGAAATTCTACTCATCAAATATCACTCAAGACCTATTTGCAATAACTGGTAAACTCACAAGTATATTCATGAGTTTATAAGGTAATATTTCGTTCTAACCCTAAAATACACAAGCCCAATAACGTTTTGATGTTTTGCATATGATCAGTCTAAACAAGTTCGTGCATCTCAACGTTAAAATAATATAACCAATCCAAATGTCTAGATGCGGGGATATTATCATATACATATATTCCACATAACAACTTTCATGTTTCATTCTAGCATATTACATATTAGCTTGATTCAAGGTTTTAATTAAGTCGAAATATCAAGTCTAGCTTCACTACTACGACTACAAATAATGAAACGGTCTTATTGACAGTATAAGTACGGATGATCATTAAAACTAAACGGGTATCTCACTATCTTATATACGCAGTACTTTCAAAATAACTATGTGCTAAAATAATACAATATCTATTTTTTCCACCTACTATCATATAACTTAGAAGAAAATGTGCATGGATCTCTACGTCGAGAAGAAAATTCATTATTAATTACTTTGTAGAAATAGCTGTTAGAAAAACAGTGTTGTCTATATGGAAAGAATTATCCAAATGGGTTTAGTACTAAATGAAGATAACATATTTCTAAAAGACAAGTTTGAGATAAAACAACCCGTTAGAACATCTACATATTCTATTAATATTAGAGACTTAAAATAAAGACAAGTCAACTTATAAATTCTCTCTCCTTGAGAATAATAACGATGTAAAATTGGTTAAACTTTTGATGATATAATATCTTACTTATTCTGATATTATATCACCAAAATATGACACTTAGATGACAATCATATGATGGTCTTGTTTGCAGCAATAGTATATTTAGTTCTCATCCTCCTCTTTGTATTCTCTTGATGTTAGACTCTATAATATCAAACTTGAGTTATGTGTGAACTAATATGCATATATCAGATCGTTTGCGATTTCCACCTGTAAGATCATCTTGAATTCACTAAAATAATAAAATATATTATTTAGCACCTCCTAACATAAGCGACCTCAAGTATAACTTAGAAGATAATGTGCATGGATCTTTATGTAATCTGGTTATCAAGAAGAAAATCCATCACTAATTACATTGAAGATCTCGCTGTTAGAAAATATACCCAAACTCGTATTCACCACCAATTTCGTTTATCCACCCTTTATCCGATCTTAGGTATATCATTGATAAGATGATAGATAATTAAAATAAAGAAATTCAACTTATAAGTTCTCTTTCCTCGAGAATAATTACGGTATACAATTAGCAGATCTTTTGGTGATATAATATCTTACTTATTCGTCATTACTTTGTAGACATCGCTGTAAGAAAATATGTATGAATACAATTATCAAAATATATATTTTTACTAAATGAATAAGATATGTTTATGAAAGATAAACTAAAATTAAAACTACTCATTAGATCATCTCGTTATTATGCATGCAGCATATTTATTACCACTAAATGAATGGTTCTGATCTTTACTGTACATTTTAGCACATATATAGATTATTGATAAAATCATGGAGAATATAAATGCAGATAAATAAATTTATAAGTTCTCTCTCGCCCCGAAAATAATTATGGTTCGAAGTATAAAATTAATAGATTTCTTGGTGATGTAATATCATTCTTAACCCATCGTTTTATATTTTTCCAGGATTTTCTGTCTAATTATCAGTTGAAATTATATTCGGCTGATTAAACCGTCCCCATTTGACCTGAAATTTTCCCCTCGGGTAGCTCGAGAGTAGTCCTCACACCTAAAATTTATTTGAGCCAATTTCATCGAGCCACCTTCGAGATCTGGAGTGATCTGTACCCACGTGTAGGCAGTGGAGACTGTTTTAGTGAATCTGGGTCACTTATTCGTGAGCGAGAATTTAATCCATAAGCCAATGACCCTGAAATTCACCATGCACGTGCCCCAACTGAAAACAGTCCTTGTGAAAAAAGAATTAATGCATTCTGAATCTAAATGGCCGAGTTATCGCATTTTTGGTGCCGCACCCTTGAGGACTTAGCCGCTAGAATGAATCGGGTTGTGGTATAATTTTCGCGGACCAAAGAGGAGGGCGGGGCCGCCGTTCCCCAGAAGTATATATAAGGGAAGGGGGTTCCGTCGGCGAGCCACCCCCGGCGGGTGCGGCTGTCGCGTGCCCCGTAACCCGCGGGAGATGCATTGAAGGCTGTACCCTGTCTAGGCTCGTGTCTCTACGTGAGATCCGGGGGAGCCTGACAAGAAGGACTGTCAGACCCGCACGGTTCCATGAGTTGCAAGGGGTGAGTCCTCGATGGCCTTGGGGTTGACCATGCGGTCAACTCCCATGCCTCGGGAGTCTGCCGTGGTCTCGTTTCCCGAGTATGCAATGATTCGCGCAATGTTCTGGGAGTCTTTCGCGGTCTCCTTTTCCCGAGTATGCGTGTTCTGGGAGTCTGTCACGGTCTCCTTTTCCCGAGTATGCGTGTTCCCAGGGTCTGACGCGTCTGGGTTTTCTTCGGAATGTTCCTCTGTGGTTCATTTACTTAGCCGTTTTTGTAGAAAAATCGGGTTGTGGTATAATTTTCGCGGACCAAAGAGGAGGGCGGGGCCGCCGTTCCCCAGAAGTATATATGAGGGGGTGCTCCTCCTCGGGGTACCACGAGACCGAAGTCACACATCTGGCAGAATACCACGGTAAGGGACTCCACGGGGTCACCGCTGTTCGGTGGACTGTCCATTCTATGGTGCAGGCGGAAGTTGAGTGGTAGTGCCAG
>JAYKYS010000359.1:0-15000 GCA_036924285.1 Asterella californica | reverse complement strand
CGTGTCCAACACGTGAGGGTGCTCTTATATCGCCAGAATACTCGAAATTTATGCGGAAGTATGATTTCCGTCTAAATGTTGGTTGGATGCCACGTGACTTACGTGCGGAGTCCCACTCAATATCCCTTATTCTTTTGACACGTGGCAGTGTTCTGCCACTCATATCCAAACCTGGAATGGACAAAATGCCAACTTGCCACGTGGATTAGCCCGCAGGTGTGTCCGAACACAGAAAATGGCCAAGGTAAAAAGGAACACCAAATTCAATTATTTAAATATTATTCTTTTTTATTATTTCTAATTTTATTTATTTATCTCTTATTCATTTATTCATTCTTTAATTTTTATCTATTTATTCTTAATTTTTATCTATTTATTTATCTATTTACTCAATTAATTCAAATTTACCTGGTTCTTCTCTCTCATTGGGCCACGCCACACGTACGAAGGCGGGCTCTAACCTAGTTAGTACCGCTGGCAACCTCGTACGTACAGAGGCAACCACGGTCGGATGGTTGTGGTTGTGGAGACCACACTGTCTCGGGTTGTGTTTCTCTGGATCATCCGCGGGACCAGCCAGACCGCCCGCCCTTTGGTTGGGAGACCACCTTACACCCTCCACTACCCCAACCCATCCACCCGGAGGGAGGGTTGTGGGTTACGTGGTCCCAGATCTGATCTGCTCGCTGATCCATCAGAGACCCTACTTTACTCCAACCCCGCCCCGCCCGCCCAGATCAACCCCAAAAAGGTATTGACTCTTAACTCCATCAATGCCCAAAATGGTCCCATCTCTGATCCTTCCCTAAACCCTCGCCCCGACCAAAATTGATCCACGGCCGGTTCGATGGTCCCAGAATTGGTTCCAATACTCCAGGCTTCTCATGCCCGTGGTCCGACACTCGATGTACAAAGCATCTCTAGGCTGCTCGGGTTGCTGGCTCCAGAAAATGGTCCCGATGGTCCTCACCGGCTCGCCTAACTGCTTTAGCGACTAGTTAGTCTTGACTATCTTTAGCCAAGTTCTCGGAAGGGGTTCCGACAAGGAGAGAATGGTCCCGGTTGCCCTGTGCGTGGTCCGACAAATGGTCCCGGTGCGACACACGATGGCTCGATCTCGATCAGCGATGGGACCCGGATTACTTTTAACTACGGGCCAACTAGCCTTAGTCATGACTATCTTTAGCCCAAGTTTCCGGAAGGGTAACGAAGTTATGCTCCCGATAAAGACAGTGCTTAACTGTACTGGCCGGTGTCCGACAAAGGCTCCCGATGCGAGAGATACCCCATTTGACCTTTAGCTACGGGCCAACTACCGTTAGTCATGACTATCTTTGGCCCAAGTTCTCGGAAGCGATTCTGAAGCCATTTAGGCATTACAAAAGGATAAAAGAGTACCCTTACTCCTCCATTTTGGGTACGAACCGCCTCGTTAATCATTCCAGGGTAAGGCTAAGTAAAATACTTGCGATTTCTAGTGGGAAATAAATACAACACACCCCCTTTCAGCTTGTATCTTTTCAATCCCGTGTTTCTCCTTTGTTTCCTTCTGCTCTCTTAATTTATTTGTTCCTTGTATCATGTATTATGTGTTATATTTGATTTTTCCCATGCTTTTTTTACATATTCCCTTCTTCTTGTTTCCTTCTTAAATATTTCCGGTACATTAGAGGAACAAATTATTACTATTGCTTCTACTTTTAAATATTTCCTTATTACGAACTTAATGCTTTATTCAATCTACTGCTTTGCTTTTATTATTGCATCGACTTTGTTATTGCTATAACTTTGTACTATTTCCTTCTACGAATTTCTCAAATTCCAGAGGAATAATTTCAACTATTTCGTTGCTAATACCTTTTCAGTATTTCCTTCTACGCTTTCTCAGAAAAATAAATTGAACCGTCTTCTTCACTTTTTAGGTTGCTATAACTTTATCTTTGTTAAAACATCTCCTTTTAATATTTCCTTATACGAACTAGGCTCGCACTTACTCGCGAAACAATTAGCTTCGAGGGGTTCGAGCAATTGTTCATCCTCCTCCTCTCGATATTTATGATTTGTTAATGTTGCTGCGGCTCTTGATATCCCATTCCTTTGACGAAAACGCAAATAATGATTTGGCCCAGGGGCCTTTAAGCCTTAATTTAAAGACCCCATGTAACTATTTTCGTGGAGCCCGATGGAATATTCTTTCCCGATTGTGTCCTACGGCTCCCGATAGAGCGATGCTTTCATGCTGCGACGGCTCCCGATATTAAATTCCTTTGATTTCAACGCAAAGTACGATTTAATTATAACTATTTTTCCTGGAGGCCGATGGTTTAATTTTCCATGATGGTTTCTTCCTCCTCCCGATATTAATTAAGTTGATTTTTCCCCTTGCTTTTCAGAGGGACCCTAATTTAACTAACCCTATTAATTAATTGCCTACAACTTAGGGTGAATAAATTATTGCTATTGCTTATTTATTATTTCTTTCTACGCTATTTTCGGAACAATCAATCAAACCGTTTGCTTCACTTTATTACTATACCTTTAACTTTAAATATTTCCCTTTAACGAACTTCTCCGGTTTAATCCCATCCCTTTTAATTCAAAATATTTCCCTTTCCACTGAACTTGATTCATAATTTAGGCCCGTTTTTACTCCCGAAACAAATTACTCAGAGGGATCAAGTCAAGTCCTTTTGAAATTCCCCTCCTCCCGAATATTAGCGATGGTTTAGTGTCGCGACGGGCTCATGAAATTAAATTCCATACGCTTCAACGCAAAGTACGATTAATTCAGGGGCTTCAAGCATTAATTTCTTACTCGGCCGTAACTATTTCCGTGGACCCGATGGTTTCCTTCTCCTCCCGATGTTTGGGGTTGCTTTAATTTTGTGACATGATCCCGAAATTCAATTCCGTTGACTTCAACGTAAATAACGATTAATTCAGTGCCTTTAGGCCGAATTTTTTTACTCGACGTAACTATTCCGGTGCCGATGGTTTTCCTCCTCCTCCCGATTCATTAATGTTGCGGAGGCTCTCCCGATATTCCATTCCGATGACTTCAACGCAAAGTATGATTTAATTCAGAGGCCTTTAAGCCTACATTTTTTACCCGATGGTAACTATTCCGGTGCCGATGGTTTTCCTCCTCCTCCCGATTCATTAATGTTGCGACGGCTCCCGATATCTTATTCCGACTACTTCAACGCAAAGTATGATTTTATTCAGGGCCTTTAAGCTAAATTTTACACTCGATGTAACTATTCCCGTGTATTTGATAATGTAGCGATGGTTTACGATAATGTAGCGATAATGTAGCGATGGTTTACTTTTCCCCGTGGTTTATTGTCTCGCGGAGTTGATTTTTTCTATGAAATTCTCCATCATCGATAAACATTATTCCTCCCTCGAACTTTTACCTAAACCATGTTCATGCCTCAACAACTGGCTATTATAAACTTGGATACCGCCATTTGCAGCGTGATGCGGTCATACCAGGGCCACGCCACCAGATCCCATCAGAACTCTGCAGTTAAATGCCCTTGGGCCGGAATAGTACTGGGATGGGTGACCTCCCGGGAAGTCCCGGTGCTGCATCCAATTCTTTTTTCCTTTTTTTTACGAATTAATTCTTTGGCAATCGAACAATATATTACGCTGCCAGGCACTAAACTAATTAATTACTCGTGGACTAATGTTCTTTTCATTTTTGGACGTGAATTGATTCTTTGGTACTGAATAAATAATTGCTCGTATGTATGTCTGTTTTTCTTTCTTCCAGCATAAAATAACCTTGAATACGGAACCCATTAGTTTATCATAATAAATCCAAATACCGTAGTACATATTTCATTACTCTATGTGACGTTGATCTATGTCACCCCTTACTTATTCATAATACATCCAAATACCGTAGTAACTTCTTCCATTACTCTATATCACTTCGATCTAAGAACCCATTACTTATTCATAATACATCCAAATACCGTAGTACTTCTTCCATTACTCTATATCACTTCGATCTAAGAACCCATTACATATTCATAATACATCCAAATACCGTAGTACTTCTTTCATTACTCTATGTCACTTTTAACCCATTAGTCTTTCATAGCAACCCATTAGATATACATAATAAACCCAAATATAAACCCAAATATTGGACTGGCTGGTCCAGTAACCTTGAATAACCTTGAATATGGAACCCATTAGTTTATCATAATAAATCCAAATACCGTAGAACTTCTTTCGTTACTCTATGTGACGTTGATCTATGTCACCCATTACTTATTCATAATACATCCAAATACCGTAATACTTCTTCCATTACCCTATATCATTTCGATCTAAGTAACCCATTACTTATTCATAATACATCCAAATACCGTAGTACTTCTTCCATTACTCTATATCACTTCGATCTAAGAACCCATTACATATTCATAATACATCCAAATACCGTAGTACTTCTTTCATTACTCTATGTCACTTTTAACCCATTAGTCTTTCATAGCAACCCATTAGATATACATAATAAACCCAAATATTGGACTGGCTGGTCCAGTAACCTTGAATAACCTTGAATATGGAACCCATTAGTTTATCATAATAAATCCAAATACCGTAGAACTTCTTTCGTTACTCTATGTGACGTTGATCTATGTCACCCATTACTTATTCATAATACATCCAAATACCGTAATACTTCTTCCATTACCCTATATCATTTCGATCTAAGTAACCCCATTACTTATTCATAATACATCCAAATACCGTAGTACTTCTTTCATTACTCTATGTAACTTCGATCTCTTTAACCCATTAGTCTTTCATAGCAACCCATTAGATATACATAATAAACCCAAATATTGGACACTTTTTCCATTACTCCATGTAAGTTGTTGTATTTAAACTTTTCTTTGTTCTATTTACACCTATTTACTACTTGTGTACTTA
This sequence comes from Asterella californica, assembly GCA_036924285.1. Taxonomy (NCBI): domain Eukaryota; kingdom Viridiplantae; phylum Streptophyta; class Marchantiopsida; order Marchantiales; family Aytoniaceae; genus Asterella; species Asterella californica. The sequence goes on along the minus strand of JAYKYS010000359.1, from coordinate 10,047 downwards.
AAATACATGTATCCGCAATTGTCAAAGAGTTTATCATGTTTGCCTATTACGTTTCAAATGTCACTTAACACCCCTTCATAAAAAGTGTGAGCAAAAAATTGATGGTGGAGGGTTTAACTTTTCTTAAGAACAAACTTGGTCCTTCTTTGCTTCTTTCCGCGTATATGTAAATCTGCCGGTTGTATCATTTCTATACTTTGCATGTGGTTAGCACACGTAGTTGTTAGACCCTTCAAGGATCCATATCTGAATTTCTCACCTTCAGTTTATTTCAATCAATATCACATATATACAGTTTGGAGCTCATTTATTTTATAGAAACTATTTTCATGGATACTCATTTGTAATATCCCATCATATGGACACTTCACACTCACTATGTCATGAATCATATGTACTTAATAAATGATTATCGTGATCATATAGTTTTGGATTACTCGATCATCCTCTATAGCGATTAGTTTTGATCAGGACTGTGCGCACAGCTCTCCCTCTTTTGTTTAGGGTTCCTCAGTTGATCAAATATAGAATCCAAGTGACAGCTTAACAACATACTGTACTATCCATTGTTTATTCAACTGCAATTAAAATAATTTAGAAGCCAAAGTCAGTTTCAGATGAAAACTGATCTAAGACTCTGAACCTCTAAAAAGTGATTACAGTTGATTCTGAGTTGAACACATTCACATGATGAACTAACTATATCTATTATCACTAAAATAATTCAGAAGCCAATATCACTTTCTTATGAAAATTAATCTAAGACTCTGAACCTCTAAAATAAAGTGTCTTCTGAATAAAAATTTATATTCCATGTCATCGGTATATATATTATGATTTTCTCTAACAATACTCTGTAAACTCCATCTTACACATATTACTCTGACGTTTGTATTAGTATCCTAAACTTTTAGGATCAAGACTTCATATATAGCCAAATGTCACATTCTTATACACCCTCGGTTTTTCAAATATGAATTACAAGTGAGAGTTGAGCAGATTCACACTGTCAAGTAACTATATCTACTATCACTAAAATAATTCAGAAGCCAAAGTCAGTTTCAGACATAAATTAATCTAATACTGTAAAGTTTCAACTGTAACATCTCTATGAATTAAAATCATTATTTTAGATCGCTTATCTGAGTTTTGTGATTTTCCATCGAATCACAACTTATCAATCAGATCTTTCATGTTTACCGAAGTACTATACTTGCCTATTTAGGATTATATACTTCAAACAAGGTCTTTCACTCTTGTTTATACACTCTGGGTTTTTCATATCTAAGTTACTAGAGACAGTTGGACATATTTACTAATCAACTAACTATGTCAATTAACAATTAAAATAATTCAGAAACCAATATCAGTTTCTGCCAACATTTAATTTCTGCAACATTAAACTAAATTTTTCTGTGAATTAAAACTTGAACTTTATATCATTTATGCATTTATTAGGATTTCTTCATACAATGAGCCTCTATTAACAAGATCTTACAACATTTACTCATACTTTTGCCAAAGTACTATTTTAATTCATGGAACTCATCTATGCTTTTCAATTAAATCACTCAATTTTTCACTATGGATTATTGACATCCTTCTCTGTCTTTTCAAGTATTAAAGATTAACATGTATCTTAAAGATTCCTCAGAATTACATGAGTTTAAACCCTACGCTATTTGCATATGATATTTCATGTTCATGTCTAACCCTCAAACTTAAATGGACATGTGCTATCGTTCTGATATCTTGCATATGGTCAAGATAACCAAGTTGAACGTGCTTTATATTTGAATTTAGTTCCAATATAAAATCAATCTATTTGTATACTGTCTCCATGTTCGGTTTTCCTATGTACCATTTAATATGAATTGTTTTGTAGACTATACTTGAGTATATCCTTCCATGTATTCCCTTCTTATAATACTCGAGGTACTGACTTCTCAATATGTCACATTGCATCTTTCTTTTCCATTTGATCATATGTATAACTTTATGAAGAGTTTAAAGGAGTCCAACTTGATAAAGTATTACATGATTCAAATAATTCGAACACGCTCCGTTTCAATGCTCAACCTGATTTATTCTATCAATCATTTATCCTCCATACGTGAGTTTTTTCAGTGTCCAGAACAGATTGAATATTAATCATGTTGAGTTATAAAGTCCAGCTTGACTACTACATACTATATGTGTAGGTGAATCTAAATATGTATTAATCTGAATATAATTACTATATGTGTTTATATTCATAGTTTATACATATAGTTTGATATACATTTGGTTTTAATTGATTAACCATACTTCTCCTAACAGATACAAGAAGATACTTCTCAAAGTGACTTATGATATTCTTACACGAATTTATGTCTTTAAACCTTAAGCTACTCATAATATCTGTTCATTTCTAACCCTATATAACTAAAATGCACATATAGTGTCATTTTTATTTACGTGTAACACTTTAATTTTCTTTATATATCAAATGGTTTATGCATCTGATCTGACTTTCGTCAAATAATAGCATTATATTCATTTCATCTTATTATGTTGAGCAGTACGAGGATTCATGACTAACATCTCAGCTGTTAACGTCAACAACCATTAACCCTCAACTGATAATGTTCTCCATTCTTGATTCATTTATCTTGCAGTAGCATTGAACACCTATGTTTTTTAAACTTTACTCAAGCGAACAACCACTAATATTTTCTGTACTCCCTTGGTTTTTTGTTGTTGTCTTTAATCTATGTCTTGAATATTTTAATAACTTCACTAGTCTAATATATACAAAAGAATTTGGTATAAGTTAGATTCTAGTGAGTAACTTTACTTGTTCTCTCAATAGAAAAAAAATCACAAGAAATTCACATCAACTTGACTTAGATGACAATAATATTACGGTTCAATTACTCATGGGAAGTCCTAGACGATAATAAAGTTAAGTTTGAACTTCAACTTTTGTGTTCTCGTGTTGTTAAAACTCTATAGTATCAAACTTTAATTTCTTTATATATTCTGATGTTTCGTCAAATAATACCCATTATATCAATTTAATCTTATTATATCCAAGTAGTATCATGATTCATGATTTTCTCTTCTCTTAACGTCAACAACCCTCAACTGATAATTTTCTTCATTCTTGATTTATTTATCTTACAATAGCATTTAACATCATGCTTTTTAAACTTTAATCCAATTTATTATTGGATGTATTGTATTATGTTAAAGTACTGATACTTCGTACTCGTCATTACATCTTCCCTTTCCATTAACTCATATAAATGTTGATTCAAAGTTTAAATAAAATATGATCTCTATATCTCTTCCACTAATATTTTCTCTACTCTCTTGGCTTTTCCTATTGACTTTAACCATATGTACTGAAGTTCATCTTTATACGTATCATTACAATTTTTCTCTTTTCTCGTATAGTAGTTTATTCATTGTTAAAAACAAGCAAGATCTTGATATAGGTTTGAAAATCAAGTCCAGCTTAACTACTATATTCAAAAGAGTTTGATATATATTCACTTTTAATGAGTCGCTTATCCTATCAAATACAACAACTTAAAGATCAAGACTGGTCTCACTCAGATGTCATTAGAAATGTCATTTAGATGGTTTCTGACCCTTTTACACTGGAAACATTCCTCTGAAGTATAAACCGTAGATATTCATAGTGTTCATTCCTAACCCTAGAACCCTATTCATACACATGTAGTATCAATTTAATATCAGATGTTTTTGAAACTTGTGGTACCATATTGTAACCCTACATCTTTCTCTTTTTGGTTTATCATGTAGAACTTGGTTTCAAAATATTTAACAAATATAAGTAGAATTAGTTGATTAAGTATTACATGATTCAAATAATTAGAACACGCTCCGTTTCAATGCTCAACATGATTTATTCTATCAATCATTTATCCTCCATACGTGAGTTTTTTCAGTGTTCAGAACAGATTGAATATTAATCATGTTGAGTTATAAAGTCCAGCTTGACTACTACATACTATATGTGTAGGTGAATCTAAATATGTCTTAATCTGAATATAATTACTATATGTGTTTATATTCATAGTTTATACATTTGGTTTTAATTGATTAACCATACTTCTCCTAACAGATACAAGAAGATACTTCTCAAAGTGACTTATGATATTCTTACACGAATTTATGTCTTTAAACCTTAAGCTACTCATATTATCTGTTCATTTCTAACCTTATATAACTTAAATACACATGTAGTGTCATTTTTATTTACGTGGCACGTATGTATAGTAGTTAAGCTGGACTTGATTCATAAATCTCACCATAAATCTCTTGGATAACAATAAGATGATATTTCACTAATGAGAAGTTTACAACAATAAATAGTTAGGCCTCACCTTTATCTTTTGTATTTTCTTGTTCGTAAGACTCTAGATTATCAAACTAAAATTCCATTTATATACTAAATCGTGTCTTAGGTTTCATCAAATAATACCATTATATTAATTTACATCTTATAGGTTTTAACTATTACTTAGACTGTTTACCGAAGTTCTACCTTAATTCATGACATTCATCTCTTCACTTCACGAATATAACCCTCAACTGATAACCTCTCTCCGGGAAAATTTACTTATTAAGCTTTTCTGACCCTAAAACTTAAATACATAATCCCAATAGCGTTCTGATATGTGCATATGGTCAATCTACACATGGTTCAATTTCTAAATTTAAATAACTTGACAATTATTCTAAATATATTTTATATTCACTTAACTGAATATCACATGTAGTCCATCATATATACTTCATATACCTTCAGGCTAGATCTTAAAGACACATGTAATGTCGGTTTAATATTTTGGATATGGTCATCTATACACCAATTAAAGCTATATATTTATACATCTGGTAACATATAAGGATTTCAATAAGGAAATCAACTTGAACATAAGTTGTATTCTGTTTTCCATGTTTTATTGTTCCATTTAATACCGAGATGTTTTTGAAACTTTACTCCAAGATATAGATCCCATTATTACACATATACTTCTTACTTTTCATTCTCTGCATGTAGTAGTTCATACTATATGTCTTTCTATGTAGATTTACTATCAATGATAGATGTTTGAGAAACTTTACCCTTGAATGTATTCTTTTAAAATACATTGATAAGAAGATATACTTGTCATGACTTTTATATATGTATATAAGGTTATATCTTTCTTTCTCATACTTGACTAAAACAAATGAAAGGTATTTAGGTTGAATTATCAAGTCCAACTTGACAACTACATATTAAGTATAGTAGTAGATTATTTACATCACGAGAGTTAGGTATATCTTAGGTTTTAATGACAAGCAGTACTTATTCTATCGACTCAAGAAAATCGCACCAATATCACTTAGAGGATAGTAATGCGATGGTACTGTTTGCAACTACAGTATATTTAATTCTCAACTTCATTTTTGAATTCTCTTGATTTAAGACTGACTCTCTATAGTATCAAACTTTAGTTGTTTGTGAATTAATATTATATGTAAGATAGTTTATGACTTTTCTCATCAATAAGACCATCTTAATTTGTTCTTAGAGTTTAATTCAGCCTTAGTACCAAAGTACTATAATCTGATATACATTGGTTCTTGATTAAGAACCTTTCCTAATAATTGATAATATTCTTTTTGGATATTATCATATATACACCAGTTCAAGATATACATAGGGTAACATATAAAGATTTGAATAATAAAATCAATCTGAATAAAAGTTGTATTCTGTTTTCCATGGTTCACTGTTTCATGTACATTTAATACCCAGATGTATTTTAAATTAGAAACTCTACTCGAAAATATCCATTCCATTATGACACTAATACTTAAAACTTGTCATGCTCTGCATGTAGTAACTAATACTGTAAGTTTTTGATGTAGCATTTACTATCAATGATATATATTTTAGAAACTTTATTCCAATATACTCTTGGATGTATTGTTTTACGATACATCAAAGAATATACTCGTCATGAATATCACTTAGGACCCTTTTGTAATAACTGGTAATGTTCTTTTTGGATGTTATCATATATACACCAGTTCAAGATATATACAGAGTAAAGATTTGAATAATAAAATCAACCTGAATATAAGTTGTATTCTGTTTTCCATGGTTCAGTGTTTCATGTACGGTTTAATACCCAGATGTTTTTTAAATTAGAAACTCTACTCGAAGATATCCATTCCATTATGGCACTGATACTTAAAACTTGTCATGCTCTGCATGTAGTAATTTGATACTGTATTTTTTTATGTAGCATTTACTATCAATGATATATATTTTAGAAACTTTACTCCAATATACTCTTGGATGTATTGTTTCACGATTCATCCAAAGATATACTCTCCATTATGAAAATGATACGTAATACTTGTCATGCTTTGCATGTAGTAATTAATACTGTGTATTTTTTGTGTAGCATTTACTATCAATGATATATATTTTAGAAACTTTACTCCAATATACTCTTGTTGTATTGTTTTTCGATACATCAAAGGATATACTCGTCATGAACTTTCTATGCAACATTATATCTTTCTTTTTCGTGTTTGACTAGAACAAATAGAAGGTAGATTTAGGCTGAATTATTGAGTCTACATTGACAACTAAATACTAAATACTATGTGTAGTAGTAGATTATATATATTACGAGAGGTTTGTATATCTTAGGTTGAAATATCCTTTATTCTATCTATTCAAGAAACTGAGATGAAACTTAGACGACAATAATATGATGGTCTTGTTTGCAACTATGTTATAGTTCTCATCTTCATCTTTGTATTAGAAGTTTTATTCAGACTTAGTACCAATTTACTACCAAAGTACTATCTTAACTCATGACTTGCATCTCTTCTCTTCGAGAACATTAACAACCATGTACATCTCTAAGTACTAAGTACTTTTCTGATCTGCATAGTAGAATACATAAAACACATTATCTTGTTTATCAACATTTTAGTGGCAGATTTACCAACAATGAGTTAAATTGAGTTTGAATTATCCTCCCAACTATTTCATCAAATACAAGAAATTCTACTCATCAAATATCACTCAAGACCTATTTGCAATAACTGGTAAACTCACAAGTATATTCATGAGTTTATAAGGTAATATTTCGTTCTAACCCTAAAATACACAAGCCCAATAACGTTTTGATGTTTTGCATATGATCAGTCTAAACAAGTTCGTGCATCTCAACGTTAAAATAATATAACCAATCCAAATGTCTAGATGCGGGGATATTATCATATACATATATTCCACATAACAACTTTCATGTTTCATTCTAGCATATTACATATTAGCTTGATTCAAGGTTTTAATTAAGTCGAAATATCAAGTCTAGCTTCACTACTACGACTACAAATAATGAAACGGTCTTATTGACAGTATAAGTACGGATGATCATTAAAACTAAACGGGTATCTCACTATCTTATATACGCAGTACTTTCAAAATAACTATGTGCTAAAATAATACAATATCTATTTTTTCCACCTACTATCATATAACTTAGAAGAAAATGTGCATGGATCTCTACGTCGAGAAGAAAATTCATTATTAATTACTTTGTAGAAATAGCTGTTAGAAAAACAGTGTTGTCTATATGGAAAGAATTATCCAAATGGGTTTAGTACTAAATGAAGATAACATATTTCTAAAAGACAAGTTTGAGATAAAACAACCCGTTAGAACATCTACATATTCTATTAATATTAGAGACTTAAAATAAAGACAAGTCAACTTATAAATTCTCTCTCCTTGAGAATAATAACGATGTAAAATTGGTTAAACTTTTGATGATATAATATCTTACTTATTCTGATATTATATCACCAAAATATGACACTTAGATGACAATCATATGATGGTCTTGTTTGCAGCAATAGTATATTTAGTTCTCATCCTCCTCTTTGTATTCTCTTGATGTTAGACTCTATAATATCAAACTTGAGTTATGTGTGAACTAATATGCATATATCAGATCGTTTGCGATTTCCACCTGTAAGATCATCTTGAATTCACTAAAATAATAAAATATATTATTTAGCACCTCCTAACATAAGCGACCTCAAGTATAACTTAGAAGATAATGTGCATGGATCTTTATGTAATCTGGTTATCAAGAAGAAAATCCATCACTAATTACATTGAAGATCTCGCTGTTAGAAAATATACCCAAACTCGTATTCACCACCAATTTCGTTTATCCACCCTTTATCCGATCTTAGGTATATCATTGATAAGATGATAGATAATTAAAATAAAGAAATTCAACTTATAAGTTCTCTTTCCTCGAGAATAATTACGGTATACAATTAGCAGATCTTTTGGTGATATAATATCTTACTTATTCGTCATTACTTTGTAGACATCGCTGTAAGAAAATATGTATGAATACAATTATCAAAATATATATTTTTACTAAATGAATAAGATATGTTTATGAAAGATAAACTAAAATTAAAACTACTCATTAGATCATCTCGTTATTATGCATGCAGCATATTTTAATTACCACTAAATGAATGGTTCTGATCTTTACTGTACATTTTAGCACATATATAGATTATTGATAAAATCATGGAGAATATAAATGCAGATAAATAAATTTATAAGTTCTCTCGCCCCGAAAATAATTATGGTTCGAAGTATAAAATTAATAGATTTCTTGGTGATGTAATATCATTCTTAACCCATCGTTTTATATTTTTCCAGGATTTTCTGTCTAATTATCAGTTGAAATTATATTCGGCTGATTAAACCGTCCCCATTTGACCTGAAATTTTCCCCTCGGGTAGCTCGAGAGTAGTCCTCACACCTAAAATTTATTTGAGCCAATTTCATCGAGCCACCTTCGAGATCTGGAGTGATCTGTACCCACGTGTAGGCAGTGGAGACTGTTTTAGTGAATCTGGGTCACTTATTCGTGAGCGAGAATTTAATCCATAAGCCAATGACCCTGAAATTCACCATGCACGTGCCCCAACTGAAAACAGTCCTTGTGAAAAAAGAATTAATGCATTCTGAATCTAAATGGCCGAGTTATCGCATTTTTGGTGCCGCACCCTTGAGGACTTAGCCGCTAGAATGAATCGGGTTGTGGTATAATTTTCGCGGACCAAAGAGGAGGGCGGGGCCGCCGTTCCCCAGAAGTATATATAAGGGAAGGGGGTTCCGTCGGCGAGCCACCCCCGGCGGGGTGCGGCTGTCGCGTGCCCCGTAACCCGCGGGAGATGCATTGAAGGCTGTACCCTGTCTAGGCTCGTGTCTCTACGTGAGATCCGGGGGAGCCTGACAAGAAGGACTGTCAGACCCGCACGGTTCCATGAGTTGCAAGGGGTGAGTCCTCGATGGCCTTGGGGTTGACCATGCGGTCAACTCCCATGCCTCGGGAGTCTGCCGTGGTCTCGTTTCCCGAGTATGCAATGATTCGCGCAATGTTCTGGGAGTCTTTCGCGGTCTCCTTTTCCCGAGTATGCGTGTTCTGGGAGTCTGTCACGGTCTCCTTTTCCCGAGTATGCGTGTTCCCAGGGTCTGACGCGTCTGGGTTTTCTTCGGAATGTTCCTCTGTGGTTCATTTACTTAGCCGTTTTTGTAGAAAAATCGGGTTGTGGTATAATTTTCGCGGACCAAAGAGGAGGGCGGGGCCGCCGTTCCCCAGAAGTATATATGAGGGGGTGCTCCTCCTCGGGGTACCACGAGACCGAAGTCACACATCTGGCAGAATACCACGGTAAGGGACTCCACGGGGTCACCGCTGTTCGGTGGACTGTCCATTCTATGGTGCAGGCGGAAGTTGAGTGGTAGTGCCAGCGACGCAAGTTGCGGTGCGACTCCCCAAAGGGTACCGACAGTGCGATGTGGAGCTTGTGCCATGCGTCGTGACGCATCCCGATATTTCTCTTCGGTTGAAATGGGAGTTCTTCACGGTGGGGTTAACCTCGCCGGAACCACCCTTTGCACATCAGGCTCGATTCATGTCGTGGTCG
>JAYKYS010000358.1:20000-32500 GCA_036924285.1 Asterella californica | reverse complement strand
GGATCATCCGCGGGACCAGCCAGACCGCCCGCCCTTTGGTTGGGAGACCACCCTTACACCCTCCACTACCCCAACCCATCCACCCGGAGGGAGGGTTGTGGGTTACGTGGTCCCAGATCTGATCTGCTCGCTGATCCATCAGAGACCCTACTTTACTCCAACCCCGCCCCGCCCCGCCCAGATCAACCCCAAAAAGGTATTGACTCTTAACTCCATCAATGCCCAAAATGGTCCCATCTCTGATCCTTCCCTAAACCCTCGCCCCGACCAAAATTGATCCACGGCCGGTTCGATGGTCCCAGAATTGGTTCCAATACTCCAGGCTTCTCATGCCCGTGGTCCCTCGACACACTCGATGTACAAAGCATCTCTAGGCTGCTCGGGTTGCTGGCTCCAGAAAATGGTCCCGATGGTCCTCACCGGCTCGCCTAACTGCTTTAGCGACTAGTTAGTCTTGACTATCTTTAGCCCAAGTTCTCGGAAGGGTTCCGACAAGGAGAGAATGGTCCCGGTTGCCCTGTGCGTGGTCCGACAAATGGTCCCGGTGCGACAGACGATGGCTCGATCTCGATCAGCGATGGGACCCGGATTACTTTTAACTACGGGCCAACTAGCCTTAGTCATGACTATCTTTAGCCCAAGTTTCCGGAAGGGTAACGAAGTTATGGTCCCGATAAAGACAGTGCTTAACTGTACTGGCCCGGTGTCCGACAAAGGCTCCCGATGCGAGAGATACCCCATTTGACCTTTAGCTACGGGCCAACTACCGTTAGTCATGACTATCTTTGGCCCAAGTTCTCGGAAAGCGATTCTGAAGCCATTTAGGCATTACAAAAGGATAAAAGAGTACCCTTACTCCTCCATTTTGGGTACGAACCGCCTCGTTAATCATTCCAGGGTAAGGCTAAGTAAAATACTTGCGATTTCTAGTGGGAAATAAATACAACACACCCCCTTTCAGCTTTAATCTTTTCAATCCCGTGTTTCTCCTTTGTTTCCTTCTGCTCTCTTAATTTATTTGTTCCTTGTATCATGTATTATGTGTTATATTTGATTTTTCCCATGCTTTTTTTACATATTCCCTTCTTCTTGTTTCCTTCTTAAATATTTCCGGTACATTAGAGGAACAAATTATTACTATTGCTTCTACTTTTAAATATTTCCTTATTACGAACTTAATGCTTTATTCAATCTACTGCTTTGCTTTTATTATTGCATCGACTTTGTTATTGCTATAACTTTGTACTATTTCCTTCTACGAATTTCTCAAATTCCAGAGGAATAATTTCAACTATTTGTTGCTAATACCTTTTCAGTATTTCCTTCTACGCTTTCTCAGAAAAATAAATTGAACCGTCTTCTTCACTTTTTAGGTTGCTATAACTTTATCTTTGTTAAAACATCTCCTTTTAATATTTCCTTATACGAACTAGGCTCGCACTTACTCGCGAAACAATTAGCTTCGAGGGGTTCGAGCAATTGTTCATCCTCCTCCTCTCGATATTTATGATTTGTTAATGTTGCTGCGGCTCTTGATATCCCATTCCTTTGACGAAAACGCAAATAATGATTTGGCCCAGGGGCCTTTAAGCCTTAATTTAAAGACCCCATGTAACTATTTTCGTGGAGCCCGATGGAATATTCTTTCCCGATTGTGTCCTACGGCTCCCGATAGAGCGATGCTTTCATGCTGCGACGGCTCCCGATATTAAATTCCTTTGATTTCAACGCAAAGTACGATTTAATTATAACTATTTTTCCTGGAGGCCGATGGTTTAATTTTCCATGATGGTTTCTTCCTCCTCCCGATATTAATTAAGTTGATTTTTCCCCTTGCTTTTCAGAGGGACCCTAATTTAACTAACCCTATTAATTAATTGCCTACAACTTAGGGTGAATAAATTATTGCTATTGCTTATTTATTATTTCTTTCTACGCTATTTTCGGAACAATCAATCAAACCGTTTGCTTCACTTTATTACTATACCTTTAACTTTAAATATTTCCCTTTAACGAACTTCTCCGGTTTAATCCCATCCCTTTTAATTCAAAATATTTCCCTTTCCACTGAACTTGATTCATAATTTAGGCCCGTTTTTACTCCCGAAACAAATTACTCAGAGGGATCAAGTCAAGTCCCTTTTGAAATTCCCCCTCCTCCCGAATATTAGCGATGGTTTAGTGTCGCGACGGGCTCATGAAATTAAATTCCATACGCTTCAACGCAAAAGTACGATTTAATTCAGGGGCTTCAAGCATTAATTTCTTACTCGGCCGTAACTATTTCCGTGGACCCGATGGTTTCCTTCTCCTCCCGATGTTTGGGGTTGCTTTAATTTTGTGACATGATCCCGAAATTCAATTCCGTTGACTTCAACGTAAATAACGATTAATTCAGTGCCTTTAGGCCGATTTTTTTTACTCGACGTAACTATTCCGGTGCCGATGGTTTTCCTCCTCCTCCCGATTCATTAATGTTGCGGAGGCTCTCCCGATATTCCATTCCGATGACTTCAACGCAAAGTATGATTTAATTCAGAGGCCTTTAAGCCTACATTTTTTACCCGATGGTAACTATTCCGGTGCCGATGGTTTTCCTCCTCCTCCCGATTCATTAATGTTGCGACGGCTCCCGATATCTTATTCCGACTACTTCAACGCAAAGTATGATTTTATTCAGGGCCTTTAAGCTAAATTTTAGACTCGATGTAACTATTCCCGTGTATTTGATAATGTAGCGATGGTTTACGATAATGTAGCGATAATGTAGCGATGGTTTACTTTTCCCCGGTGGTTTATTGTCTCGCGGAGTTGATTTTTTCTATGAAATTCTCCATCATCGATAAACATTATTCCTCCCTCGAACTTTTACCTAAACCATGTTCATGCCTCAACAACTGGCTATTATAAACTTGGATACCACCATTTGCAGCGTGATGCGGTCATACCAGGGCCACGCCACCAGATCCCATCAGAACTCTGCAGTTAAATGCCCTTGGGCCGGAATAGTACTGGGATGGGTGACCTCCCGGGAAGTCCCGGTGCTGCATCCAATTCTTTTTTCCTTTTTTTTACGAATTAATTCTTTGGCAATCGAACAAATATATTACGCTGCCAGGCACTAAACTAATTAATTACTCGTGGACTAATGTTCTTTTCATTTTTGGACGTGAATTGATTCTTTGGTACTGAATAAATTAATTGCTCGTATGTATGTCTGTTTTTCTTTCTTCCAGCATAAAATAACCTTGAATACGGAACCCATTAGTTTATCATAATAAATCCAAATACCGTAGTACATATTTCATTACTCTATGTGACGTTGATCTATGTCACCCCTTACTTATTCATAATACATCCAAATACCGTAGTACTTCTTCCATTACTCTATATCACTTCGATCTAAGAACCCATTACTTATTCATAATACATCCAAATACCGTAGTACTTCTTCCATTACTCTATATCACTTCGATCTAAGAACCCATTACATATTCATAATACATCCAAATACCGTAGTACTTCTTTCATTACTCTATGTCACTTTTAACCCATTAGTCTTTCATAGCAACCCATTAGATATACATAATAAACCCAAATATTGGACTGGCTGGTCCAGTAACCTTGAATAACCTTGAATATGGAACCCATTAGTTTATCATAATAAATCCAAATACCGTAGTACTTCTTTCGTTACTCTATGTGACGTTGATCTATGTCACCCATTACTTATTCATAATACATCCAAATACCGTAATACTTCTTCCATTACCCTATATCATTTCGATCTAAGTAACCCATTACTTATTCATAATACATCCAAATACCGTAGTACTTCTTTCATTACTCTATGTAACTTCGATCTCTTTAACCCATTAGTCTTTCATAGCAACCCATTAGATATACATAATAAACCCAAATATTGGACACTTTTTCCATTACTCCATGTAAGTTGTTGTATTTAAACTTTTCTTTGTTCTATTTACACCTATTTACTACTTGTGTACTTAAAATACATGTATCCGCAATTGTCAAAGAGTTTATCATGTTTGCCTATTACGTTTCAAATGTCACTTAACACCCCTTCATAAAAAGTGTGAGCAAAAAATTGATGGTGGAGGGTTTAACTTTTCTTAAGAACAAACTTGGTCCTTCTTTGCTTCTTTCCGCGTATATGTAAATCTGCCGGTTGTATCATTTCTATACTTTGCATGTGGTTAGCACACGTAGTTGTTAGACCCTTCAAGGATCCATATCTGAATTTCTCACCTTCAGTTTATTTCAATCAATATCACATATATACAGTTTGGAGCTCATTTATTTTATAGAAACTATTTTCATGGATACTCATTTGTAATATCCCATCATATGGACACTTCACACTCACTATGTCATGAATCATATGTACTTAATAAATGATTATCGTGATCATATAGTTTTGGATTACTCGATCATCCTCTATAGCGATTAGTTTTGATCAGGACTGTGCGCACAGCTCTCCCTCTTTTGTTTAGGGTTCCTCAGTTGATCAAATATAGAATCCAAGTGACAGCTTAACAACATACTGTACTATCCATTGTTTATTCAACTGCAATTAAAATAATTTAGAAGCCAAAGTCAGTTTCAGATGAGAACTGATCTAAGACTCTGAACCTCTAAAAAGTGATTACAGTTGATTCTGAGTTGAACACATTCACATGATGAACTAACTATATCTATTATCACTAAAATAATTCAGAAGCCAATATCACTTTCTTATGAAAATTAATCTAAGACTCTGAACCTCTAAAATAAAGTGTCTTCTGAATAAAAATTTATATTCCATGTCATCGGTATATATATTATGATTTTCTCTAACAATACTCTGTAAACTCCATCTTACACATATTACTCTGACGTTTGTATTAGTATCCTAAACTTTTAGGATCAAGACTTCATATATAGCCAAATGTCACATTCTTATACACCCTCGGTTTTTCAAATATGAATTACAAGTGAGAGTTGAGCAGATTCACACTGTCAAGTAACTATATCTACTATCACTAAAATAATTCAGAAGCCAAAGTCAGTTTCAGACATAAATTAATCTAATACTGTAAAGTTTCAACTGTAACATCTCTATGAATTAAAATCATTATTTTAGATCGCTTATCTGAGTTTTGTGATTTTCCATCGAATCACAACTTATCAATCAGATCTTTCATGTTTACCGAAGTACTATACTTGCCTATTTAGGATTATATACTTCAAACAAGGTCTTTCACTCTTGTTTATACACTCTGGGTTTTTCATATCTAAGTTACTAGAGACAGTTGGACATATTTACTAATCAACTAACTATGTCAATTAACAATTAAAATAATTCAGAAACCAATATCAGTTTCTGCCAACATTTAATTTCTGCAACATTAAACTAAATTTTTCTGTGAATTAAAACTTGAACTTTATATCATTTATGCATTTATTAGGATTTCTTCATACAATGAGCCTCTATTAACAAGATCTTACAACATTTACTCATACTTTTGCCAAAGTACTATTTTAATTCATGGAACTCATCTATGCTTTTCAATTAAATCACTCAATTTTTCACTATGGATTATTGACATCCTTCTCTGTCTTTTCAAGTATTAAAGATTAACATGTATCTTAAAGATTCCTCAGAATTACATGAGTTTAAACCCTACGCTATTTGCATATGATATTTCATGTTCATGTCTAACCCTCAAACTTAAATGGACATGTGCTATCGTTCTGATATCTTGCATATGGTCAAGATAACCAAGTTGAACGTGCTTTATATTTGAATTTAGTTCCAATATAAAATCAATCTATTTGTATACTGTCTCCATGTTCGGTTTTCCTATGTACCATTTAAAATGAATTGTTTTGTAGACTATACTTGAGTATATCCTTCCATGTATTCCCTTCTTATAATACTCGAGGTACTGACTTCTCATATGTCACATTGCATCTTTCTTTTCCATTTGATCATATGTATAACTTTATGAAGAGTTTAAAGGAGTCCAACTTGATAAAGTATTACATGATTCAAATAATTCGAACACGCTCCGTTTCAATGCTCAACCTGATTTATTCTATCAATCATTTATCCTCCATACGTGAGTTTTTTCAGTGTCCAGAACAGATTGAATATTAATCATGTTGAGTTATAAAGTCCAGCTTGACTACTACATACTATATGTGTAGGTGAATCTAAATATGTATTAATCTGAATATAATTACTATATGTGTTTATATTCATAGTTTATACATATAGTTTGATATACATTTGGTTTTAATTGATTAACCATACTTCTCCTAACAGATACAAGAAGATACTTCTCAAAGTGACTTATGATATTCTTACACGAATTTATGTCTTTAAACCTTAAGCTACTCATAATATCTGTTCATTTCTAACCCTATATAACTAAAATGCACATATAGTGTCATTTTTATTTACGTGTAACACTTTAATCTTCTTTATATATCAAATGGTTTATGCATCTGATCTGACTTTCGTCAAATAATAGCATTATATTCATTTCATCTTATTATGTTGAGCAGTACGAGGATTCATGACTAACATCTCAGCTGTTAACGTCAACAACCCTTAACCCTCAACTGATAATGTTCTCCATTCTTGATTCATTTATCTTGCAGTAGCATTGAACACCTATGTTTTTTAAACTTTACTCAAGCGAACAACCACTAATATTTTCTGTACTCCCTTGGTTTTTTGTTGTTGTCTTTAATCTATGTCTTGAATATTTTAATAACTTCACTAGTCTAATATATACAAAAGAATTTGGTATAAGTTAGATTCTAGTGAGTAACTTTACTTGTTCTCTCAATAGAAAAAAAATCACAAGAAATTCACATCAACTTGACTTAGATGACAATAATATTACGGTTCAATTACTCATGGGAAGTCCTAGACGATAATAAAGTTAAGTTTGAACTTCAACTTTTGTGTTCTCGTGTTGTTAAAACTCTATAGTATCAAACTTTAATTTCTTTATATTCTGATGTTTCGTCAAATAATACCCATTATATCAATTTAATCTTATTATATCCAAGTAGTATCATGATTCATGATTTTCTCTTCTCTTAACGTCAACAACCCTCAACTGATAATTTTCTTCATTCTTGATTTATTTATCTTACAATAGCATTTAACATCATGCTTTTTAAACTTTAATCCAATTTATTATTGGATGTATTGTATTATGTTAAAGTACTGATACTTCGTACTCGTCATTACATCTTCCCTTTCCATTAACTCATATAAATGTTGATTCAAAGTTTAAATAAAATATGATCTCTATATCTCTTCCACTAATATTTTCTCTACTCTCTTGGCTTTTCCTATTGACTTTAACCATATGTACTGAAGTTCATCTTTATACGTATCATTACAATTTTCTCTTTTCTCGTATAGTAGTTTATTCATTGTTAAAAACAAGCAAGATCTTGATATAGGTTTGAAAATCAAGTCCAGCTTAACTACTATATTCAAAAGAGTTTGATATATATTCACTTTTAATGAGTCGCTTATCCTATCAAATACAACAACTTAAAGATCAAGACTGGTCTCACTCAGATGTCATTAGAAATGTCATTTAGATGGTTTCTGACCCTTTTACACTGGAAACATTCCTCTGAAGTATAAACCGTAGATATTCATAGTGTTCATTCCTAACCCTAGAACCCTATTCATACACATGTAGTATCAATTTAATATCAGATGTTTTTGAAACTTGTGGTACCATATTGTAACCCTACATCTTTCTCTTTTTGGTTTATCATGTAGAACTTGGTTTCAAAATATTTAACAAATATAAGTAGAATTAGTTGATTAAGTATTACATGATTCAAATAATTAGAACACGCTCCGTTTCAATGCTCAACATGATTTATTCTATCAATCATTTATCCTCCATACGTGAGTTTTTTCAGTGTTCAGAACAGATTGAATATTAATCATGTTGAGTTATAAAGTCCAGCTTGACTACTACATACTATATGTGTAGGTGAATCTAAATATGTCTTAATCTGAATATAATTACTATATGTGTTTATATTCATAGTTTATACATTTGGTTTTAATTGATTAACCATACTTCTCCTAACAGATACAAGAAGATACTTCTCAAAGTGACTTATGATATTCTTACACGAATTTATGTCTTTAAACCTTAAGCTACTCATAATATCTGTTCATTTCTAACCTTATATAACTTAAATACACATGTAGTGTCATTTTTATTTACGTGGCACGTATGTATAGTAGTTAAGCTGGACTTGATTCATAAATCTCACCATAAATCTCTTGGATAACAATAAGATGATATTTCACTAATGAGAAGTTTACAACAATAAATAGTTAGGCCTCACCTTTATCTTTTGTATTTTCTTGTTCGTAAGACTCTAGATTATCAAACTAAAATTTCATTTATATACTAAATCGTGTCTTAGGTTTCATCAAATAATACCATTATATTAATTTACATCTTATAGGTTTTAACTATTACTTAGACTGTTTACCGAAGTTCTACCTTAATTCATGACATTCATCTCTTCACTTCACGAATATAACCCTCAACTGATAACCTCTCTCCGGGAAAATTTACTTATTAAGCTTTTCTGACCCTAAAACTTAAATACATAATCCCAATAGCGTTCTGATATGTGCATATGGTCAATCTACACATGGTTCAATTTCTAAATTTAAATAACTTGACAATTATTCTAAATATATTTTATATTCACTTAACTGAATATCACATGTAGTCCATCATATATACTTCATATACCTTCAGGCTAGATCTTAAAGACACATGTAATGTCGGTTTAATATTTTGGATATGGTCATCTATACACCAATTAAAGCTATATATTTATACATCTGGTAACATATAAGGATTTCAATAAGGAAATCAACTTGAACATAAGTTGTATTCTGTTTTCCATGTTTTATTGTTCCATTTAATACCGAGATGTTTTTGAAACTTTACTCCAAGATATAGATCCCATTATTACACATATACTTCTTACTTTTCATTCTCTGCATGTAGTAGTTCATACTATATGTCTTTCTATGTAGATTTACTATCAATGATAGATGTTTGAGAAACTTTACCCTTGAATGTATTCTTTTAAAATACATTGATAAGAAGATATACTTGTCATGACTTTTATATATGTATATAAGGTTATATCTTTCTTTCTCATACTTGACTAAAACAAATGAAAGGTATTTAGGTTGAATTATCAAGTCCAACTTGACAACTACATATTAAGTATAGTAGTAGATTATTTACATCACGAGAGTTAGGTATATCTTAGGTTTTAATGACAAGCAGTACTTATTCTATCGACTCAAGAAAATCGCACCAATATCACTTAGAGGATAGTAATGCGATGGTACTGTTTGCAACTACAGTATATTTAATTCTCAACTTCATTTTTGAATTCTCTTGATTTAAGACTGACTCTCTATAGTATCAAACTTTAGTTGTTTGTGAATTAATATTATATGTAAGATAGTTTATGACTTTTCTCATCAATAAGACCATCTTAATTTGTTCTTAGAGTTTAATTCAGCCTTAGTACCAAAGTACTATAATCTGATATACATTGGTTCTTGATTAAGAACCTTTCCTAATAATTGATAATATTCTTTTTGGATATTATCATATATACACCAGTTCAAGATATACATAGGGTAACATATAAAGATTTGAATAATAAAATCAATCTGAATAAAAGTTGTATTCTGTTTTCCATGGTTCACTGTTTCATGTACATTTAATACCCAGATGTATTTTAAATTAGAAACTCTACTCGAAAATATCCATTCCATTATGACACTAATACTTAAAACTTGTCATGCTCTGCATGTAGTAACTAATACTGTAAGTTTTTGATGTAGCATTTACTATCAATGATATATATTTTAGAAACTTTATTCCAATATACTCTTGGATGTATTGTTTTACGATACATCAAAGAATATACTCGTCATGAATATCACTTAGGACCCTTTTGTAATAACTGGTAATGTTCTTTTTGGATGTTATCATATATACACCAGTTCAAGATATATACAGAGTAAAGATTTGAATAATAAAATCAACCTGAATATAAGTTGTATTCTGTTTTCCATGGTTCAGTGTTTCATGTACGGTTTAATACCCAGATGTTTTTTAAATTAGAAACTCTACTCGAAGATATCCATTCCATTATGGCACTGATACTTAAAACTTGTCATGCTCTGCATGTAGTAATTTGATACTGTATTTTTTTATGTAGCATTTACTATCAATGATATATATTTTAGAAACTTTACTCCAATATACTCTTGGATGTATTGTTTCACGATTCATCCAAAGATATACTCTCCATTATGAAAATGATACGTAATACTTGTCATGCTTTGCATGTAGTAATTAATACTGTGTATTTTTTGTGTAGCATTTACTATCAATGATATATATTTTAGAAACTTTACTCCAATATACTCTTGTTGTATTGTTTTACGATACATCAAAGGATATACTCGTCATGAACTTTCTATGCAACATTATATCTTTCTTTTTCGTGTTTGACTAGAACAAATAGAAGGTAGATTTAGGCTGAATTATTGAGTCTACATTGACAACTAAATACTAAATACTATGTGTAGTAGTAGATTATATATATTACGAGAGGTTTGTATATCTTAGGTTGAAATATCCTTTATTCTATCTATTCAAGAAACTGAGATGAAACTTAGACGACAATAATATGATGGTCTTGTTTGCAACTATGTTATAGTTCTCATCTTCATCTTTGTATTAGAAGTTTTATTCAGACTTAGTACCAATTTACTACCAAAGTACTATCTTAACTCATGACTTGCATCTCTTCTCTTCGAGAACATTAACAACCATGTACATCTCTAAGTACTAAGTACTTTTCTGATCTGCATAGTAGAATACATAAAACACATTATCTTGTTTATCAACATTTTAGTGGCAGATTTACCAACAATGAGTTAAATTGAGTTTGAATTATCCTCCCAACTATTTCATCAAATACAAGAAATTCTACTCATCAAATATCACTCAAGACCTATTTGCAATAACTGGTAAACTCACAAGTATATTCATGAGTTTATAAGGTAATATTTCGTTCTAACCCTAAAATACACAAGCCCAATAACGTTTTGATGTTTTGCATATGATCAGTCTAAACAAGTTCGTGCATCTCAACGTTAAAATAATATAACCAATCCAAATGTCTAGATGCGGGGATATTATCATATACATATATTCCACATAACAACTTTCATGTTTCATTCTAGCATATTACATATTAGCTTGATTCAAGGTTTTAATTAAGTCGAAATATCAAGTCTAGCTTCACTACTACGACTACAAATAATGAAACGGTCTTATTGACAGTATAAGTACGGATGATCATTAAAACTAAACGGGTATCTCACTATCTTATATACGCAGTACTTTCAAAATAACTATGTGCTAAAATAATACAATATCTATTTTTTCCACCTACTATCATATAACTTAGAAGAAAATGTGCATGGATCTCTACGTCGAGAAGAAAATTCATTATTAATTACTTTGTAGAAATAGCTGTTAGAAAAACAGTGTTGTCTATATGGAAAGAATTATCCAAATGGGTTTAGTACTAAATGAAGATAACATATTTCTAAAAGACAAGTTTGAGATAAAACAACCCGTTAGAACATCTACATATTCTATTAATATTAGAGACTTAAAATAAAGACAAGTCAACTTATAAATTCTCTCTCCTTGAGAATAATAACGATGTAAAATTGGTTAAACTTTTGATGATATAATATCTTACTTATTCTGATATTATATCACCAAAATATGACACATTTATTACCACTAAATGAATGGTTCTGATCTTTACTGTACATTTTAGCACATATATAGATTATTGATAAAATCATGGAGAATATAAATGCAGATAAATAAATTTATAAGTTCTCTCGCCCCGAAAATAATTATGGTTCGAAGTATAAAATTAATAGATTTCTTGGTGATGTAATATCATTCTTAACCCATCGTTTTATATTTTTCCAGGATTTTCTGTCTAATTATCAGTTGAAATTATATTCGGCTGATTAAACCGTCCCCATTTGACCTGAAATTTTCCCCTCGGGTAGCTCGAGAGTAGTCCTCACACCTAAAATTTATTTGAGCCAATTTCATCGAGCCACCTTCGAGATCTGGAGTGATCTGTACCCACGTGTAGGCAGTGGAGACTGTTTTAGTGAATCTGGGTCACTTATTCGTGAGCGAGAATTTAATCCATAAGCCAATGACCCTGAAATTCACCATGCACGTGCCCCAACTGAAAACAGTCCTTGTGAAAAAAGAATTAATGCATTCTGAATCTAAATGGCCGAGTTATCGCATTTTTGGTGCCGCACCCTTGAGGACTTAGCCGCTAGAATGAATCGG